>CAJQZJ010001826.1:12109754-12129182 GCA_907164525.1 Lophiomys imhausi | reverse complement strand
TTTGGTTTTTCGAGACAGGGTTTCTCTGTGTAGCCCTGGCTGTCCTGGACTCAATTTGTAGACCAGGCTGGCCTCGAACTCGCAAAGATCCGCCTGCCTCTGCCTCCCAAGTGCTGGGATTAAAGGCGTGCGCCACCACTGCCCGGCTTGATTATTTTAACATTACATTGGATTATGTATAATTACAATTACAAAGTTTGGTTATTTTAAATTAAATCCAGGATTTGAAGCTGGGCATGGTATCTTGTTCCTATAATCCCAGCATTAAGGAAGCTGAGGCAGGGGAGTACCATAAATTTGAGACTGGCTTGGGCTATGTAGTAAATTCCAGGGCAGTCTGAACTACAGAGTAAATGGCTTCTCAAAACAAAGAAAAAGGATATCCAGTGTTTGGGTTGTTAAAGAGTCTCCTCAGCTTTCTGATTTCTTGCTACTTTTTTTTTTTTTTTTTTATGATAACCAACTATGAGAGTCCCCACAGGCCTGGCCTAGGGTTTAGCACTATGGCTGGGAATGGGTTTACTCCAAAAACCTGGTTAGTGAGTTGTGTAAATTATTTATTTCTGCTCCTAAGCTTTTTTTTTTTTTTTGTTTTTTCGAAACAAGGTTTCTCTGTGTAGTCCTGGCTGTCCTGGACTCACTTTGTAGACCAGGCTGGCCTTGAACTCACAAAGATCCGCCTGCCTCTGCCTCCTGAGTGCTGGGATTAAAGGCGTGTGCCACCACCGCCCGACTAAGCTTTTGTTTTAAAGCTTATTTACCCTAAAGTTTATTATTGATTTTTGAATACAACAGTTTTTAAAACAATACTTTTTGTTTGTTTCATTAAATTGGTCTGGTGTTGAGGAACATTTCACAGGGCTCCACAGTGTAACAGCGTAGCCTGTGCACACAGACCAAGAGTATATCCTGTACAGGCATAGAACACTGCTCTTTCAGCAGTCTTGTGAAGATTTAAGATTTATTGTTTCTAACTTATCCAGGGTTGGCAGTTCTAAAATACAGGGCAGGCCAAGATTGGACAGCCCAGGCTTTCTGCCTCGTACTGTGTCCTGTGTGAGTTTTATCCAGACCTCAGTAGCCTGAAATGGTAAGTTCCTGTGGCAGAGGTTATCAAGATTACCTGTTTGATATCTTCTGTTTGCTAATAGCAGGAGTTGGGAAGACTTTAACAATTTAATTTAGCTGGGCAGTGATGACTCACACCTTTAATCCCAGCACTCAGGAGACAGAGGCAGGTGGATCTCTGAGGCAGAACTGCTGCTCCAGGAACAGATAGGCTTACTCTTTCCAGCATGAAAACCTACAATGTAGGCCTCTCTGGGCCTTTATGTTCACCTACAGTCATTCCAAGGTTCTTTACTCCATCCCCAGCTTCATGCCAGGTAGACTGAGCAGTGGTGAGCTGGCAGTTTTGATAAGTCCTGCTATCCAAAGCTTAAAAAAACAAAAACGGGCTGGAGAGATTGCTCAGTGGTTAAGACCACTGTCTAGTGCTCTTCCAAAAGTCCTGAGTTCAATTCCCAGCAACCACATGGTGGCTCACAACCACCCACAATGTGATCCGATGCCCTCTTCTGACTGCAGGTGTACATGCAGATAGAGCACTCATATGCATTAAATAAATAAATCCTTTAAAAAACCATTAAAAACAAAAACCCAGGGCCTAGAGAGATGGCTCAGTGGTTAAGAGCACTGACTGCTCTTCCAAAGGACCCAGGTTCAAATCCCAACACCCACATGGCAGTTCACAGTTCTCTGTAATTACCAGGTGTGGTGCATGCCTTTAATCCCAGCACTTGGAATGCAGAGGCAGGTGGATCTCTGTGAGTTAAAGGCTAGCCTGGTCTACAAAGCAAATCCAAGATAGCCAGGGTTACACAGAGTAACCCGGAAAAAAAGATGTCTAGAAGGGGGTTAGGAAGATAGTTTGGTGAATAGACCGCTTGCTGTGTAAGTGTGAAGACTTCCTACTGGCACCCAGAAAAAGTGGGGCATAGGGTGCTATATTTTGTTCCCAACCCATTTAGTGTCTACTAGCAAGGTAGCATACTCCCTCAGTGTTGAGACCCCAGCTTCTGTGGGTCTCAAAAGCAACAGAAAGGAGTTCTCCCAGGAATAAATCCTCCAAGGTCCCAAGAATCCAGATCAGCAAACAATAGGTTGAGGATCAGCCTGTGTGATAAGATCCAGGATTGAGGAGAATATTTTGGTCCTGGAAAAACAGCCAACTCTACCCTGAACTGGCTCGAGGCCCCAACAAAACCTGTTGCAAGCCCAGGGAGACAACAGCCCAGAGGGTAACAATGCTCACCATGAAACTGGACACCTGACCTCAATCCCCAAACCATGCAAAGCTGGAGAGAACTGACTCCACAGAGTTGTCCTCTGACCTACACATGCACACACACATGCATACATGCACACATACATACATACATATATATATATACACACATGCATTCATGCACACACATACATATATATATATACACACACATGCACACACACAAATATAATTTTGTGATTGTTCTGTTTTTTCATGTGTATGGATATTTTGCCTGCATGTATGTCTGTGTATTACATGTGTGCCTGGTGCCTATGGAGGCCAGAAGAGGACATCCTATCTCCTGGAACTGGAGTTATAGACAGACCATTGTGAGTTGCCATGTGGGTGCTGAGAATTGAACCTGGGTTCTCTCAAAGAGCTGTCAGTGCTCCTCACTGCTGAACCATCTCTACAGCCCCTAATTAGTTAATTTTTTTAAGATTTATTTATTATGTATACAGTGTATACATACAGTGTATTATGTATACAGGTATATCTGCATGCCAGAAGAGGGCACCAGATTTCATTATGGATGGTTGTGAGCCACCATGTGGTTGCTGGAAATTGAACTCATGACCTCTGGAAGAGGAGCCAGTGCTCTTAACCACTGAGCCATCTCTCCAGCCCCTAATTAGTTAATTTAAAAAGAGAGAGAAAGAACAGTTGCCTAACTGCCCCTAGAGGCATTGCAGATGTGGCTGCTGTGTCAAATGTGCATCAGTAGGTGGCAGAGAGGAGAGAAGCTATGTTTACATAGTGTTCTGCCCTATGAACACCTGAATGAATAATAGCCTAACATTCCTGGAAAAAAGCAAGCCAGAGACCAACACCACCAGTTTGGCGCCATGGAGCCTGGACAGGGAACTAGCCTGTGACAACAACCAATCCAGCACCAGGCAAGCACCAGATAGGCTCCCAGGACAGGAAGCAAGCCAGAGACTAGAAGAACCCTGCCTGGCCCAGGATGTGGGGGTTGCAGTGAGCCAGCCCCAAGGGAGTGAGTGTGGGAGAGCCAGCCCCACCTTCCCTTCACTCTCTGATGACCTTCCCCAGCAGGAAGGAGAATTGGCCCTGATGGGGTCATGATAGCAGGAGAGCCAGTCCAGCCCCTTACCTGCTGCAGGCCCTGCACTTTACCTGGGTAGCACAGTAGTACTGGCTCTGGATGTGGGCCCAGAACCAGAACTTTGAGTTGGCCCACCCCAACACCCCAACATATACCCCATGGAGTGTATGAAATGACCAGTTCCACAGACCAAAACTACAGGATCTCCATGACTCAGGGTAACAAGATATCTGAGAGGAGTCCCAGTGAGTTTCCAGGATTGACAAAGTAGCAGAAGCCAGAGGCCTCGTACTAGACCAAGCAGAATTTATAATGAATATTTGCAAGCAAATAGGTGTGGACAAAAGGGGATATTGTAGGACACACAGACACATTACAGCTTCCACGATGAGATTTATTTTCTTTATGTTGGGAGAGTGGGTCTGAAGGGAAGTGGGAGATGAGAGGGAATAGGGTGCATGATGTAAAATTCGCAAAATAAAACAACAAAAAGAGAGGGGGAAGAAAAAGAACAGTTGCCTACAGTTTAAGCTCCAGGTGACTTCCACAGGCCTCCACAAGCCACAGGGCTCTTTTTTCATTCCCATCTCCCATCCCTTGGGATCAAACTAACTTCACCCACTCTGAGAGCCTTGCTGAATGGCCACTTGGAGCTCATAAGCAACTTGGAAAACTGCACTTGGTTATAAAATTGGATTCCATATTTTCAACCATTCAGTATTTCCTGGCTTCAGCTAAGATTGCAGGTCAGGGGGTGAAGAGAGTCTGGGTGGTTAAGAATACTTGCTCTTAGCCGGGCGGTGGTGGCGCACGCCTTTAATCCCAGCACTTGGGAGGCAGAGGCAGGTGGATCTTTGCGAGTTCAAGGCCAGCCTGGTCTACAAAGTGATTCCAGGACAGCCAGAGCTGTTAAACAGAGAAACCCTGTCTCAAAAAACCAAAAAAAAAAAAAAAAAGAATACTTGCTCTTGCAGAGGACACAAGTTCACTTCCCAGTACCAATGTCAGGTGACCCACAATGGCCTGTAACTCCAGTTCCAGGGTATCTAGCATCATCTTCTATACTTTAAGGACATTGCATGCATGTGGTACACAGACATACAGTAAGGCACACACACATACCCATAAAATATATTCATTTATTATGTATATAACATAATGTGTGTGTGATCATGGTTTTTTTTTTTTCTTTTTGAGACAGGGTTTCTCTGCCTAGCTCTAGCTGTTCTAGCTATGTATACCAGGTTGGCCTTGAACTCACAAATATACCTGCCTCTGCCTCCTAAGTCCTGAGATTAAAGGCATGTGCTATTACTGCCTAGCTTAATAAATATTTTTTTAATAAGACTGCAGACCAGTTGCCTGTCAACTATTTAACAGTGGTCATGGAATGGAAACAGAAGTGGGCACAGTGGGAGGCTGTTGCCAAGGAAAAGAAAATCTACACTTAGGGGAAGTGGCTGCACACACCTTTAATCCCAGCACTTGGGTGGCAGAGGCAGGTGGATTTCTGAGTTTGAGGCCAACCCGGTCTACAGATTGAGTTTCAAGACAGCCAGGGCTACACAGAGAAACCCTACCTCACAAAATCAACCAACAAACAAACAACAGCAACAAATCCTACAGCTAGATTTTTAGTCACTGTGGTTTCTGGCTCATTTGAAGTAGTATTTTTTTAAAACTTTGTGTTGTTTTAAATTATGTGTGAGTGTGAGTTTGTGCATGTGAGTGTAGTGCCTGCCCTAGGAGAGATGAAGATATTGGTTCTCCTGGAGCTGGAATTGTGGTGAGTCACCTGGTGCGGGTGCTGGGAACTCAACTCAGGTCCTCAAGAACTCACTCTTAATCACTAAGCCGTCTCTCCAGCCCACCTTTAGAAGTTCTTACAAACTTATCTTTCAAGTTCAGTGCAACTATGGGGCATGCGCTTAATGCCATGTCAGGGAATACAGTGGCAGGTTAGTGGAGTGCAGTCTGTGAAAGAATTCAACAAGACAAAAACACAAAGCACTAAGTTTATTAGATGCACTCCACTACAGCCCCAGCAGGTAAGTCAGTAGAGAGAAACCACATCAAAGCACTTTTTTTTTCTGGGATGCAGTGGTGTCCATGCAGTCAGTCAGTCTTTCCGTGTCATGGAGCTCAGGGCTTTGAGACACCTGGGAGGTGCTCATATCTGGATGGTTAGGCAGTACCTCTTTTTTTTTTTTTTCTCCAGACAGGGTATCTCTGTGTAACAGCTCTGGCTGTCCTGGACTCACTCTGTAGACCAGGCTGGCCTTGAACTCACAGAGATCCACCTGCCTTTGCCTCCCAAGTGCTGGGATTAAAGGTGTGCGCCACCACCGCTCGGCAGTACTTCATTATTTTGATGCTGAATAGGTTTTACAGTGTGAATTGCTTCTCCTTGGGACAGACATACTGTGCATTGCAGCACAGGTCACAAGGGGTCAAACTCCCGATAGTCTGAGCCTGCTCATTAGAGACTGGCATCTTCTACAGTAGTGTCAAGATGCCCTCAGACAGGCTGCAGCCAGCCCTTGTAAAAGAATAACTCCTTTTGATCCTGGTTGGGGGCAGCAGGAGCCTTACTTGAGCCCAGCCTGTTCAGAGCCCGAAGCCATCTTAGATTAGCCCCATCACCACAGAGTGGCATCCACACTCCCTCCCCCCTACTACAGATTAGCAAGGTCCAATCACTGGAGAGGACCAAGGTTATCTTCTAGAGCTAGGTCAGAGCTGAGTAGGAATAGTGGAGGACAGAGGGTCCTGCCTGGTGGTGGTGTTCTGTCCCGTTAGAGCAGAGGGGTATAGGGCACTTCAGAGAAGGGGGCATGTCAGTTGTAGGGGTCATCAGAAGGTCTGCGGTGGTGGGAGGCAAGCACAGATGCTGAGGGTCATGCAGAGAAACCCACGACATACCATCTGGAGCTTAAGGGCCTCAGTCCAGGGATGGTTTAAGCAGCCTCCTTGGAGGATCAGGTCCTTTTTTCATTGCTGTCAAAGGCTCTAGAGAGGGCTCAGTGGGTAAGAGTACACGTGTGCTTGGTGCCAGAAGAAGACATTGGATTTGCTGCAGTTACAGAGGGTTTTGAGGCACCATATTGTTGCTGAGTTCTGAATGAAGAGCCTCTGAAAGAATGGCCAGAAGAACACACACACTTTCTCTCTCCCTCCCCTCTCTGTTTTTTGCTTATTGTTTTTGTTTTTTAGAGAGAGGGTTTCTAAGTTTAACAGCCCTGGCTGTCTTGGAATTTATTTTGTAGACCAGGCTGGCCTCAAACTCACAGAGATCCACCTGACTCTGCCTCCCAAGTGCTGGGATTAAAAGCATGCCTCAACATGCCTGGCAAGAACTCTTAACCACTAAGCATCTAGCCTCACTTTTCTTCCTATCTTCCTTCCTTCTTCCCCCCCCCTCCCCTTGAGATGGTCTCACTATGTAGCCCTGGCTGGCTTGCAAGCTGGCCTCAAACTCAAAGAGATGCCTCCCTCTGCCTCTTTGAGATTAGAGGCATGGATTCAGCATTGCTAGGCTCACATTTTACTGTCTTACTGGTTCCTTTTTCCTTAAGTCCTATCATAGAGCAACATAACACTATATATTTACCAAAAGAGAGTTGAATCCAAATTACAATCATGACAGAATGTAACAAACTCAAATTCCCTGTTATCTTTATTAAGCTATAAAGTTTGGTCTGTGGTAGGTCTCAGGCATACCTTATGTGCTTGGGTCTGTTAAAGGGTTCCTTTACACATGTTTTTGTTATACATCTTTGTCTTTTAAGAGTCTAAGAGTTACATAGTGTTACAGTCCTACCAGATCTGGGGGAGATACCAAGTGACCCTAGATAATGAGCTGTCTATTATCAGCAAAGGCAGAGGAAACGCCAAGAATCTTATATGTTAATCTTGTAATTTCAGTTTGGGATACAAAAGACATTTGTTTTCCTGAAGAACTCGGGGGAGATACTAAAAGTTTATTTTTTCTGGAGGACCAAGGGGAATAGAGTTTTATGTGTCCAGTAGTTTAGGCTGGAAAGGAGACTAGCTGTAGTGTCCAGAGAAGGCACATATTTATATTAGGGACAGGTTAGACATGGGGAAGGAGACATGTACCTAGATACTGCCAAAGTCCCCCTTTCCCCCATTAGTCACCTTGAGAAGGGGAAGGACATTCTCTGAGGGAGAGGGGAGCCATTTTAATTGTTCCCTGAGTAGCTGATATGAAGTTCCTAAACAAATGTAAGAGAGAAAGAGAGAGAGAGAGTCTGGATTGGGAGGGGAAAAGCCCAGTAGGCAGAAAGGAAGGAGAGAGAGAAGGAGAAGGGGGACATGAAGGGAGGGGCGGCTAGCATCAGAGAAGCCAGAGAACAGGGCCTTGAGTACGCACAGAAGGATCATCAGGATGCTCTCCAGGGCTGACTTTAAGAAGACCAGTGTAGCCAGGCGGTGGTGGCGCACGCCTTTAATCCCAGCACTTGGGAGGCAGAGGCAGGCGGATCTTTGCGAGTTCGAGGCCAGCCTGGTCTACAAAGCGAGTCCAGGACAGCCAGAGATGTTACACAGAGAAACCCTGTCTCGAAAAACCAAAAAAAAAAGAAGACCAGTGTAAGATGGTCTAGTAAGAAAGACATCTGACATCCTGCTCACAGTTGAGGGTCCTGTGACAAGGCTATGGAAGGCTAGCTATAAGGAGTCTCAGGTGCTGGAGAGATGGTTCAGTAGTTAAGAGCACTGACTGCTCTTCCAAAGGACCCAGGTTCAATTCTCATCACCTACATGGTGATTCATAACCATCTGTAACTCTTCTACTTGATCTGATGGCCTCCTCTGGCACTAGGTACACATAAGGCACACATGGAGATTCGAACACGTAAAAATAAATCTTTTAAAAGCCGGGCGGTGGTGGTGCAAGCCTTTAATCCCAGCACTTGGGAGGCAGAGGCAGGCGGATCTCTGTGAGTTCGAGGCCAGCCTGGTCTACAAAGTGAGTCCAGGACAGCCAGAGCTGTTATACAAAGAAACCCTGTCTCGAAAAACCAAAAAAAAAAAAACCTGAAAAAAATAATAAAAATATTTTTAAAAATCCTTTGTGTAGGCTATGAGCGCATGAATGCAGGCACCCTTGGAAACCAGATGTGTCAGGTCCCTTGGAGCTAGAATTACTCAGGCAGTTGTGTGCCACCTCATGTGAGTGCTGGGATGCCAACTCAGGTCTTCTGCAAGAACAGTATTCCTTCTCAACCCCTGTGCCAACTCCAGCCCCAGGATGAAGTACATCCATGTGGTAAGGAGCCCTCGTCAGCCCAGACTGAAGCTCAGCAGTCTTGATCACCGTCAGCCCAGACTGAAGCTCAGCAGTCTTGATCACCGTCAGCCCAGACTGAAGCTCAGCAGTCTTGATCACTCCCTCCCCATTCTTCCGTCCCCAGTGCTACATCTGCTAACTACATTTTCTGCCTCTATGAATTCGACTCTTGTAGACAGATCATACCATACTTGTTTGCACGTTTTCCTACTATTTGATAAAAAAGACTCACATTTTCATCCTGGCCTCAGCTGCACCGATGATCCAGCTTGCCTTTCTGGGAACACACTTATCTTAGCCCTTTTCTTCCTGCTGTAGGTGCAACGTGTGTTTTGGAAATATACGTTCCCTGTGTCTTCTTTCATTTTTTTTTTTTTTTTTTTGGTTTTTCGAGACAGGGTTTCTCTGAATATCTCTGGCTGTCCTGGACTCACTTTGTAGACCAGGCTGGCCTTGAACTCACAAAGATCCGCCTGCCTCTGCCTCCCAAGTGCTGGGATTAAAGGCGTGCGCCACCACCGCCCGGCTTACTCTAAACTCTTAATGAAAACAAAAGCATTTTAAAATTCTTTTCTGCATTCAAATGAAGAAAACAAACCAACAAACAAACAAAAACCGACATAAGATCTGTCTTGAACGTCATTTCAGAGCTGGAGGTGGAATTCAGTGGCATGGTGTGGTGTTTGCCTATCACCCACAAGGCCCTAGTCAGTGGTTCTCAACATGTGGGTCGCGACCCCTTTGACAACCCTGTATCTCCAAAAATATTTACATTTTACGATTCATAAGAGTAGCAAAATTATTAGCTGGGCGGTGGTGGCGCACGCCTTTAATCCCAGCACTTGGGAGGCAGAGGCAGGCGGATCTTTGTGAGTTCGAGGCCAGCCTGGTCTACAAAGTGAGTCCAGGACAGCCAAGGATACACAGAGAAACCCTGTCTCGAAAAACCAAAAAAAAAAAAAAAAAAAAAGAGTAGCAAAATTACAGTTATGAAATAGCAACAAAAATAATTTTATGGACGGGGGTCACCACAACATGAGGATTAAAGAAAGTGTCATAGCCGGGCGGTGGTGGCGCACGCCTTTAATCCCAGCACTTGGGAGGCAGAGGCAGGCGGATCTTTGCGAGTTCGAGGCCAGCCTAGTCTACAAAGTGAGTACAGGACAGCCAGGGCTACACAAAGAAACCCTGTCAAAAAAAAAAAAAAAAAAAAAAAGAAAGTGTCACAACAGTAGAAAGATTGAGAATCACTGTTCTACATTTGTCCCTGGTTGGGGGCACCTCTTAAGATTTTTTTTTTTTTTTTATAAATACTTTATTTCCGCCGGGCGGTGGTGGCGCACGCCTTTAATCCCAGCACTTGGGAGGCAGAAGCAGGCGGATCTTTGTGAGTTCGAGGCCAGCCTGGTCTACAAAGCGAGTCCAGGACAGCCAGAGATATTCAGAGAAACCCTGTCTCAAAAAACCAAAAAAATAAATAAATAAATAAATAAATAAATAAATAAATAAATACTTTATTTTTTTTTCTTCAAGTTACATCTCAGTAACAAACCCCTCCCTATTCCCCCTTCCTATCCCGCCCTTCCACCCTCTTCCCCCCAGAAGTTTCCCCTTTCAGTCCAACAGATGGTTCCTTCTCTTATAACAGTTAGTATTATACAAAACAATAGATATAAATATGCCACATTTTAGATTTTTTTTTTTTTGGTTTTTTTTTTTTTTTTTCGAGACAGGGTTTTTTTGTGTAGCCCTGGCTGTCCTGGACTCACTTTGTAGACCAGGCTGGCCTCGAACTCACAAAGATCCACCTGCCTCTGCCTCCCGAGTGCTGGGATTAAAGGCGTGCGCCACCACCGCCCGGCTAGATTTTTTTTTTAATAATTTATTTTTTATTTCTTCAAGTTACATCTCAATCACACTCCCCTCCCTACTCCCCCCGGGGGCACCTCTTGTATGATTGCTGAGAAACGCGGGACTCCCAGATCTCAGTCCCAAAGCCCCAAGGCGCTAAAGAATGACGCGGTGGGGGGGGAGGGGGACAGCTCTTCTCTGGGTTGCACCCTCAGTCCGCGGGATGCCGCAGAAACCCTGCAGTTTCTAAGGGGAAAAGAATGAGTTAAAATCTCGGTGCCCTGGGGGGTGGCCTATCTTTTAAAATAGGAAATCTCTGCTCTACACCAGCAACTGTGGTGCCCTAGGACCCTAGGAGGGAGGAGGTAACAGCTCACCCGGAAAACTGCTCAGACAGGTTTCTTTCTTCCTTGAGGCTTTTCTAGTAGCCTGAAAGTGTTTCTGCGTTCTTGTTTTCACTAGGAAACCAGCAGCAACAGATAAAGTCCTCCTCCTGCATAGGTGGGCTTTGGGGTTGTGATGTTAGTGGCGCGCTCTTCAAAACAAAGGAAAGAAGGACACGCTGCTGTGCCCCAGGCCATCAGCAGGAGACACTGTGAGGTTGTGAGGTGCAGGCTACCCTCTACAGCCCTACCGGGGGGGTGGTGGTGGGGGGGTGGGGGTGATGGTGGAGGAAGGGACCACTGCCGCCTTTTCTGGCTTTGGTGGCAGAGATGAGGTCTATCTAGCCTTTGTAAGAACCAAACAAACTTCCCTTCTGCCCTCAGAAGGTTCAGATACAGAGCCTGGTGACTGGATACCCAATTCTGCGGTTCTGAACAGAACACTGGATCTGAGTTTGGTTCCCAGCGCTCACGGCAGGTGGTTCACAGATGCCTGCAAATCCAGCTCCAGGGGATCTGAGACCTCTCTGGCTTCTGCACTTCCTTGCAGATGCAGACACAAACACCTACACACGATTAAAAATAACAAAGATAAACCTTTCTTGGAAAAATTGAGTCTGATGAAAGAAAGGGCGTGATGGCTGGTTCATGTAACCCTAGCACTCAGGAAGCCGAGGCAGGAAGACGGCCATGAGGTTAGCCTGAGCTACAAAGTAAGAAGATTGTGTTTTGAATTTTTTTGTTTTCGTTTTTTTTTTGGTGCTGGGCCATGGTGGTACATGCCTTTAATCCCAGCACTGGGGAGGCAGAGGCAGGTAGATCTCTGAGACCAGCCTGGTCTACAGAGTGAGTTCCAGGACAGCCAGGGCTACAAAGAGAAACCCTGTCTTGAAAAAACCAAAAAAAAAAAAGGAAGGAAGGAAGGAGGGGGAGAGAGAGAAGAAAGAAAGAGAGAGAGAGAAACTATGAGATTTTTTTGTTTTTCAAGACAGGGTTTCTCTGCGTAGCCTTGGCTGTCCTAGACTTGCTTTGTAGACCAAGCTGGCCTCAAACTCACAGACATCCACCTGCCTCTGCCTCCCAAGTGCTGGGATTAAAGGCATGTACCACCACACCTGGCTTTGTTTTGTTTTTCTCTAGACAGGATTTCTCTGTGTAGCCCTGGCTGTCCTAGAACTCTCTCTGTAGACCAAATTAGCCTCCCAGAGATCTGCCTGCCTCTGCCTCCTATGTACTAGGATTAAAGGCCCACGCCACTAATGCCCAGCCTGCACACCACTTGTGAGCCTAGTGCCTACAGACGTCAGAAGAGGGTATCAGATTCCCTGGAACAGGAGTTATGGGTAACTGTGAGCCACCATGTGGGTACTAGGGTCTAACCTGTGTCCTCGGCAAAGGCAGCCAGTGCTCTTAACTTCTGAGTCACCTTTCCAATTCTTAATTTTTATTAAGTTGTTTGCATGGGTGAGGCACATGCCCTGTGGTGCACTTCAACCAACTTGCAGCCATTGGTCCTATGGGTTGTGGGGATCAGAGTCAGGATATCAGGCTTGGTGGCAGACACATCGCCTCCTGGGTCATCTCAAGATTCAGGCTATCAGGCTTGGTGGCAGACACATCGCCTACTGGGTCATCTCAAGAACTCATAAGACAAGGTCTCGCTGGATACTCCAGGATACCCTCAAACTCTCAATTCTCCTGCATCAGCTTCTTGAGTTTGGGGATCACAGGTGAATGCTCCTAGCCCTGCCCTATTCTATGTTCTTGAACAGGAATCTTTGGAATAAATGTCTCCTTTGCTGTCTTGCCCTTGGGTCTGGTAAGTAGGCTCAGGCCTACTTCAGGAGGATAGACTTTGCCTTGATCACCTCTCCTGGACCCCAGTTTGCTAAAGTGTGGCTAAGGTTATCCCCGCAGAACCCTGTAACAGAATATTTTTATTTATCACACTTATATTTATTAATACTTAACAATCACCTATAATATACTTAAATCCTATAACCTAAACCTTAATCCTAAAATCTATAATCTATCTAAGAGTATCTTAATACCTAAAACACTCTAATACCTATTTAAAAAAACAAACAACACTATTTTAAGTTTCTTAAAAGGGCATTAATACTCTTGGCATAGGTCTGTGTAGGGTGTCCTCGTCTACTGTTGTCTCTTCAGGTTCTTTTTTTTTTTTCTTCAAGTTCTTTTAATCTCAAAGTTTGTTGGGCATTATTTTACCAATTTGCAACCCCAGTCCACCTTTACCACAAAGACAAGGTCAGTTTAAAAAGTCAATATGTTCCAACCACCAATGTAGGGCAGTCTTTACTTTTTTCTCTTCTTTTCTTTTTTATGTTTATTTATTACTTCAAATTACAACTCCATCATTAGGTTGGTCTTTTCAATCATCCAAGAATTGTCTCTGAGGTCTCAGGGCCCAGAAATTTCAGAACTGAAATGTGGTGGGGTTAGTGATAGCATTTAATAGCATAGGGAACCTAGAATAACAAAAACCTGGACTTTAAGGTAAAAAATTTATGACAGATGAGACATGTCCTTGGGAACCCACCAAGGACGGATGAGTTCTTTAATCATAGGACTAGGGGCGGGGACATGCCCTGAGGCTCCCACCCCCAGATCACACAATCTCTGGACCACTTGTTGTTTCTTGGCCCTCTGCAAAAAGCTTTGAAGGGACAGAGCCCAGGGGCATGACTTGGAAGGTCCCCCCCAAAGCTTCTGCGGTGGGAGGGGGGGTTGTCTCCCCTTGGAGCCCAGGGTCTTCGGATCAGATGGAAAGCTGAAGCAGGACCCTTGCAGGCCTGAGGCATCTGAATGTTGAGGCTGGGAGACTTTTTTTTTTTTTTGGTTTTTCGAGACAGGGTTTCTCTGAATATCTCTGGCTGTCCTGGACTCGCTTTGTAGACCAGGCTGGCCTCGAACTCACAAAGATCCGCCTGCCTCTACCTCCCAAGTGCTGGGATTAAAGGCGTGCGCCACCACCGCCCGGCTTGGCTGGGAGACTTTTTATCTGATAAATAATTGGTCTCTAAGACCGCAAAGACAATTACTGCTTGATAAACTGTCTTAGGATTTGATGAATGAAATTCAGAGACTTTGGGACTGAAAGATTTGATGAAGGACAGCCACCCGTAAAGATCCACGCCCAGAGGAAAATATCCTTTTGAGAAACCATAGGTTAGTGCTAAATGTTTGTATTGTAGGTATTAGGGTGTTAGAGATTAGGATTTAGAGTTAGGGTTTGGGTTTTAGGAATTAGGAACTTTATAGGCAATTGTTAAGTAATTGTTAAGTATTAATAAGTATATGCTTGATAAATAAAAATTTACTGTTACACCAAAAGCTTATCCAAACTGCTTCCAATTCCATTGTTTCACTCACCTCTGGAGCTCCAACGAGGGATACTTCAAGGGATTCTCCCTTGGCAGGTTTTTGCGTTGGATTGCAGCCATCTAAATTCTGCCGATGGCATACCTTGCTATGCTCTTCCCCAGCATGGATTTCCAGCCGGTGAGGGCAGAGGAGAGAGGAAGAGGAGGGGTCGGAGGCCCTGTGACCCCTGACTTAAATCTTGTTGCATGTTGTGATGATCTTGGAGTAATTTTTGGCATTCTCATTGCAGTGGTTTTTTGAGCACTTCCCATGACATATCCTTCGACAGTGTGTCCGTGTGGTCCCATGATTTCCATTGCTTCTTATGCCAATGACATCATCTGCGTGACTTGCGAGGTTTCTTGGCAATGGCTTTCAATGGCATGTCGTCTAGTCATTGCTGGCTCCACTCCACCCATATCACCAAGTGAAGATATGCCAAGTTCCTTAGATGCTACTCTAAACTGTCTTTTACTAAGTCCTACCACAGAACCCCAAAGAATCCTTCCTCCTGTTATTGAAGCCCAGCCTGGTAGCAGGCATTTAAACCTATAAACTCATCTTTCTTTTCTTGACCCTTGAATTATCCATCCCTATCATAAACTTCAAAGTTTTTGTTGTTTTGTTTTTTGAGAAAGGGTCTCACTTTGTCACTCTGGTTGGACACAAACTCACAGAGATCTATCTGCCTCTGCCTCTCAAGTACTGGTTCCATGCCTGGGGAACTTCAGAAGGTTTTAATAACTATGATACTAGTTACTACTTTTTTTTTTTTTTTTTGGTTTTTCGAGACAGGGTTTCTCTGTGTAGCCCTGGCTGTCCTGGACTCACTTTGTAGACCAGGCTGGCCTCGAACTCACAAAGATCCGCCTGCCTCTGCCTCCCAAGTGCTGGGATTAAAGGCGTGCGCCACCACCGCCCGGCTTAGTTACTACTTTTTTTTATTGCTCTATTTGAAGATTTATTTTTATCATCATGTATGTGTGTTGTCTGGGTGGGTTAATGTTTTGTGTGTGTTGATGGCCATGGAGGCCAGGAGAGGATGTTAGATGCCTTAGAGCTGGAGGTGTAGATGCATATGAGCCAGGAGCTGTGACCTTAGGTGCACTCACAAGAGCACTGCCCTCTTTAACCATCTAGCCTTCTCTCCAGCCCCACACTGCCCTTGCTGACTATGCCATCAATAAGAATCGTTTGGCCGGGCGGTGGTGGCACACGCCTTTAATCCCAGCACTCGGGAGGCAGAGGCAGGTGGATCTCTTTGAGTTCGAGGCCAGCCTGGTCTACAAAGTGAGTCCAGGATAACCAGAGATATACAGAGAAACCCTGTCTCGAAAAAACAAAAAAAAAAAAAGAGTCATTTGCATGAGAAGTCAATAAGTCATAAGTGAATAAAAATGGTGAGCTTTTATTTGCATTTTGGTGTTTTTTGTTTTTGGGTTTATTTATCATTCTTTTATGTGTATGAGTGTTTTGCCTCATATATCTCTGTGTACCATGTAAGTGAATTGTGTCTACAGCAGCTAGAAGAGGGCGTCAGTACCCTGGAACTGGTTACAGATGGTTGTCAGCTGCCATGTGCTAGAAATCAAACAAGGGCCTTCTGGAAGAGCAGCCAGTATTCCTATCTAGTTTTTGGTTTTGTTTTTTTTTTTTTCGGGGGGTTGTTTTTCAAGACAGGTTTTCTCTGTGTATCCCTGACTGTCCTTTGTGTTGTAAGGCTGTAAAAATTAATGAATACATGGCCTTCTCCTCTCTGGTGAGACCCTGACCTCAATCCTTCTGGAAACCTTCTACAGAACTCAGTCCTTGAAAACATCAAAGCTTACATAGCTGACTGGTCTGTTCAGACTCCCCTCTGGTTTCCTCCTCTACACTCCCCACTAACCACCTAACTTAACATACTCTTTGTTCCTTTATCACCACCTGTGGCTGTTGCCTTGCCTGCTAAAAAAACTACTCCTTGGTGCTCCCACCTTTTTTGTAGCTGCTTGTGTATTTAAAGGGCCAGAGAACCATTTTACGGGGTTCATTCCTCTACGAGGGAATCGAACCCTGGCGCGTCAGTTTAATAAACCTCATGTTTATTACAGCGAATCAGGGGGGCATTGGTGGTCTGTGGCGTCAGGATTCGGTGAGCCCCTCTCGGGTTCAACAGTGTATCTTGGACTCACTCTGAAGATCAGGCTGGCCTCGAACTCACAGAGATCTTCCTGCCTCTGCCTCCCAAGTACTAGGATTAAAGGCCACCATGCCTAGCTTAAGTGTTCCTGTCTGTTAAGCTATCTTTTTAGCCCTGTGGGGTTTTTGTTTGTTTGTTCGTTTGTTCATTTGTTTGAGACAAGCTCTTACACTGTAGCCTGAGCTAGGCTGGGGTTATGTAGATCAAGCTAGTTGAACTTGCAGCAATCCTGCTGTTCGGCTTCTGAGTGCTAGGATTACAAGTGTGACCCATCACATGTGACAAGAAATGAGTGTTTAAGCATATGAAAATAGGTATGACAGAGATCAAGGCCAGTGAGGTGGATGCATTGGGTAAAGGCATTTGCCTTCTGTGATTCCCATGTGTGCCCTAGCATGTGCATGCTCACACGTATGCATGCATAAATACACAGAATAAATAAAATTTAAAGAACATTTACATGAGAGAAATCAACTGAGCTGGGGATGTGGGTCAGTAGTAGAGCACTGTCCTTTCATACAGGAAGCCCCAGGTTTGATCCTCTACCTAGATAAACCAGATATGGAAGGCAGGAAAATCAGAAGTTCAGAGTCACGCCTCAGCTCCACAGCAAGTTGGAGGCCAGCACGACCTATAAATATGACCTTGTCTCTAAACAAAACAACTAAAATTTGGTGGAGCTATAGATAGAGTTTGGTGGCAGAGCTCTTGGTTTGGCATGCACAACAGCCTGGGTTCAGTCTCCTACACCAAAAAATAGATACTGCTGTTATCAAGAATATAAGGCCCGGCAGTGGTAGTGCATGCCTTTAAGCCCAGCACTCGGGAGGCAGAGGCAGGTGGATCTCTGTGAGTTGGAGGCCAGCCTGGTCTACAAAGTGAGTCTAGGACAGCCAGAGATACACAGAGAAACCCTGTCTCAAAAAAAACAAAACGAAACAAATAGTAATATAAGGAAATAGGTTTAGAGTGCACATTCCCTTGACCCAACTGTGTTCCTAATTATGTGTCTCTTTTTAATTAATTAATTAATTAATGTTTTTTAAACATTTATTTATTTATTATGTATACAGTATTTGCTCTACATATATGCCCGGGCACCAGATCTCTATGTAGATGGTTGTGAGCTACCATGTGGTTGCTGGGAATTGATCTCAGGACCTTTGGAAGAACAGCCAGTGCTCTTAACCTCTGAGCCATCTCTCCAGCCCAATTAATGTTTTTTGAGACAGGATTTCTCTGCATAATAGTCCTGCCTGTCCTGGACTCACTTAGTAGACCAGGCTGACCTCGAACTCACAGAGATCCTCCTGCCTCTGCCTCCTGAGTGCTGGGATTAAAGGTGTGTGCCACCACACCCAGCTTAATTAATTTATTTTTATCTTTTGTACACTGGTGTTTTTGCCTGAAAGTATGTCTAGGTAAGGATGTCAGATCTTGGAGTTACAGACAGTGGTAAACTACCATATGGGTGCTGGGAATTGAACCCCGGTCCTCTGGAAGACCAGTCAGTACTCTTAACTACTGAGCCATCTCTCCAGCTCTGTAATTATGTCTCTTAAGGATATATTCTCACACATGGAAAATTCATATCAAGAATAGTGGTTGCGGTTTGGAAACAACCTAAAAGAGAACTATGTACATAAACTGTGTGAGCTGTGCTGCCTGGTGCTCCTGCAGGACTGTGTGGGATGGTCCTGTATTGGTGGCTCGGAAGAGCCAGGACACACTGCTTGTGAAGTAGCTGACTAATGGTATGCTCTCGGCGCAGTCAGACCATAATTCCCAGAAGCTCTTGTTCTTCTTTTATATGGCAAAAGAGACTTTGAAGATGAAACTGGGGCACAGAGGCGGTGCGGGGCTAGCAGGTGGGCGCGTATTCTCACACAGTCCTTAAAACAGACAGAACGGGCAATGGTGTGGCAGAGGCCTGTGGCTGACGCCTTGATCACCTGCAGTGGCAGTACTCAAAAGGCTGAGGCAACAGGATCACAAGCTCAAGGCCAACCTGGGTTAGCCAGACTGTCACAAAATTTTCTCTCAAGGGTCATGAAAGGACTTTGTAGTGTATCACTTCTGTGTTCCCAATAACTGAAGGCTGCCTGGCCTGTGGGTGAATTTTACTATGGATTTACTAAAGAAACCAATAGTGCAGCAGTAGATATTCTTTTGTATGTATTGTTTATGTTTTGCAAATCTGCAAAAATGTTTCAGTAAGAGCTCTGGGTCAAAAATATGAATATTTACATTATTTCAGAAATCAGTAAAACAGTCTTTAAAAACAAATTTTATCAAACTATGCCAGGTGGTGGTGGCACACACTTTTTTTTTTTTTGCTTGCTTTCCTTTTTTTTTTTTTTTTTTTGTTTTTTTGTTTTTTTGTTTTTCGAGACAGGATTTCTCTGTGTAGCCCTGGCTGTCCTGGACTCAATTTGTAGACCAGGCTGGCCTCGAACTCGCAAAGATCCGCCTGCCTCTGCCTCCCAAGTGCTGGGATTAAAGGCTGCTTGCCCTCCTTTTTATTTTTATTTATTTATTTATTTATTTTTGTTTTTTTTGAGACAGGGTTTCTCTTTGTAACAGCCCTGGCTGTCCTGGACTTGCTTTGTAGACCAGGCTGGCCTCGAACTCACAGAGATCCGCCTGCCTCTGCCTCCCAAGTGCTGGGATTAAAGGCGTGCGCCACCACGCCCGGCTGCTCTCCTTTTTAATATTTGTTTTTCTTTTTTTATTGAAAAAAATTTTTATTTTGTGAATTTCACATCATGCACCCTGTTCCCTCCCATCTCCCACCTCCCTCAGACCCACCCTCCACCCTTGCAATCTGTCCCAGAATAAAAAATAACAGCTCGCCGGGCGGTGGTGGCACACACCTTTAATCCCAGCACTTGGGAGGCAGAGGCAGGCGGATCTTTGTGA
>CAJQZJ010001826.1:12064046-12109744 GCA_907164525.1 Lophiomys imhausi | reverse complement strand
GAGGCAGGCGGATCTTTGTGAGTTCGAGGCCAGCCTGGTCTACAAAGCGAGTCCAGGACAGCCAGAGATATTCAGAGAAACCCTGTCTCGAAAAACCAAAAAAACAAAACAAAACAAAAAAAAAAAAAACAGCTCATTGTGAAAGCTGCACTGTATCTCAGTATGTCCCACAATATTTCCCTGTTGTCCACACATTTTACTTGCAAGTGTCCATTATAATGACTCCTTGGTCTGGTCCGAGGCCCCTGGTTTCTGCTACTCTGTCAGTCTGTCAGTACTGGAACCTCACTGGAACTCCTCTCAGATATGCCATAACTGTCCTGTGTCATGGTGATCCTGTAGTTTTGGGTTGTGGAACTGACCTCTTCTTGCACTCCAGCAGTTCATCCATGGGGTAGATGTTGGGGTGGGCCAACTCAAAGCCCTGGTTCTGGACCTGCAACCCCCACTTGCATGGCCAGTTCTACTATGGAAAGGTGCAGGGCCTGCTCTCCGAGTGCTGGCAGCATGTGAGGCGCAGGGACAGCTCTCCTGTTCTTGTGACCCCTTCTGGGCCAGATCTCCTGTGGGCCAATGGTGGTGAGGACAAAAGGGAAGGGAGGCATCTCTCCCTAGTCAACACTACCACATAGCAGACAAAAGGCAGGACTGGCTCTCCCACACTCACTCCCTCAGGGCTGGCTCACCCACAACCTCCATATCCAGGACCAGCTGTAGTGTGCTACCCAGGCAAGAGTGGCACACACTTTTAATCCCAGTATTCTGGAGGCAGAGGCAGGTGGATCTCTTCTGAATTTGAGGCCAGCCTGGTCTACAGAATGAATTCCAGAACAGCCAGGGCTACACAGTCTTGAAAACAAACAAACAAAACCCAAAACAAGTTATATTGCATAAAAATGTTTTTTCAATAAAAAACATTTTAATACAAAAAAATTTTTGTATGTTTGGGGGCTGCATGCACATATATGGAAGGCAGTCAGAGGACAGATTTTTCCTGTAGCTGCCCTTAGAATGTTCTCTGCCTTCTCAACCACTCCAAAGCATCCCTTCTTGTAGCATGTGGGACATGCCTTCTGCTCTGGCCTGTATTAAGGCAGTGTGTAATTGGTAGACGAAGAATGGTGTTTAAATATGACCGACAGTCAGAAGGGGACTTGCTTGCTCCACTTGGGAAGTGTCATTTTCTTTCCCTCTGTGTATACATCTGTGCTTCCAATTGACTGTGCAGCTCACTCAGTTTGGTTCTCTTCAGCTAGCTAGCTGCTGAGTGAGCTCATCTTGAGCCTGTCTGAAGTGAAGAGAGGCCCTTTACAGAACTTTAAAACTGACTCACCAATGAGTCACCAACACCCAATAGCAATACCCAAATACTGCTAACAAAAAACAGCATGGGAGGCCCGGAGGCCTGGAGGCCGGGAGGCCTTGTTCTCTTCCCTCCCCTTCCCTGACAAGGTCTCTGACTCACTGAAGAAGTCACTACATCTTATGCACTATCTCAACTTCAACCAAGCCTGCTTAAGTCATTACAGTGTGACCAGCCAACAAGGAGTTGTCTTTGTTGCTTCTGGTGGTCATCTTGATCATTTCCTGTGTGTGTCACAAACCACCGGGGACAGACAATTGCTCAATTACTCACTTTTCCAATGACTAACCTTCTGTTTGGAACTCAGGATTCTTTGTTTAGGACATTACTGTGAAGTGGCCTTTTTACTTAAAAAATAAAAAAGCAGCCAGTTTATGCTTCTGTAAAGAGCAGGGTACTGGGGTTGAACCCCAAGTTTTGTACCTATCAGCCAAACACTCTCCCTGCACTGTATCCCCAGTACAAGAAGGGAATTAAAAATGCAACTGTGAGGCTGAAATGCAGTGACAGAGCAGTTGCCTCGCATGTGCAGAGCTCTGGGTCTCATGCCCTGTATTGCAAAAAAACCGAAAATTAAATCGGGTAGTGGTTGCCCGCATGCCTTTAATCCTAGGACTTCAGAGAAGCAGAGGCTGGTGGATCTCTGTAAATTCAAGGACAACTTGGTCTACAGAGTGAGTTCCAGGGCAGCCAGGAACACACAGAGGAACCCTGTATTGAAATGACCACCCAGGCAAAACACCCCAAAAAACAAAACAAAACAAAACAAAAACCCTAGAAAAGTTAAAATGGAAAGCAAATAGGAAGCAGTAAGTGTTGAGTCTGAATATGCTACTTGAGAACTCCTCTTATGTTGCAGTAATGTGACTGGGGGCTGGAGAGTGTCTGCATTTCTCTTGAGAAAGGGCTTTGTGACAGATGGCAGGAGATTGTCAAGTCTTCCCATTCTGGGACTGAGAGCTGCAGGGATACCTGGGAATCGAATGGAGGCCTCCTTCCCCTATGCTAGGTTGCTGTCAAAGTCCATGTTGTCTGGAGTCACACTCCCCTCCTAACCACCCCTCTGCACACCCTATTTTGGCTTCTTTTTAATTTTATGAGTGTTTTGCCTGCATGCATGTCTATGTACCATGTGTGTGCCTTGTGCTAGTGGAAGCCAGAAGAGGGCACTGGATTCCTGGAACTGGAGTTACAGATGCTTTGTGAGCTGCCATGTGGGTGCCAGAAAGGGAACCCAAGTCCTCTGGAAGAGCAGTCAGTGCTCTTGACTGCCCAGCACAATCCCATGCTTTTTCTTACTTTTCCAAGATCCTAAGATTTATCATTATTTGTTGGAAACCATTTTGATACTTTGTTTTTAATTTATTATTATTGTATGTATGCATGATAAGTGAGAGAGAGAAAAGAGACAGAGAAGTAAGACCCTCACTGTGATAATTTCAGAAGTGAACGTGAAGCAGTTTGGAGGTTCAAGCAACAACTCTGTAGGTCAGTTCTCTCTTTCCACTTTTATCTGGGTTCCTGGGCTCAAGCCCAGGCCACCGCAGTTGTGGGACAGGTGCCTTTATCCACGGAGTCATCTCACTGGCTCCTACTGTTAAGGTTTTTTTTTTGGTTTTTCGAGACAGGGTTTCTCTGTGTATCCTTGGCTGTCCTGGACTCGCTTTGTAGACCAGGCTGGCCTCGAACTCACAGAGATCCGCCTGCCTCTGCCTCCCGAGTGCTGGGATTAAAGGCGTGCGCCACCACCGCCCGGCTCTACTGTTAAGGTTTTGTGTATACACACGGACATCACTTGTAAACACCTTCATGTGGTCTCCCAACTTCAGACCCTACTATTGAAGGAGAATCTTAGATCCTGAAACTTTTTTTTTTGGGGGGGGGTCCGAGACAAGGTTTCTCTGTGTAACAGCCATGGCTGTCTGGACTCGCTTTGTAGATCAGGGTGGCCTCGAACTCACAAGAGATCTGCCTGCCTCTGCCTCCTCAGTGCTGGGATTAAAGGTGTGCACCACCAAGCCTGGCTGATCCTGAAACTTTTTGTATAGAATCCATATAAGTGATATGTTCATATCTAAAGGATATATGACCTTATTCAAACAGTAGAAGATAAGTAGACATCGATTTATGAATTAGTCCTTACAGGCTAACTGGACCTGACAAGAAATACTAATTCACATTAAACTTCAATTTCATCAGACTTTTCCCATTCATATCATATGCATATTACTTCTGTTCTCTGCTGGTTGTGCCCAACTCGACTGCCTGTGAATATTAAAGTAACACCTAGTGGGAGGACATCAGGAGTCACGTGCTGTATTTAAGTGACTTTAAGTAATGGTTCTCAAACAACACCCTACAGTCAAAGCACACACAGGATTTATGGAATGTCCCTTGCCAAAGATAATTGCTAGTATCACATTCACTATGTTGAATAGCTTCAGAAGAATTTATTTAATTGCACTGTGAGCTGCTAACCACACTCAACAGAGGATTTCAAGGGCAGTGACAAGCGAGGAAATCTCATGTTACCTGAAAAGTCAACCAGGCGTGGCTCTAGATTTGGCCTCATTCTAGGCTGAGATCTGGATTCTTGGTGTCCTGTGGCAGTTGGGAGCGGTTAGAGCTGGGGTGATGTAAGTTTTGTTGAGGGGCGGAGGGAGGGGTTGGCGGAAGACAAAAGGTACAGATGATAAGAGGAAGATGAAAGTTGAACTATTCAGCACATTTATAAAGAAGATGTATTTATTTATGTATATGAGTGCTCTATTTGCATGTGTGGATACATGACAGAAAAGGGAATCAGATCCCCTTACAGATGCTTGTAGCCACCATGTAGGTGCTGGGAATTGAACTCAGGACCTCTGGAAGAGCAGCCAGTGCTCTTAACAGCTGAGCCACCTCTCCAGCCCCAACATTTCCCCCCCAATTATTGTTATTTTACGTTATGTGTATGGGTATTTTGTTTACATGTATGTCTATGAGACACATGCATGCCTGGTGCTCCTGGAGACCAGAGAGGGTGTCATATCCCCAGGAACTGCAGTTACAGACCGTTGTGAGCTGCCATGTGGGTACAGGAAATGCCAGGTCCTTGGAAGAGCAGCCAGTGTTCTTAACGGCTGAGTCATCTCTTCAGCTCTAGCACATTTGTTTCTGTAATTATGAGTTTTGACTAAATGAAACTTTAAAAATTTTTTCATTAATTAAAAACTTTTAAATTAGAGCCCAGCATGGTGGTGCATGCTTTTAATCCCAGCACTCAGGAGGCAGAGACAAGGGGATCTCTGTAAGTTGAAGGCCAGCCTGGTCTACAAGGCGAGTTCAGGATAGCCTGGGCTCTGCTACACAGAGAAATTTTGTCTCAAAAAACCAAAAAAAAAAATTTTTTTTTTCAATTGTATATATGTGTGCAGGCGCACAAGCCAAGGTGAATGTGTAGAGGTCAGAGGACAGCCTGTGGGAATGAGTTTTCTCCTCCCATCAAGTAGGTACTAGGGATTGAACTCAGGTCCTTGGGTTTAGTAGCAAGCACTCTTACCAGCTGAGCCATCCTGCCGGCCCTACACGCTGTGTTCTACAGAGTGTGTGTGTGTGTGTGTGTGTGTGTGTGTGTGTGTGTGTGAGTGTGTGTGTGTGTTCACAGAGTGCACTGGCACTGGTGGAGGTTAAGAGGGCAACTTTGGGGAGTTGACTCTGTCCTTTCACTAAGTGGGTTCTGGGGGTTGAACAAAGGTCGGCAGACTTGGCTGAGAGCACTTCAATCTGCCGAGCCATCTTCCCAGCCCCCAAGGAAGTTTTAAAAGAAGAAAACAAAACCAGAAATCTATCAGAGGTAATCTATTTCTCCAGGGTTCAAAACACAAACTAAAGAAGACTGTTCTGGGGGGACCCCCCCACTAGTCTCCCAAAACATTCCTCTGATCGTGTAACTGACAATAGTTCTAAGTTCTTCAGAACTCTGTCTAGAGTGCAGACCTTATGGTAATGTGAACACGTGTAGACTCATGTGCTGTTGTGTATTTAAAATACTGGAGAGGGTGTCTCCTGTCTCGTCTAAAATGATATTTTGCCAGCAAGGAAGATGAATGAGCCAGTAGGGGCATTCCCGGCTTTTATTTGCTAGCATTCGCGGCTTTTATTTGCTAACTCATTGGTCTAAGGAGGATAAACAGGTTGTTCTCCTTACTACTAGAGGCAAGTTTTTTGTTTTTGTCTAACTGTACCAAGAGTGTGATTCTGCAGAGGTTGCCAAGCAACATTACAGTTAGGAACAACACTGGGTGTGGAAAGAACTAGAAATTTGACTTCTCCAGCCTGGGGCAAGTGGGTGGAACCCATCTATCTAGTACATTATGTTCTGTACTTGGAGGAGCATGAAATTTAAAAAAAAATCGGAATGGTCACCAAAATTTTCAGTTAGGATGTCGCTGATGTTAAACCATAACACCATGCCCTGTGCTTAGCTGGAGGAGGTGGGGCCTGGGTATCTGAGTAATTTGGGGACTTTGGTCATAAAGATTATGACTGGGTTTTCCTCCAAAAGCTTCCTAGGGTTAAAGTCATTGGAGCTGTAGAAACCGAACTTGGTTTCAGCCCTGGGTGGGTGAGAACAGACAAGTGAACAAAATAAATGTTTGGCAGTATATGCAGACACAAAGAGAAGTCACATACAGGTTTTAACAGTCTAGTGTGTGTATGTGGTACTGGAGGTCATCCAGACCCTCGAGTGCTCTACCATTGAACACTATCCCTGCTGATGGGAACATTTCTTTTTTTTTTTTTTTTTGGTTTTTTCGAGACAGGGTTTCTCTGTGTAGCTCTGGCTGTCCTGGACTCGCTTTGTAGACCAGGCTGGTCTCGAACTCACAGAGATCTGCCTGCCTCTGCCTCCCGAGTGCTGGGATTAAAGGCGTGCGCCACCACCGCCCGGCATGGGAACATTTCTTAATCTCCATGAGAGCACATTGTACTTCAGCTTAACATTACATTGCTACTGAGCCCTGTTTTTTTTTTTTTTTTTTTGTTTTGTTTTTTGTTTTTGGTTTTTCGAGACAGGGTTTCTCTGTGTAACAGCCCTGGCTGTCCTGGACTCGCTTTGTAGACCAGGCTGGCCTCGAACTCACAGAGATCCGCCTGCCTCTGCCTCCCAAGTGCTGGGATTAAAGGCGTGAGCCACCACGCCCGGCTCCTGTTTTTTTTTTTTTTTATTTCAATTATTTATTTTATGTAGATTGGTGTTTTGCCTGCTTGTTATGTGTGTGTGAGGGTGTCAGCTCTCCTGGAACTGGAGTTACAGACAGTTGTGAGCTGCCATGTGGTTGCTGGAAATTGAACTCAGGACCTCTGGAAGAGCAGCCAGTGCTCTTAACCCCTGAGTCATCTCTCCAGCCCCTGAGCCCTGTTTTGACATTCATTTTTAAAGACAGACTCATATAACCCAAGCTGGTCTCACATTCTTTATGTACTCTCTTGAATTTCTCTGATTCTCCAGCCTCTACCTCTCAGGTGCTGGGAATATAGGTATGTGCCACCACACTGAGTTTATGGGGTATCAGGGATTGAACCCAAAGCTTCATACATGTTAAGCAAGAACTCTACCAACTGAGCTACATCCTGTCTATTGTTTTGGCTTTTTGCACAGGGTCTCACTCTTGGCCCAGAATGGCATTACACTTACAAGAATCCTGTCCTCCTATCTCAGTCCCCAAAGTGCTAGAATTACAGACAGGTATGAGTCACTGAGTCTTGTTTTTATTTTTTGGTTTTTGAGACAGGGTTTCTTTGTGTAGCCCTAGCTGTCCTGGAACTCCCTGTGTAGATCAGGCTTGCCTGGAACTCAGAGATCATCCTGCATCTGCCTCCAGAGAGCTGGGACTAAGGCATGTGCCACTGTGACCTGAGTCTTGTTTTTAAATTTTTTTTTAATTTTTTACATTTGTGTGTAAGTAGGAGAGCATATGTGGAGGTCACAGGAAAACTTCTCCGAGTCAGTTCTCTCCATCCACCATGCAGGCTCTGTGGAGAGAACTCAGAGTGTCAGGCTTGTTGCAGGCACCTTTTATCTGCTGAGCCAGCACACTATCAGGCCGGCAGGTATTTTAACTTTCATGCTATTATATCACACAGTGTTTGGAAACCAACCTCTCCCATTCTTCCTGAGGACCTGGGTGGCAGGAATTCAAATCCTAGGTCTATGGACCAAGAGTTCTTCCTATCTGGAACCAATGTCATTTGGGCCACCCAGCCTTACTTTGAGGACCCCCCCCCCAGTCTAGGGAGTAGGCAGGTGGCAAAGTATGAGATAAAATAAAAAAACAAATACTATTAACAGTATTTAGCTCTAGGAAGAGAAACTGGGCTAGGAATGAAAGGAACACCTGGAAGATTTCTGAACCATTTAAAATTTTATTATTTGAGAGAAGGGGGAAAACATTCATGGAGGAAAAAAAAGTATTATGTCTGTTTATAAGCTCTCATTGAACACAGTAGTAACTTTCTGTTCAAAATCTTAAATAGGCAAACAAACCATCAAACATCTTAATCAAGGGCTCTTTTATCAGTTGAAAGACAGTGAACTCCAAAGCCACAAGAGAACACTGCAATAAAGGAGACAGAGACGTTCACCCCCTGAGGGGTAGTAACAAACTACTTGCGGATGGATGTAAGCAGAAGGCACTAAAGCAGAGTGTTGTAATAGGAGGGCATGTGTGAGCTTGCATAACCTGCAGAATTTTTTTTTTCTTTTTGGTTTTTCAAGACAGAGTTTCTCTGTGTAATAGCCCTGGCTATCCTAGACTCGATTTGTAGACCAGGTTAGTTTTGGACTCACAGAAATCTGTCTGCCTCTGCCTCCTGAGTGCCGGGATTAAAGGTGTGTGGGCTGGGCCAGAACTGTTCTCATTATTACATATATTTAAAACTTGTCATTTTGTGTGTGTGTGCGTGTGTGTGTGTCAGCCCCACACAGTGTGTGTGTGGAAGTCAAAGGACCACTTGTGGGATGGGAGTTGACTCTCTTCAGCACATGGGCTCTGAGGATCAAGCTTAGGTTGTCAGGCTTGGTGGCAGAAGCCTTTCTCCTTTGTTTACCAGGTGAGTCATCTTGCTGGTTGTAAACAAAATTCTTATATAGAAGGGGCTCAGAAATACTTGTTTAACTAGGGACAGGTATGTAAGGGGCTTTGATGTTCCCTTTTACCTAAAAAGCAGAATTTAAGATCTAATTCATGTTCTAGATTAAAAGCAGTTTTCTAAAGTTACTTTATGTACCCTGTAAAATTGAGCAAATGTCAACTGTCCATAACAAGGAATGGAGGGACAGAAAGGTGTGAAAAGGACAGTGATAGAAATCACCTCCAGGGCTCTGGCCATGGTAGATCAGACAACACCTTTCCGTGAAGCAGACAAGTGTAAAGTTCTTATCCTACACAGAATTAAAGGCAAGTGTGTGAGCTGGGGGTGGGGATGGGGTGCGGTGGGGTGGGGTGTGTGTGTGTAGCCTGTAACCCTGCAACTCCATGGGTAGAGGCAGGATAGAGACCTTCCACTATAACACAGAGAGAACCACCAGCTCAGTGTAAGTACAGTTTTGGTCAGCACTATGAAAAGACATCTAGACGGCTGTGGTTAGTTCACAGTTACAGTTGGGGTTTCAGGAAATCCTTCATGCCATGTATTAGGCACTAAAACCGGCTTGTATTAAAAATTCAGCTTGAAGCCGGGCGGTGGTGGCGCACGCCTTTAATCCCAGCACTTGGGAGGCAGAGGCAGGCGGATCTTTGTGAGTTTGAGGCCAGCCTGGTCTACAAAGCGAGTCCAGGACAGCCAGAGATATTCAGAGAAACCCTGTCTCGAAAAACCAAAAAAAAAAAATTCAGCTTGAAAGGGCTGAAAGATGGCTCAGAGGGTAAAGGCCTTTGCATGCCTGACAACAATTTGATCACTGGAATTCATGTAAAGGTTAATGACCTTCACATACATGCCGAGGCACAGTCGAATGGCAGCATGTGCCCCCACTATGTATGTATTTATTTTTTCGAGACAGGGTTTCTCTGTGTAACAGCCCCGGCTGTCCTGGGCTTTTTTTTTATAGACCAAGCTGGCCTCAAACTCACAGAGATCCGCCTGCCTCTGCCTCCCGAGTGCTGGGATTAAAGGAATGCGCGACCACGCCCCGTTCATTGTTCTAATTAAAGGACAATCTGCTTCTATTGAGATAAGTCATCTTTATTTTCGGGTCTCCTAGTAAGGCCAGCACTTGGGAGTCAGGTGGATCCCTGTGAGTTAATGGCCAGCCAAGGCTACACAGTAAAAACTCTTATCTTTGAAAAAACAAAACAAACAACCAAAAAACCCCACAAAAACAAACAACAACAAAACCCTAAACAAACAAAATGATCAATCAACCAACCCTTGCAGGGTGCCAGGTCTACGATCTCAGCACTCTGGAGTTAGAGGTAGGGAGGGGTTGCTGGAGTTCAAGTAATCTGGGCTGCATGGCAAAGGCAGGTCTCAAAAAAAAGATCAGTTTTACTTTTCAGTCTGTGAAGTGTTAGAAAAGCGCACACAACTTCACAAAAGTTAATACTCATAACTACAATAAAACAACAGAAATAAGTACAAACAGCTATTACCAGATTATGGGAATCTACATTAAGAAACATTAAGTTTTCTACTGATCTCCTCAGTTCCCCCAAAGTGGGTTCTAATTTGCTAGTGAAAAAGAAAATTACTTTCCTGTAGGACAATCTGGCCTCGGCAACTCCCACTCCAGCAATGAATGCTTAAGGAAAAAAAAAGCCCTAAAATAACACGGAGTAAGAAATAATCATAGCGTACAAAATAGGGACACACGTGATGTATACAAGATAGCTACGGTTGATAAGGTAGTGGAAATCCTGGAAATTTTGAGACAGGACCATTACACAGCACAGGGGCTCAGAACTTCTGGTTCTCCTGCCTTACCTTCCGGACTGCTGGAAATTACAGGTGTGTGCGCCAGCAGTCACGGCTCTTACATTTGGGTTTTGTTTGTTTGTTTTCCCCCGGGGCCAATCAGTTTAGACAGCACATTCTCACGTGCTAGCGAACAAATATAAACACTACGACTGCATGGTGGAATTCGGTCTTGTGCTAGGACCAGTGACCACGGACAAGTCTGGCTGTGCCGGACACAGGACCGGAAAGGCCACCTCGGAGGACGGCCCTAGAGCAAGTGTCCACTTCCAGCAGCTCGCAACGCACGTCCCGCCTGAGCAGCAGCGGTCAAGACGCCCTGCGAGGTCCAGAGCTCGGTCATCGTTTCCGGCTCACACCTCGACTCCCGAACGTGATGGGACACAGACACGCCCAGAACGCCCCAGGGGTCCGGCCTTGGAACCCGGGGTGGGGCCAGGCTTCTAGGCGTCCCTAAAGGATGCTTGGTGCCCGGATGCTTCTGAATCCGGAGACCGGGAGACTGACCCGCGCCGAGCCTGGGGTAGGAGATGCACTCCCTACGTCCCTTCTCGCAGGGCGGCTCCCGGTAGGCTCCGATCCTCCGGTCAGAGAGTCTGGACCAGGTTTTGTATGGTCCAGGCCTGCTCACTGGCCCGCGACGCCGCGAGCCGCCTAGGGCTGGCGGCGCGCCTAGGCTGTGGGGCGGGGCCAGCGAGTTGGCGCCAAAATCACGTAGCTGGCCCCTCCCCCGCGGGCTACGTCGCCCCCACCCTGTTTTTTCAAACCCCGGGCTGGGCGGGGATTGGTGGGCCGGGCCCTCACGTGGTTAACGGTCGCGGGAAGCCGCGGAACGCGAACTTGCGGCCGAACTTGCGGAGACCTTCGGCCGCACCGGGACTGGTCAGTCTCCGCTGGACAGACCGCGCCGCAGCCGTCGCCGTCGCCACGTCGGGAGCTTGGAGCGCTTCGGAGCCGCCGCCCCGGCCGCCATCGCGCAGGCTCGCTGTGGCCTCGGTCCGGCGCGCCCGATCGCACGTGGCGGACCCGCCCCCTGTGCCAGCCGCGACCTGGACGCCGCCGGCCTGCGCTCGCCGGTCCTCCGCTCTCCGGTGCTCCGCCAGGACTGCAGCCGGGAGATGAGTTTCCTGAGCCGACAGCAGCCGCCGCCCACCCGCCGCGCCGCGGCCGCCTGCAGCCTGCGACAGAAGCTCATCTTCGCACCCGGCAGCGACTGTGACGAGGAGGAGGAAGAAGAGGAGGAGGAGGGCAGCGGCCACAGCACCGGAGAGGACTCGGCCTTCCAGGAACCCGATTCTCCTCTCCCGTCTGCGCGCAGCCCCGCCGAGGCCGAGGCCGAGCGCCACCGCTCGCCCGGCGCGGAGCCCAGCAGCCCGGGGGAGCTGGAGGACGACTTGTTGCTGACGGGCGGCGGCGGGGGCGCTGAGGCGGCGGGCGGGGGCGCCGAGGGTGACTCTTGGGAAGAAGAGGGTTTCGGCTCGTCGTCGCCTGTCAAGTCACCCGCGACCGCCTACTTCCTGGGCAGCTCGTTCTCGCCGGTGCGCTGCGGCGGCCCGGGGGATGCGTCCCCGCGGGACTGCGGGGCTCCGCGGGCCTTGGACGGCCCCTGCTCCCCGCAGCCGGACTACCCGAGCACCCCGCCGCACAAGACCTTCCGCAAGCTGCGGCTGTTCGACACGCCGCACACGCCCAAGGTAGGCGGGGGGGTCGGACCCCCGGCTCCAGGCCCTTTAAAAAAAAAAAAAAAGCTGCAAGCCTGCGCGCCACCGCGGGGGTTCGGTTACATAACCGCCCCGCCGCACCCCGCTCGCTGTCCTGCGCCGCCACCAAAAAAAAAAAAGTTGGCAGCCCCTCTTTTTGGCTCTGCCCAGAAGCTGTCGGTTAAGATTATGTAACTGAACAATGGGCTGGTCTCTAACTTCTTCATCTTACCAAGGGGCTGGTCCCCGCTGTCCAGGTGGTTGAGGATTTGGCCCCGGTGGCGGGGTATGCTAGGATGCCGGATTGGTGCGGGCCACCTGACACTCGGAGCCATATGGTGCCTTTTAAACAGTGATCGGGCCTGTAATTTTGGGAGCACGGATAGGAGGAGTTAAGTTTCTTTAAAGGTCTTCCCCCTCACCCCCAGTGAACTTGTGGGTCCGTGTTGTATGGCGTTAAGAGATTCTGCGCTTCCCTTTGGGAGTTGTCTCTGTATTTACAGTCGTGAACTCATGAGTACTCCAGGTAGCTTTTGGTTATCTTTCGGGACTTAGTATTAGGGAAGCTTTGCATTTATTCTGGGGTTTTCCCTTATGTAGTAGTATTGTTTGCCTATGTGTCAAAACTAATGTGTCCTAAGGAAATGTGCGTTCAGAACCCGTCCGGAATAGCTCGTGAATATGCACACTATCACTGGCAATACTTGTGTCACAAAAAAAAAAAAATTAAAAGCAGACACTTAACCAAATTAAGACAGGTGTGGCACCTGTACGTTTAACGTGGGAATAAGGCTTTTAAAGGGAGTCTGTGTTTATTGGTTTCCATGCACCCTTAGTCGTAAACCTGGAGAATACCTGTGTTTTTGAGCTTTGCTCTTTTATTAGCCAACTTGTCCAAGGCATGTAAGGGGAGGAGTCCAGTGAGGTAGCCTTCCAAAGCCCTCTTGAGGTGGATGTAGGGACTTTTTTTTTTTTTTTTTTTTTGGTTTTTCGAGACAGGGTTTCTCTGCATATCTCTGGCTGTCCTGGACTCGCTTTGTAGACCAGGCTGGCCTCGAACTCACAGAGATCCACCTGCCTCTGCCTCCCGAGTGCTGGGATTAAAGGCGTGCGCCACCATGCCCGGCTTGATGTAGGGACTTTTATGAGAGTGATTGCTTTTATTTTTAGAATGTTGAAAGAGCCTGTTAATTTTTAGCCACTGATAAGGACTTATTTTTAGTCACTATAAATATTCCTTTTTAGGATTAAGTACTGGTTTTTACTTTGCTGTCTTTTACAGATAAGTAGTTACTATTCAACCTGACCCTTAAGTCAGCCGTTGCTTCTTTTACTTGAAGTATAAGGAAGGCTGTGTGCCCCCTCCTTTGTTTCTTTTCTTTCCCTACATCGGGTAGCAGGCCTATGCTGGGCTTCGTTCACATTGTGCTGCTTTGGGCTACACATTCAGCCACTTAGAAAGGCCAGTTGGAGGTTATATATTGAGGAGACTGTTCAGAAGACTGGATCCTGAAGATTGTATTTCCCTTTCCTAGAGTTTGCTTTCCAAAGCTCGAGTAATTGATTCCAGCTCTGTTAAACTCCGGTGTAGTTCTCTATTCATGGACACAGAAAAATCAGGAAAAAGAGAATTCGACACAAGGCAAACTCCTCAAGTGAATATTAATCCCTTTACTCCGGATCCTGTGTTGCTTGATTCCTCAGGACAATGTCGTGGGAGAAAGAGAGCATATTTTAATGAGTAAGTCTCTATAGTTTGGTTCCTCTATACTCCTAAAATGGGTTCCATGTACTGTCAAAATTCAGTTTCTGCAGAATGGCATGAGTGTCTTTGCTCTGAAAGTTTTCCTTTTGTTAGCACTTAGCTCTCAGAAGATAGATAATCAATCACCTATAGGAAAGATGTGGAGTAAGAAAGGAAAAGAACAAGAAGCCATGATTCCTGGAGCTGGAGAGATGACTTAGGTGTTGAGAGCTCTTGCTGTTATTGGGGTTTAGATCTCAGCACCCGTGTGGCAGATCACAAATGGCATGTAAATCTGGTTCCAGGGAATCCATTGCCCACTTCTTACTATGTACACTTATATACAAATATAAAACACTCATATACAAATCTTTAAAAAAGTTAAAAAAGCCTAGATTTCCAGTCAGACTTAAAGGTGTCAACTAATCGGAAAGAGTTATTACTTTGTGTGTGTGTGTCACATGTGGAGGTTAAGTTTCAGGAGTTGGTTCTCCTCCCACTGTGTGGGTCCCTGGGCTAGAGAGCCTTTACCTTCTGAGCCAGGGGTTTTCTCTTTCTCTCTCTCTCTCTCTCTCTCTCTCTCTCTCTCTCTCTCTCTCTGTCATTTAAACACCTAATGCTTGTACACCTGCAGGCCAGAAGAGGGCACCAGATCTCATTATAGATGGTTGTTAGCCACCTTGTGGTTGCTGGGAATTGAACTCAGGACCTCTGGAAGAACAGCCAGTGCTCTTAACCAGTGAGCCAGCCCAAGCCAAGTGGTTCTCCACCTTCCTAATGCTGCTACCTTTTAATAATACATTTGGTCATGTTGGGGTAATCCCCTAACCATAAAATTTCATTACTTTATAACTAAACTTGCCACTGTTATGAATTATAATTAAATATCTGATATGCAGGATAGCTGAATATGACCCCCAAAGGCATCATGTCCCATGGGTTGAGAATCACTGCTCTGAGCTATCTCGATGACCAGAGATTTGATTTAGAAAAGCTTTAATTTTAGTCTCTGTAGCAATAGTCTAGTTAGTGAGCATATCTCAGTAGGGATTTTTTTTTCATTACCCCAGTCAAATTTTAGGGCTACAAAATTTACTACATGCTTTCTTTTTTATTTCTATCCATTAAAAATCCATTTCACTCTATAGTTAGGTAAGGTTTTTAATCTCAAGTTGATGTGTATTGGATATATTGGTAAAAACATACCTGTGTTTTTTTTTTTTTAGTTCCTCTGAAGACATGGAAGCCAGTGATTATGAGTTTGAAGATGAAACAAGACCTGCTAAAGTAAACAGCTTTTTTATTCTTTAATTAGTTAGTGTATGTCTACATGTTAAGTAAACAGTAGAACCTAAAGTAGAATTTTAAAATTTCATATCTTTGTATTATACATGAATACCCTCCTTTATTACAGAGAATTACAATTACTGAAAGCAATATGAAGTCACGGTATACAACCGAATTTCATGAACTGGAGAAAATTGGTTCTGGAGAATTTGGTTCTGTGTTTAAATGTGTGAAGAGGCTGGATGGATGCATTTATGCCATTAAACGATCAAAAAAGCCATTGGCTGGCTCTGTTGATGAGTATGTATTAAACATATTTGTCTCTTGTCTCCTTTGTTATTGATAAACATTAACATTTCAGGGAACCAAATACCTGATGCTTTTTTGTTTTCGTTTTGTTTTCTCAAGACATGGTCTGTCTATATAGTAATAGCCCTGGCTGTCCTAAACTTGCTTTGTGGAGGAGGCTGGCCTCAAACTCACAGAGATCCTCCTGACTCCACCTCCTGAGTGCTGGGATTAAAGGTGTGCCATCACGCCCAGCTTGCTTTTATTTTTTAAGGTTAGCTCTCATGTAGCTCAGGCTAGCCTTCATGAGCTCACTGTATTGATGATTTTGAGTTTCTGTTCTCCTGCCTCAATTTCCCTAATGGTAGGGTTATAGTGTGTGCCACCATGCCAGTTTGCATAATTCTTAGTTTTCTTAAGTCACTTTTTAGTATAGTGATAGTTTTAAAAGGTTTACTTTGTGGTGCTTCAGATAAATTGATTACTCCTAGGTAGAAATTATTTAACATTCTATTAATACTTTTCTTCTAGGCAGAATGCTTTGAGAGAGGTATATGCTCATGCTGTGCTTGGACAGCATTCCCATGTGGTTCGCTATTTCTCTGCCTGGGCAGAAGATGACCATATGCTTATACAGAATGAATATTGTAATGGTAAGTGATGTCATGTTCATTCATGTACTTGGACAGCCAGGGTTACACAGAGAAACCCTGTCTCAAAAAAACCACAAATACCACAGGAATATTTGTTACAATCTTAAGTTTTTCTTCTCTCTCTTTTTTTTTTTTTTTTGGCAGTTCCTAATATGTGCTAGAATACATCCCTGGCTCTGTGTGTGTGTGTGTGTGTGTGTGTGTGTATGTGTGTGTGTGTTTTAAGATTTTAAGATAGGGTCTAACTATGTAGTCCTGGAACTCTGTGTAAACCAGGTTGGCCTCAAACTCAGAGATCCACTTGCTTTTACCTCCTTCGTATGAATATTAAAGGCATGTGCTACCCCATCTGGCTCCCTTTTTCATCTTTCATCCAGAAAAGTTACATGAATTTTTGACTTGGAAGCCTTATCCCATCTGTGTTATCTTCTCCATACCTTAGTAGTAGAACCTGTTATTCTGTTTATATGCCTGTCACTCAGTGATGAGCTTCCTGAGAAAACAGCATACTGGTAGCCTCGCTGTGTATATTTTATTATTCCCTAGCACATAGTGTAGTTTGTGGGCACACAGGAAAGATTGTCTTCATCTGTTGACCTTTGTCTTCCGTTGTACAAGAATGCAGTAAGATTGGCAATTATAATAAATTCATTTGGTTTTGTTTTGGAAGCTGGGAAGTGTAAGAACATGACAATATCTTTTGCTGTATAGTCCTGGGTGGAACTATGTATGCAGACTAAGCTGACCTGGAATTCACAGAGATGCACTGGGCTCCCAGGGTGCAGGGTTACAAGCCTGCACCGCTCCTGTACCCACTCCTGGTCCTTTTTGTTTGTTTTAAATGGCGAATCTCGTTATGACCATGCTTTCCTTTGTGGTACTAGGGGTTGAACTGAGGGCCTTCTGAAAGCTCTCAAGGGCCTACCACTGAGCTATATCCTCAGTTCTTTTTGTATTTTATTTTGTGACTGGTTTCACTAAGCAGTTACTCAGGGTTGGCCTTCAGTTCACACTCTAGCTAAGGTAGGCCTTGATCTTATGATATTCCATATCAAATATTCCAAGCTTGTGTCACTGGGCCAGACTTCGCATTAATCCATTTTTTAAAATTCTTTTTAAAAATTATATATTATTATTTTGTTTTGTTTTTCGAGACAGGCTTTCTCTGTGTATCTCTGGCTGTCCTGGACTCACTCTATAGGCTAGCCTTGAACTCACAGAGATCTGACTGCCTCTGCCTTCCAAGTGCTGAAATTAAAGGGTGTGGTGGAGCCTGTCCTTGTCCCCCCATCCCCACCAGACAGGGTTTCTCTGTGTAACAGCCCTGGCTGGGCTGGTCTCACTTTTGTAGACCAGACTGGCCTTGCACTCACAGAGATCCCCCTGCCTCTGCCTCCAGAATGCTGGGATTAAAGGTGTGTGCCACCACGTGGGGCTATTTTTTATTATTTTACATGCATTGTTTTGCCTTTGTGTGTCTGTGCAAGGGTGTCAGATCCCCTGGAACTGGAGTTACAGACAGATGTGAGCTGCTGTTGTGAGTGCTGGGAATTGAACCTCAGTTCTCTGGAAGAGCAGCCAGTGTGTTTAACCACTCAGCTGTCTCCAGTCCTCCATCCCCATTAATCCATTCTTGAAGGTACAGCCTCTGACCTATTTACCTTTTACTAGGATCCAGTTTTTAACACTTGAACTTTAGGAGACACATTCAAATCACAAGGAAAACATCTTCAATGAATTCTCACTGCCTTTAGCCTTCTCATTTTGTATGCTGCTAACATTGTTCTTAATTCATAAAGGACAAAGACTGTTCATCTAAATTTAGCCATTTCTTGAAGACATTCTGAAATCCTGCTTTATTCTTACCATCTGTCCAGTCTAGTTTGCTGCTGGAATTTAGTAATACTTTTTTTTCTTTTTTTGGTTTTTCGAGACAGGGTTTCTCTGTGTAACAGCCCTGGCTGTCCTGGACTTGCTTTGTAGACCAGGCTGGCCTTGAACTCACAGAGATCCGCCTCCCGAGTGCTGGGATTAAAGGCGTGTGCCACCACACCCGGCTAGTAACACTTCTATATTGTCAGTTATGTTCCTTTAACTGTTTATCTGCTCCCCTATCTCCATTTAAACAAAACAGGAAAATATAAGACAACTTTGCATAGCTTTTAGCCTCACAAGTCTCTCATTTTCTTTTTCATTAAACCTTTATCCAAAGACCTGAATGTATGTATGTATATATGTATGTATGTATGTATTTATTTATTTATTTTTGGTTTTTCGAGACAGGGTTTCTCTGTTGTTCCCTGATTTTCCTTGACTCACTTTGTAGACAGACTGGCCTCGAACTCGCAGGCAGAGATCATCCGTCTGCCTCTGCCTCCTGAGTGCTAGGGTTAAAGGTGTGTGCCACCATGCCCGGCCAAAGCCCTGAATTCTGATCCTTATATGAATCTATTATTACAAGTTACCTTTTTTTTTTGTTTTTCAAGACAGGGTTTGTCTTTGGTAGCCCTGGCTGTCCTGGAACTCTCTCTGTAGACAGACAACTCATAGAGATCTGCCTGAAATGTACAGTTTATTATTATTAGTGAAAGTTTAGTCCTGTTTCATAGATAACTAGCAGTCTAATCAATAAATGATGTACGTAGTAAAGACCTCTTCCCTTTCCTGGTTTATGTCAATTTGTTATTTAGAGACAAGGTCTTGCTTTGCAGCTCTGACTGGCCTATAACTTGCTGTGTAGACCAGGCTGGCCTCAAACTCACAGATATCCGCCTGCCCCTACCTCCAGAGTGCTGTATTAAAGTTGTGTGTAACCATGCCCTGCTCTTGTACAACTCTCAGGAGTTACCCACTTCCCTTAAGTAATCTACATATGCTGTGTCCCATACCATCCTCCTCAGAAAAAGAAACTGAGAGTTTACTCTGAGAAAGTGAGCTGAGTTGTTGCTGAGATTAATAGGTTGAAAGAAATTATATATTGTGTTTTCCTCCTCAGAGCTGAGGATTGAACCTAGGATACACACACACTCATTGCATCCTGCCTCTCTTTAAAATTTGAGACTGTCGCCGGGCGGTGGTGGCACACGCCTTTAATCCCAACACTTGGGAGGCAGAAGCAGGTGGATCTTTGCAAGTTCAAGGCCAGCCTGGTCTACAAAGTGAGTCCAGGACAGCCAGGGCTACACAGAGAAACCCTGTCTCGAAAAAAAAAAATTTTTTTTTGAGACTGTCTTACTAAGTTGCCCTGACTAGCCTTAAACTCATTTTGTAGCTTAAGCTAGCTAGCCTCAGGGCTCAAACTTGTAGTCCTCCTACCTTATCCTCCAGAAGCTGGGATTATATGCCTACATCACCAGACCTGGTGTTTAAATTATATTTTCTATATTTGTGAGTTTATTTCATACTAAAACAATAAATAAAAGTTGATATCCCAAGCAAGTTGAAGGGAGAGATTCTATTAAATGTCATTTTCTTGGTGGAGAATTGCAGTTGTTCAATATAGAGAGAAGGGAAAATAAAATGTTAATTTTTGCTGTCTTTGTTAGGTGGGAGTTTAGCTGATGCTATAAGTGAGAACTACAGAATCATGAGCTACTTTACTGAAGTAGAGCTGAAGGATCTCCTTTTGCAAGTTGGCCGGGGCTTGAGATATATACATTCAATGTCTTTGGTTCACATGGATATAAAACCTAGTAAGTATTACAGGTGTTCTAGCAGTGTTATTTGGGGCGTGGATATAGGGAATAAATTACTTCATTTTGTAACAATATGAAAACACATTGATTACTTACTAGTGTTATTTTAAGATGGGAGGACTAGATTACCCCCAAACACTGGTCCAAGTCTTTCACAGTTGATTTGTTTAAATTGGTATTTGTTTAGGACCATGCTGTGCATCTGATTATATCATTTTCCTTTTTCAGGTTTCACCCTTCTACTTCTTTTTTCTTTAAACATAATTTATTTTTATTTATGTGCGTTGGTGTTTTCCCTGCATGTTTGTCTGTGTGAGGGTACTAGAAGCCCTGGAACAGGGGTTAAAGGCAGGTGTGAGTTTTCATTTGTGTGCCAAGAATTGAACCTGGGTCCTCTGGAAGAGCAACCAGTGCTTGCTCTTAACTGCAGAGCCATCTCTCCAGCCCCTCTACTTCTTAAAAATGATAAGACTTGGGCTGGAGAGACGGCTCAGCGGTTAAGAGCACTGGCTACTCTTCCAAAGGTCCTGAGTTCAATTCCCAGCAACCACATGGTGGCTCACAACCATCCACAACATGATCTGATGCCCTCTTCTGGGTGCAGATGTTCATGCAGATAAAGCACCCATACATAAAATAAGTAATTAAATCTGTTAAAAAAACATAAATAAATGCAAGCTTTTTTTTTAAAAAAAAAGATAAGACTTAATCCTACAGATAAACTTCTGTGTTTATCTGATTGCTTTCTTTTTTTTTTTTTTTTTTTTTTTTGGTTTTTTTCGAGACAGAGTTTCTCTGTGTATTGTTGGCTGTCCTGGACTCACTTTGTAGACCAGGCTGGCCTCGAACTCACAAAGATCCGCCTGCCTCTGCCTCCCAAGTGCTGGGATTAAAGGCGTGCGCCACCACCGCCCGGCCTGATTGCTTTCTTATATTTTTAGCTTCTCCTTATACTTCCCATAAATTAGAAGTTAGAAGGATTGACGGATTCAAGTTAGTTGTTGCAGGCAAGGTGCTTTTCTTATTTATTTTAAGATTTATTTTTATTTTTTTATGCATACAGTGTTCTGCCTGCAGGTATGCCTGCAGGCCAGAGGAGGGCACCAAATTTCATTATAGATGGTTGTGAGCCACCATGTGGTTGCTGGGAATTGAACTCAGGACCTCCGGAAGAGCAGTCAGTGCTCTTAACCGCTGAGCCATCTCTCCAGCCTGCTTTTCTTATTTAAAACAAAAGTACAACAGCAGGGGCTGGAGAGATGGCTCAGCGGTTAAGAGCACTGGCTGTTCTTCCAAAGGACCCGGGTTCAAATCCCAGCACCATATGGCAGTTCACAGCTGCCTGTAATGGCTGGTTGTGGTGGCACAGGCTTTTAATCCCAGCACTCAGGAGGCAGAGACAGGTGGATCTCTGAATTTGAGGCTAGCCTGGTCTACTAAGTAAGTTGTACCTAAAAAAATTCACATGAAGTTTGTTTTATTTATTTATTTTTTTTTTTGGTTTTTTCAAGACAGGGTTTCTCTGAATATCTCTGGCTGTCCTGGACTTGCTTTGTAGACCAGGTGGGCCTCGAACTCACAAAGATCCGCCTGCCTCTGCCTCCCAAGTGCTGGGATTAAAGGCGTGCGCCACCACCGCCCGGCCTTCAGAGTTTTTTTTTTTTGGTTTGATGAAGTTTGTTTTAAAAGGAAGGAAAAAGCCAGGTGTAGTGGGGTACACTTGGGATGCATAGGAGGAAGATCTCTGGGCTTTGGAAGCCAAGCTTGGTCTATATAGTTCCACGATAGCCAGTACTGCATGAAGAGACACTATCTCCAAAAAAAGAAATTTTTTTTTTAGATGTAGGCATGAGATCAGAATCTATAAGGTTAGGTAACACTACTTTATCTTATATTAAGCAACAAATATAATAAATCCTTTTAATAACAATGTTCAAAAACTAGAAATACTGCCGGGCGTGGTGGCACACGCCTTTAATCCCAGCACTTGGGAGGCAGAGGCAGGTGGATCTTTGCGAGTTCGAGGCCAGCCTGGTCTACAAAGTGAGTCCAGGATGGCCAGGGCTACACAGAGAAACCCTGTCTCGAAAAACCAAAAAAAAAAAAAACTAGAAATACTAAGGGACATGAAGTTAATTGGCTTTTGTGGGACTGGGGTTGAAAAAAAATACAAATTACAAATGTCACCATAAACATGTTTCCCTATAAAGTAAGAAGCATGAAGAACTGAGTTCAGGTCTTGTTTTTTTTTTTTTTTTTTTTTTAACAATTTATATTTATTTTATGTGTATTGGTGTTTTGACTACATGTATATCTGTGTGAGGGTGTCAGATCTCCTGGAACAGGAATTATAGGCAGCTGTGATCTGCCGTGTGAATGCTGGGAATTGAACCCGGGTCCTCTGGAAGAACAGCCAGTGCTCTTAACTGCTGAGCTATCTCTCCAGCCACAGAATTCAGATCTCTAACGCCCATGTAAAAGCTGAATGCAGCAGTGTGCATCTTAACAACATGAGTGTGAGGTGGGGGCAGAGACTGGTGGATCCTGGGAACTCCATGGCCAGCAAGTATAGCAGAAACTACAAGTTCCAGGGTCTCATAAGTAAAATAAGATGGAGAGGATGGAGGAGGACACCTGACATTAATCTCTGGCCCACATACACCATTAAACCCACCTATCAAAAACCCAAAAAACCCTGCGCCTCAGAGAGCTTATGTCAGTTATGAGGTTACTTAGGTTTTTCTGTTTGTTTTTGTTTTTGTTTTTTTTTTTAAAGATTTATTTATTATGTATACAGTGTTCTGTCTGCAGGTATTCTGCAGGCCAGAAGAGGGCACCAGATTTCATTATGGATGGTTGTGAGCCACCATGTGGTTGCTGGGAATTGAACTCATGACCTCTGGAAGTGCAGCCAGTGCTCTTAACCGCTGAGCCATCTCTCCAGCCCCCATTGTTTTTGGTTTTTTGAGACAGGGTTTCTGTGTGTACCAAGACTTGACTGTCCTGGACTCGCTGTGTAGACCAGGCTAGCCTCTAACTCCACCTGCCTCTGCCTCCTGAGTGCTATGATTAGAGGTATGTGCTACCACACCTGGCTATTACATTACTTTTATGTGAAGAAAAAGATGTGTTGTTTGTAATGGGAAATAGCAAACCATAAACAGGCTTGGGATGTAGGTACTGCAGAGTAGCTAAATGACCCATTCTTCCCATTCCAGCCTGGTAGCATTAGTTGAAAATTAAGTTTTTGGGGCAGGAGAAAGAGATCATTTGGTAGGTTAAGAGCACTTGTTGCTTTTTTACACAGGACCCAGCACTCACATGATGGATCACAACCATCCATAAGGCCATTTGCAGAGAAGCCAGTATTCTAACCTCCATGGGCAATGAGCACATACATGGTACACATACATGCATGCAGACAAAAACATTCATCCATTAAATAAAATGAATAAATCTAAAATGAAATTAGTAGGTCCTTTTTTTTTTCAACATTGAGTTACAGTGTTATATTTTATAATTTGTCTTGTTTTGTTTTTTGAGACAGGATTTCACTGTGTAGCCCTGTCTGTCCTGGAACTCACTCTGTAGATCATTCTGGCCTCAAACAGAGATCCATCTGCCTCTGCCTCCCGAGTGCTGGGATTAAAGTTGTACCTCACCACCGCTAGACATCTTTTGTATTATTTCTAAGTTAATAGAATACTGAAGATCAATATATAGATAATACAGACCTTATGCAGTGACTCTCAGATGTTTAGAGAGCATTGCTAAATTAAAAAAGGTATTCCCACCATTCCTGTTTGTCTGTTGTAGTATACACCTTTAATTCCAGCACTTAGGAGGCAAAGGCAGGCAGATATGTGAGTTTGAGGCCAGCCTGGTCTACAGAGTAAGTTTTAGGACAGTTAGGGCTACATAGAGAGACCCTGCCCCAAAAACAAAACAAAACAAAACAAAAAGGTGTTCCAAAGCATACAGCCTGGTCTTTGTCCCTTGAAGTTGTTATTTTCACTAAGATTGGTATAGAATGTAATAGTCTGCTTTTTTTTTTTTTTTTTTTTGGTTTTTCGAGACAGGGTTTCTCTGTGTAGCCCTGGCTGTCCTGGACTCACTTTGTAGACCAGGCTGGCCTCGAACTCGCAAAGATCCGCCTGCCTCTGCCTCCCAAGTGCTGGGATTAAAGGCGTGCGCCACCACTGCCCGGCTGCTTTTTTTTTTTAAGACTTTGTAGATGATTTTTATAACCTGCAGTAGTTGATTTTTCTCCTTGAACCATGTGGCTTCTGGGGATTGAACACAGGTTGTCAAGCTTGGCAACAAGTGCCTTGACTCATGGATCCATCTGATCAGCTTTATGGTTTTGTTTGTTAAATATTGTTGTTATTATTATTCAATAGGTAATATTTTCATATCTCGAACCTCAATCCCAAATGCTGTCTCTGAGGAAGGAGATGAAGATGACTGGATATCCAACAAAGTTATGTTTAAAATAGGTAAAACTATTTTGTTAACTATTAGAATAACTGTTAAAATTAGAGGACAGTCTTGGGTGTTAGTCCTTATGTTCCTCCTTGTTCCATGGTGGGGCCTTTTGTTGTGCACTTCACTGAACTGAGAGCCCCAGGAAGGGATTTTCCTGTCTCCAGCTCCCATCTTGAGGTGATTTTGTGTTTATAGACATGTATTCCTGTGTTGGCTTTTACACGGGTTCTTAGGATCTGAACTCTGGTCCTTACTCTTGTGAGGCAAGCACTTTATCCCCACCGAGTCATCTCCATAATCCTTTTTTTGAGTATATGCCTTATATAAATGTATGCTTGGTGACAGAGTCCAGGATGAGATCAGATCCCCGGGAACTCAGTAACAAGTAGTTGTGAGCTACTGTGTGGATGGATGCTGGCAAGAGCAGCAGGCACTCTTCTGTGAGCCATCACCTCTGCAGTCTTTGACACGGGACCTCATGGATCCCAGGCGCTTCCTTGAATTCACTGTGTAGTGCACATAGCAGAGGAGCCTCCTGCCCTCAGTCTGAGTCTTAAGAGTGTAGGCATGTGTTGCCCTACTTGGCTTATGTGGGTATAAATATCAAGGCAGGGCGTTGTATATGCTTCATAAATATTCTGCTGACTGAGCTACTGTACTTTTCTTACTTTCTTTTGTTACTGTGCTTTTCTAATACTTCTAGGTGATCTTGGACATGTGACAAGAATCTCTAGTCCACAAGTTGAAGAAGGTGATAGTCGTTTTCTAGCAAATGAAGTTTTACAAGAGGTAATTTCTTTCTTCTTGGATTAAAGTATTTGCTTTGCACCACTTAAGCAGTTGTCAGCAGATAACTGAAATACTGAAATAATTGAAAATTAAATAACTAGTAGACTAAAAGTAGAAAGTCTAAAACCATCACCCAGGGATATTTAATCTGACAAGGATGCTGATGGCATTGAAAGTTGTTCCATACACTACCAGTGGGACTTCAAAATTGCCTAGCCTTTCTAGAGATCAAACAGTCAATATATTGATATTTAAAAATCACATTTCCGGCTGGTAAGATGGCTCAGCAGTTAAGAGTACTTAGCTGCTTTTCCAGAGGATCCCAGTTCCATTCCCAGCAACTATATGGCAACTCACAAACTGTCTCTAACTCCAAGATCTGACACCGTCACACAGACATACATGCAGGTAAAACATCAATGCACATAAAAATTATTTATTTATTTATTTTCCAGACAGGGTTTCTCTGTGTACCCATGGCTGCTCTAGACTCACATTGTAGACCAGGCTAGTCTTAAATTCACAGAGATCCCACCTGCCTCTGCCTCCCTACTTCTGTGATTAAAGGCATGTGCCACCCACACCTGGCTTTTTTTTTTTTTTTAATTTATTTACTTTACATCCCGATTGAAGCTCCTCTCCTCCCAGTTCCACCATCCCACCCTCTTACCCATTCCCCTTGTACCTATCCACCTACCCTGGCACATCAAGTAGTATTAGGACTAAACACATCCTCTTCCACTGAGGTCAGACAAGTCAGCCCAGCCAGGGGTCCAAAGACAGGCAACAGAATCCAAGTAGGAGATAGCCCCTGCTCTAATCACTAGAGATCCACATGAAGACCAAGCTACCCATCAGCTACAAATGTGTAGGGGGCCTAGGTCCAGTCCATGCATTTTGGTTGGTGGTTCAGTCTCTTTGAGCCCCCATGGGCCTCGTTTAGTTGGCTCTGTAGATCTTGTGTATCCTTTACCCTCCAGCTCCCTCAGTCCTTCCTCCAGATCTTCCACAAGACTCCCCAAACTCTGCTTAATGTCTGGCTGTGGGTCTCTGCATCTGTTTCCATCATCTGCTGGATGAAGCCTCTCAGATGACAAGCTTATATACTAGGCTCCTATCTGCAAGTTCATCAAAGCATCATTAATAGTATCAGAGGTGGACTAGGTCTCAAGTTGGGCCAGTCATTGGTTGGCCATTCCCACAATCTCTGCTCTATCTTTATTCCTGCACATCCTGTAGGGAAGGCAAACCTTGGGTCAAAAGTTTTGTGGGGGGCTGATGCCCCACTTCTCAGCTCTCTCCGCACCCAATCCCCCCCCCCCGTTCCCCCCCCCCCCCCTTTCCCACCAAGTTCCCTCTCTCCATCTACTTCCGATGTCTATATTACTTACCTTCTGAGTGAGATTCAAGCATCCTCCCTTGGACCCTCCTTGTTATTAGCTCTTTGAGACTGGATTGTAGCATTGTTATCCTGTGCTATATGGCTAATAACCACTTATAAATGAGTACATATCATGTGTGCCTTTCTGGTTCTGGGTTACCTCAAGATGATCTTTTTTAGTTCCATCTATGTGCCTACAAGTTCATGATTTCCTTGTTTCTAATAGCTGAGTAGTTCCATTGTGTAAATGTGCCACAGTTTCTTCATAGTCAGAGAAACTTCTCTAGTAACGAACTATAGAAATGATCCCTGCAAGTATAGTCTTGTGCCACAGTTTCTTTATCCATTTTTCGGTTGAGGGACATCTAGGTTGTTTCCAGTTTCTGGGCTATTATGAATAAAGCTGCTATGAACATAACTGAGCAAATGTCCTTGTGGTATGGTGGAATATCTTTTGGGTATGTGCCCAGGAGTGATATAGATGGGTCTTGAGGTAGAACTATTTCCAGTTTTCTAAGAAACCTCCAGATTGATTTCCAAAGTGGTTGGTTGTACAAGTTTGCAGTCCCACCAGCAGTGGAGGAATGTTTTCGTTCCACATTCTCAATAGCATGAGCTGTTGTTTGAATTTTTTTTTGTTTTTGTTTTTTGTTTTTTTTCGAGACAGGGTTTCTCTGTTTTTTTTTTTTTTTTTGGTTTTTTGAGACAGGGTTTCTCTGAATATCTCTGGCTGTCCTGGACTCCCTTTGTAGACCAGGCTGGCCTCGAACTCACAAAGATCCGCCTGCCTCTGCCTCCCAAGTGCTGGGATTAAAGGCGTGCGCCACCACCGCCCGGCTTGTTGTTTGAAGTTTTGATCGTAGCCATTCCAACAGGTGTGAGATGGAATCTCAGAGTTGTTTGGTTTTTTGCATTTCCCTGATGACTAAAGACGAGCATTTCTTAAAGTGCTTCTTGGCCATTAGAGATTCCTCTTTTGAGAATTCTTGGTTTAGCTCTGCACCCCCATTTTAAAAACTGTTGTTTGGTTTGTTAGTGTTTAATTTTTTGAGTTCTTTACATATTTTGGATATTAGCCCTCTGTCAGGTGTAGGGTTGGTGAAGATCTTTTCCTAATCTATAGACTGCTGTTTTATCCTACTAACTGTGTCCTTTGCCTTACAGAAGCTGTTCAGTTTCATGAGGTCCCATTTATTAATTAGTGCCTGAACTGTTGGTGTTCTGTTGAGGAAGTTGTCTCCTGTGTCAATAAGTTTAAGGCTTTCCCCCACTTTCTCTTTTATTAGATTTAGTGTATCTGGGGTTTTTTTTTTTTTTGAGAGTGTATCTGGTTTTATATTGAGGTCTTTGATCCACTTGAACTTGACTTTTGTGCAGGGTGATAAATATGGATCTATTTGCATTCATCTATATAAGACATCCAGTTAGACCAGCACATTGTTGAACATGCTTTCTTTTTTCCATCGTATAGTTTTGGCTTCTTTGTCAAAAAATAAAGTGTCTGTAGGTGTGTGTGTTTATCTCTGTGTCTTCAAACTGATTCCATTGATCAACCTGTCTGTTTTTATGCCAATACCATGGGTTTTTTGTTTGTTTGTTCGTTTGTTTTTGTTTTTTCGAGAAAGGGTTTCTCTGTGTTACAGCTCTGGTTGTCCTGGACTCACTTTGTAGACCAGGCTGGGTTTGAACTCACAGAGATCCACCTGCCTCTGCCTCCCAAGTGCTGGAATTAAAGGCGTGCACCTCCATGCCCTGGCTACCATGGGGTTTTTATTACTCTTGCTCTGTGGTATAGCTTGAAATCAAGGGTAGCTTCAGAAGTTCTTTTATTTTACAAGATTGTTTTTGCTGTCCTGGTCTTTTTATTTTTCCATATGAGGTTGAGAATTGCTCTTTCAAGGTCTATAAAAATTTGTATTGGAATTTTGATGGGAATTGCATTGAATCTGTAGATGGCTTTTGGTTAGATGGCCGTTTTTATTGTGTTAATCTTATTGATCCATGAACATGGGAGATCTTTCTATCTTCTGATATCTTCTTCAGTTTCTTCAGATACTTGAAGTTTTTGTCATACAAGTCTTTCACTTGCTTGGTTAGAGTTCCACCAAGATATTTTGTATTATTTGTGGCTATTGTAAAGGTTGTTGTTTCCCTAATGACAGCTCACAACTGTCTGTAACTCCAGTTCCAAAGGGTCTGGCACTCTTGCACAGAATACCAATGCACATAAAAATAAGTAAGTAAAGCCGGGCGGTGGTGGCGCACGCCTTTAATCCCAGCACTTGGGAGGCAGAGGCAGGCGGATCTTTGTGAGTTCGAGGCCAGCCTGGTCTACAAAGCAAGTCCAGGACAGCCAGAGATATTCAGAGAAACCCTGTCTCGAAAAACCAAAAAAAAAAAAAAAAAAGTAAGTAAACCTTTTTTTTTTTCCAGACAAGGTTTCTCTGTGTATCTGTGTAGCCCTGGCCATCCTGGAACTCCCTCTGTCGACACTGGCCTCACAGAGATCTGCCTGTCTGTGCCTAATGAGTGTAGGGATTAAAGTTGGGTACCACCACTGCCTGGAAGGAAAAAAAAAATCACATTTCAGCCGCGGCATGGTGGCACATGCCTTTTTTTTTGGTTTTTCGAGACAGGGTTTCTCTGTGTATCCTTGGCTGTCCTGGACTCACTTTGTAGACCAGGCTGGCCTCGAACTCACAAAGATCCGCCTGCCTCTGCCTCCCAAGTGCTGGGATTAAAGGCGTGTGCCACCACCGCCCGGCTGGCACATGCCTTTAATCCCAGCCCTTGGGAGGTGGAAGCAGGTGGTTCTCTGAGTTCAAGGTGAGCCAGCCTGGTCTACAAACTGAGTCCAGGGCTGCCAGGGCTCTGTTACACAGGGAAACCCTGTCTTGGGGGGTGGGGGGTGGCGACCAAAAAAGAACAACAAAAAATTACATTTCCATTGACCTAGAATTTTCTTTTCTTTCTTTTTTTTTTTTTTTTGGTTTTTCGAGACAGGTTTTCTCTGAATATCTCTGGCTGTCCTGGACTCGCTTTGTAGACCAGGCTGGCCTCGAACTCACAAAGATCCGCCTGCCTCTGCCTCCCAAGTGCTGGGATTAAAGGCGTGCGCCACCACCGCCCGGCATGACCTAGAATTTTCAATCACAGAGTTTTGTTTTTTGTTTTTTTCCTTTTCTTTTTTTTTCAAGGCAGGGTTTCTCTGTGTGACAGATACCTGGCTGTCCTGGTCTTGCTCTGTAGACCATGCCATGCCTCTGCCTCCTTAGTACTGGCATTAAATGTGTTTGACACCCTGCCTGACAGAAGTTTTTTCCATACAAATGATTGTGTTTGCATAGAGAACAAGTGAAAATGTTGTATTTACTAAGGAAGTGAAAGGTAGATTATGACGTGTCAGTGAAGTCTAATTGTTCAGTCTCCTTGCTCTTCTCTCCATGCACATTGGTCTGCCTTATTGAACGTGTACATATGTGAAACTTGTATCTCTTATTTTCTGAATGGATGCTTTAAATGTGGCATATAAAGATGTTTAATGTGATGTCTTACCTAGACTATCATGGTGTGCAATCTTTTATTGTGGCCATTACCTTAGGTTTTTTTCTCTTCTAAATTTTACAGAACTACAGCCATCTGCCGAAAGCAGATATTTTTGCTCTTGCTCTCACAGTCGTGTGTGCTGCTGGTGCTGAACCCCTTCCCAGAAATGGGGATCAGTGGCATGAGATCAGGCAGGGTCGATTACCTCGGATTCCACAAGTACTTTCCCAGGAGTTAACAGAGTTGCTAAAAGTGAGTATGGTTGGTTGGTGTTAATTAGCACCTCCATATTTTACAATGTAGGTTTTTTTTGTCTGGTTGTTTGTTGTTTTAAAAATATAGTAAGACTGGAGAGATGGCTCAGGTGTTAAGAGCACAGGTCCCGGGTTCAATTCTCAGCACCCAAATGGCAGCTCACAACTGTCTATAATTCCTATTCTAGGGGATCCAATGCCCTCACACTGACATACATGGAGTCAAAACACCAATGTACATAAAGTAAAAATAAATTATTTTTTTTTTTTTTTTTTTTTAAAGATTTATTTATTTATTATGTATACAGTGTTCTGCCTGCAGGTATACCTGCAGGCCAGAAGAGGGCACCAGATCTCATTATAGATGGTTGTAAGCCACCATGTGGTTGCTGGGAATTGAACTCAGGACCTTTGGAAGAGCAGTCAGTGCTCTTAACCTCTGAGCCATCTCTCCAGCCCCTAAAAATAAATTATTTAAAGAAAAAAATAAAGTAAAACTAAAATATCCCAGCCATACTATTTCCCAGTGAAGACTCAGGCACCATATGCTGTGATGAAAACCTGTTAATCAGAGAGGCAGAGAGAGCACCCAGCTCACGCTCCTACTCCACCAACGTCCAGACAGAAGCTCTAAGCTAAAAAGCCCGGAGAACCTCCGAAGCCTCTCTGAAGGAATGAACCCTGAAGGAACCTCTGAAGGAGTGAACCCAAAGAATCCTCCATGCTATGTGAAATAATCCTCAACCCAGTATCCCTCCTTTGTTTAATCCCGGACAGCTGGTTTCTTGCTTTGCCTCTTGACCTAGTGTTAACTTTATTTAATCTGGAGTACAGAAAACTCTTGGATTAAAGGTATGTGCTTAGAGGTGAGCCACACCAGAACCATTTATTTACAGTAACAGAAAGCTCTAAGATTAAATGCAGAGTTATCTCACAATTGAAACTTTTTTTTTTTCTTTTTAAAACAGGGTTTCTCTGTGTATCCTTGACTGTCCTGGACACACTTTGTAGACCAGATTGGCCTTGAACTCACAGAGATCCACCTGCCTCTGCCTCACGAGTGCTGGGATTAAAGGCGTGTGCCACCATGCCCCGCCATTACAGACAGCTGTGAATGGCCATATGGTGCTGGGATTTGAACCTGGGTCCTTTGGAAGAACAGCCAGTGCTTTTAACCACTGAGCCATCTCTCCAGCCCTCTTGTTTATTTTTTTTAATTTAATTTTTTTTAAAAAAATCTCTTCAAGCTACACAGAGAAACCTTGTCTCGAAAAACCAAAAAAAAAAAAAAAAAAATCTCTTCAAGTTACACCTCAATCACAATCCCATCTCTACTTCCCCATCTGGTCCCACCCTCTTCCCCCTCATATCCCCCATCTACTTCCTTTTTTTTTTTTTTTTTAAGTTTAAGGTATATCTTTTTTTCCCCAACAGCTCCCCCTTTCAGTCCAACAAATGGCTCTTTCTCTTATAACAACAACAAAGAATTAGGCCACAGTTATGAAAATTATGAGGCATAACATACATTCCCAATGTCCAGTTCATATGTATGTGGCAACTGACTTTAACATTCTACTATGCATCCATCTCAGTGAGTTTAAAGTTCTATATCCAACTCCGCTTCCATTCTAACTTGCACCACCAACTTAAAGACATCTTTTTAGATCTAGAATACCCTCTTAATTCCTAAACAACTCAAAATTTAACTATGAGACTATAACTATCTAGTCTTCAACCACATCAGAGATCTGAGAAGGATAAATATGTCTGATTATACAGGAAGTGCAGGGCCAGCAGCTTCCAAAACTAAGAAATAACAGACAACTGGCTGCCTGAACAGTTTCCAATTTCTCTCCATACATTAGAGCATCTGTCTTCAGCCTTTTGGCCCCATGAAACAGATTTTTCAATTCACAAACTTAGGGGTTCACAATGTGATAAATATTCTGCAGCATTTTCCCCTTTTTGTCTAAATGAGTTTTTGTTTGGTTTGTATTTTTGTCTTTGGATTTTTGAGACAGGCCCTGGCTGTTCTGGAATTAATTCACTTTATAGACCAGGCTGTCCTTGAAAGCACAGAGATCCGCCTGCCTCTAACCTCCCCCCAAGTGCTGGGATTAAAGGGGTGCGCCACCACGCCTGGCCAAGAGTCTTGTTGTTGTTGTTTGTTTGTTTGTTTGTTTGTTTTTTCGAGACAAGGTTTCTCTGTATCTCTGGCTGTCCTGGACTCACTTTGTAGACCAGGCTGACCTCAAACTCACAGAGATCCGCCTGCCTCTGCCTCCCGAGTGCTGAGATTAAAGGCGTGCACCACCATGCCTGGCCTTTAAGAGTCTTTTTCTAACATCAATAAACTATATACTATCTGGTAAGAATTACATTCACATTATCCAGTCCATTAGTATTTAGCAACCTATAAATGTCTTTTCAGACCTTAAATTTTTTTTTAGTCATAAACAGTCATAACTGCAAGACTATAAGTAGTCTTCAACCACATCAGAGACCTGAGAAGGATAAGTATTATCTGAATAAACAGGAAGAAGTACAGAGCAAGCAGCTTCCAAAACTATAGAAATGATGGACATCTGGCTACCTGGACAGTCCTCACTTTCTCACTATAACATTGGAGCATCTATCTTCAGCCTATTGGCCCAGTATATCTGACAGACATTATGAGTCTGTCAACCAGGAATTATGAAGGGCTTCTTACCCTGTCTTGGTAGAGGTTGGCAGTCAACTTTGCCAACTTCCAAGTTTGCCCATTTCAGACATCATTCTGTTTACAGTTGAAGTAATGGCTTTTTCATTACTCATTGGCTCACTTGCCACTAATACAGCCATCTGCAAATGGAGAATCTTTGATTCTCATCACCTTAAGTAGAATGGGGGTATTGCCAGGAACTCACATGTCTCATTGTCAAAAAGTTTTAATAAAACATCTTTTTAAAAAAGAAATGTATTTATTTATTAAGTATACAGTGGTCTGCCTGCATGTATACCTGTAGGCCAGAAGAGAGCATCAGATCACATTATAGATAGTTACAAGCCATCATGTGCTTGCCAGGGAGTTGAACTCAGAACCTCTGGAAGAGCAGCCAGTGCTCTTAACCTCTGAGCCATCTCTCCAGCCCTAATAAAACATCTTTAAATGGCACATCTCTGAGGTTTTTGAAGACCATCTATCTCAGTATATTTGAATAGGCAAATATTGTTTGTCTCTAGTTATTTACTATCTTATTAACTTAGAAAACATCTGTGATTAACCAAACTAATACCTAATAAAACCTCAAGTTTGATTGACTATTAGTTTACATTTCCTAATTATCCAAACTTGTGATAGTTGCTTTCAAAAGGACTAGAACTTCACACTGCATTTTTAAGAATTACATAGGTACAGTACCTTAAAAAGAGTTCATATGTAGCATGTTGTAATCAAAATATAACCTTAGTTTTGTATCAATATACAAAGACTTACACACCAGTGTAACCAAATATAACCTTAATTTTGTATCAATATACAAAGATCTATAGAGTAGATTCAATAATCTATCCCTTTTTCTTATCATTCCTTCATCATGTCTATACTTGTTTTTTTTTTGGTTTTTTCGAGACAGGGTTTCTCTGAATATCTCTGGCTGTCCTGGACTCGCTTTGTAGACCAGGCTGGCCTCGAACTCACAAAGATCCGCCTGCCTCTGCCTCCCAAGTGCTGGGATTAAAGGCGTGCGCCACCACCGCCCGGCCAGTCTATACTTGTTTTAAGTAAGATATATTCTCTATAGTTTTGGCTGTCCTGGGAACTTGCTTTATAGACCAGGCTAGCCTCAAACTCACAGAAATCTGCCTGGCTCTGCCCCCAGAGTGATGTGCTGAAAAGTGTGCACCACCACATGTAGCCAGAAGTAGTAGTTTTAAAACACTATCTTTTGCTTTTGTTTCTCAGATTATGATTCATCCTGATCCAGAGAGAAGGCCTTCAGCGATGGTGCTGGTGAAGCATTCAGTGTTGCTGTCTGCATCTAGAAAGAGTGCAGAGCAGTTACGAATAGAATTGAATGCTGAAAAATTCAAAAATTCTCTTCTACAGAAGTAAGGAGGATTTTTTTTTTTTTTCCTTTTCAAGACAGGGTTTCTCTGTGTAGCCCTGATTGTCCTGGGACTCACTCTATAGACCAGGGTGGCCTTGAACTCACAGAGAGCCACCTGCCTCTGCCTCTGCTGGGATTAAAGGTTTGTGTCACTACACCCAGGTAGTAAGGAGGTTTTAAAAATTATTATTATCATTATATTGTTTTTACTTTGCCATTCTCATAACTTGAAAGATCATTTAGGGTTTTTGTCAAACTTTATATACTTTAGGAATACTAAGAAGGCCGGGCATGGTGATGCATGCCTTTAATCTCAGCACTTGGGAGCCAGAGGCAGGTGGATCTCTGAGTTAGGAGCCAGCCTGGCCCACAGAGTAAGTTCCGGGTCAGTCAGGATTGCATGATGAGACCCTATGTGAAAAAGAGGAGCTTAGTGTTAAGAGTGCTTTGCCCAGCAAGCACAAGGTTCTGGATTCATCTCCAGCACACAGGGCTGAGGGGGAAAGTGAGATGGAATATAAGGAAAAAGTAAAGACAAGGGTCAGTGGTAGAGCTTTTGTTGCCTGGGATATGTGATGCTCTATATTCAACTTTCTTTGCTTTCAAAACAAAAATATTATTTTAAAATGTGTTTGTTTGCAAGTGGTCATTGTCTCCAAGCTCATGGTAGAACCTAGATCAACCTGTAACATTTCTCCAGACCCTCATCAAAATTAATGCTTCTTTATAGCATTTTTTAAGTCTGTTTTATGAAATGTTGAAATTACTAATGTCAATTATGTTGCTATGTGAATTTTTTTTTTTTTTTTGATTTTGAGACAGAGTTTCTCTGTGTAACAGCCCTGGCTATCCTGGACTTGCTTTGGAGACCAGGCTGGCCTCAAACTCATGGAGATTCACCTGCCTCTGTCTTCTGAGTGATGGGATTAAAGGCATGTACCTCTATGCCCGGCTATGACTTTTTTTAATTAGTATGTATTGTGTAGGGAGCACATTCCACTGTGTATACATGGAGGTCAGAAAACAATTTTTAGAAGCCTCTTCTCTCTTTCCACTTTGATCTGGGCTCCAAGAATTGAACTTACTTTTGTAGACTTGTATGACAAGTGTCTTGCTTGCTAACACCCTCACCTACTTGGTAAATGATTCTTGTATTTGACCTGAAAGACTTCGCAGTTTCAGAAAGCTGGTTACAATGATAAAATTGTTGAGAGAGGTTTTTATTTGTGTGTGTGGTATGCATATTGTGCACATCTTTACAGAAACTGAAGGTACATGTCAGGTGTCTTCCACTCTCCACTTTTTTTTTTTTTTTTTTTTGGTTTTTTCGAGACAGAGTTTCTCTGTGTAGCTCTGGCTGTCCTGGACTCGCTTTGTAGACCAGGCTGGCCTCGAACTCACAGAGATCCTCCTGCCTCTGCCTCCCGAGTGCTGGGATTAAAGGCGTGCGCCACCACCGCCCGGCTTCCACTCTCCACTTTTAACATTCCCTTTCAATTTTTTTCTCTTTCTTCAAGACAAGGTTTCTCTTTGTAGACCAGACTGGCCTCAAACTCAGAACCACCTATCTCTGCCTCTGCCATTAAATGTATGCACCACCACACCAAGCCTAATTTTTGAAATAGGGTCCCTCATTGAGCCCGGAGTTTGCCAGTTCATCTAGATTGGCTCTCTGTGCAAGCCCTCAGAATCTCCTGTCTCTGGCTACCAACTCCTGAGATTGCAGACAGAGGCTTCTACACCTGTACTACTTCTTATCCCCATAGCTGAGGGCCCTATCTGTGGTTCTGCCACTGAGCTAAATCCTCAACGCCCATCCTGCATTTTGTATGTGTATGCACATGCTGTGTTTTGATCTTTCTATTGTATGGATCTGGCAATCAAACTTAGATTGACAGGCTTGGTGGCAGATGTCCTTACTGGTGAACCTTATCACCAGCCCCAGGTGTTGCATACCCATATAATGACATCCCCTGTACCTGAGTGCTAGGGACTGAACATAAGGCCTTTGCCTGTGTTAGGTAAGTTCTGTACCAATGAGCTATACCCCTAGTCCTCTTTATTTTTTGAGGTGAGATCTCATCATATAGTCTAGGTTGGCCTTGAACTCAGTTATGCAGGTAGCCAAGGCTAGCCTTGAACTCATCTTCCCTCTATACCCCTCACCCCACCTGTTAGTGCTGGGATTATAGGCATATACCACTGTCTTTCTTAGGATTTTATTGCTGTGAAGAGACATCATGATCAAGACAGCTCTTTTATTTTTTCTCCGAGACAGGGTTTCATCCTTTGTAACAGCCCTGACTGTCCTTGAACTCTCTTTGTAGACAGGCTGGCCTTGAACTCATAGAGATCCTCATGCCTCTGCCTCCCGAGTGTTGGGATTAAAGGCCTGTGATACCACTGTCCAGTAAGGACATTAAATCAGGACTGACTTATAGTTTCTGAGGTTCAGTCCATTAATCCCCATGGTGGGAGCATTGTGGGGCACAGACCTGCTGGAGAGGTAGCTGAAAGTTCTACATCTGGATCCACAGGTAGCATATAGAGAGACTGGGCCTGGCTTTGGCTTTTGAAACCCCAAAGCCCACAACCAGTGACACCTTCCTGCAACAAAGGGCACACCTACTAATAGTGCCACTACCTATGGTCCAAGTATTCAAACACATAAGTCTCTGAGGACCAGACCTAGTCAAATCACCACATTCCACTCCCATAGGCCTGTGGCCATAGCAGAATGCAAAATGGCATTTAGTACAACTTCAAAAGTCCCTGTAGTTTGTCACAGTCTCAACAATGTTTAAAAGTTCAAAGGTTTCTTCTGAGATTCATGCAGTCATCTAACTGTAGTCCCTTATAAAAAGCAGATCACATATTTCCAACATATCATGCACAGGATATACATTACTGTTCCCAAACATATGGAAGAGAGCACAGAGAGGAGATAGTGGACCAAAGTAAGACCAAAAACCAACTGGGCAAACTCAACTCTGCATCTCCACGTCTGATGACCAACTCCTTTCAGCTTTGTTGACTGTAAACACAATTCTTTCTTTTGGTCTGGTTCCATTCCCTATTAGCAGCTTTCCTTGGCAGGTATCCCATGGCTCTGGCATCTCTAACATCTTAGGGTCTCCAAGGCAATTTCAGTTTGACAGCTTCTTGTTCCAATGTCTGGGATCCACACATGATCTTCTGGGCTTCTCCAAAGGGCTCTGTAGCGCTCTAGGCTCTAGCTGACTTTACTGCTGTTGCTGTTCTTGGTGGTCATTCCATGGAACTGCATCTCCAATACACTGGGGTCTTCCTCTGCAACGAGGCTGCACTCTGACCAATAGTCGGTCTCTCCTAGGTTCTCTTCATGGCGCCAATCCTCAACCCTAGCTGCCACTGAGGCTACACCTTCACCAATGACCTTTCTTGGTCTCTCACAGTGCCATGCCTCAGCCGCTCTCCATAACAACCCCTTCTTGCCGTCAAAACCAGTATCACCTCAATGATTCTTCCATGTTATCTAGTCTGGCTGCCAGCAGGAAGTCTATCTCCGGAACATAGCTCCTTTGTGCTCCATGCCTGGCAATTACAGACAGCTGTGAATTGCAATGTCGGTGCTAGGATTTGAACTTAGGTCCTTTGGAAGAGCAGCCAGTGCTTTTAAACACTGGGCCATCTCTCCAGCCCCAAGTTTTACATCTTGATCTGAAGGCAGCCAGGAAGAGACTCTGATTCCACACTGGGGCAGAGCTTGACCATTGGGAGACCTCAAAGCCCACCCCAACAGTGACACACTTCTTCCAACAAGGCAACACCTCCTAAAGTGCCACTCCCCATGGGCCAACCATTCAAACATGAGTCTGTGGTGGCCATACTTGTTCAAACCACCACAACCACCATGCTCATCTTGTTTCCTTTTTGAAATGGCCCTGAATTACCTTGAAGTTGCTATATATAGCAAAAGCTGACCTTGAACACCTTCTAATTCAATTTATTGCTATCATTTTGACACTAACTTGAAGTTAGTGTGATGTGGCCTTTAATCCCAGCACTTGGGAGGCAGAGAAAGGCCGATGGATCTCTGAAAGTTTGAGGCCAGCCTGGTCTACAAAATGAGTTCCAGGACATCCCATACTGTTATACAGAGAAACTGTCTTGAAAAACCAAAAAAAAAAAAAAGATGCCGGGCAGTGATAGTGCACGCCTTTAATCCCAGCCCTTGGGAGGCAAAGGCAGGCAAATCTCTGAATTGAAAGCCAGCCTGGTCTACAAAGTGAGTCCAGGACAGCCAGAACTGTTACACAGAGAAACCCTGTCTTGAAAAACCAAAAAAAAAAAAAAAAAACAAACAAAAAAGGAAAGAAACTAGCTAGCCACAACAATTCAGTTTGTATTTGCTTCTTAGACTCTTTCCATAGGATTAATACAGCAGGTGAATTAAAACTCTTGTTTCCTTTTTTGTTTTTGTAGAGAACTCAAGAAAGCCCAGATGGCGGCCAAAGTAGCAGCTGAGGAACGGGCGCTCTTCACGGATCGGATGGCCACTAGATCCACCACCCAGAGTAATAGAACTTCTCGACTTATTGGGAAGAAAATGAACCGCTCTGTCAGCCTTACTATATACTGAACTGTTCAAATCCCCTGTCCCTACCCCCATCAAAACAAAAACTGTGACAAGAGGAAGCTAGGTTGAAATCACTGCTAGAATCCAGTTTGCCATTACTTTGTTCATTGATGTCAGTAGTTTCCCTAAAAATACCTTTTAGGACCTTTGTGAATTACACCTGAGAGCTATGTTCTGACTTGGCTATGTCAGCATTTTGTCTCATCTTCCCGTCTGTTTCGTGTAGGATGTCAGTCACTGTTGGATGTTCCCCAGCCTTTGCAGACTTGCCACTGTGGTGGTGTGCTGCTTGTCCTTCACTGTTGCAGTGTGTTGGAAGGTGTCTTGTTATGACCTGTAGAAAGGACTCAAGGCTTTACTACGAACATCCTCTCCCTTCAAGAAGGGAGATGCTCAGAGACTCAGTACTACTCAGCCTCTGTGTACCTGTGTCAGTCTTACGTTTCTTTTTTTCTATTGTGAATTATACTTGTATATCCAACTGGGAGCACTTTAGGCATTGTGTCCGCCATGGGATGGTCCTTCTGTGGAAGCCTTGCCTTGTGAATTTGCTGCTATTTTAATTTCCTCTTGCTGTAAAATTAGCATTAAACAATCATTGTTGTTAATAGGCTTTCTTTCAAAACAATTATGTGAAATGCATAGCTGCTCTTCGTGAAAAGCAGCTTTGCCTCTTTTTCTTTGGACTTTGAAGCTAGTGCATTGAAAAAGTGCACCTATCCCTTCCCTGTTTGAATGCTGTATTAATGTAGTATAATTATTACTGGTTTTGTAATTTTTTCTTATGATGTCCTTCTCTGACTTTAAAACATGTTTCCTTCCTCCTGCCAAGTCTTGTACTTGGTTGTATGGTTAGCCTATTTTTAAATGTTTCCCCTAGTTTCTCTTTAATATTTGTGTATATAAACTGATCTTGGTAATACTGTATATAGCTGTTTGAAATGCCAGAATGACTTCTGACTATTCCAAGTTTTTCACAAAATACATTTCACCTGTGATTAGCCATTTGACTAACAATCTTTGGCTAGTAGATGTTGCCCTCCAAAAGGGAAAAAAATGTCTCCTTTGTTTTCCTATTAACTTTGGTCTGAAACACATTTGCACTTGTCTGTTTGACTTGTGTTTTATTAACATTGATTGGTGTATTAAAAGTCATTCTGTACTTACTTTAATTGTTTAAATCTTTACAGTGCCTGTTTTCTATTTTATATCTCCTCACTGCTGCATTACAAAATATGGGGTATAATGTATCTACAGTACTAAGAGCAGAGTGTGCTTCCTCCTTGTTACTGGCTCTTCTGAGATAGATTCTCACTTTATAGCCTAACCTGAAACTTAGCTCCCTCCCTCCTCAATCCCAGTACTGGACTTATAACTCCAATGCTTCTTTGGTGGAATGTGGAGCTTACTGGCTCTTTAATGATGTGTTTTATTTTAGTCCATGGTGGTTATATCTTGAGATCCCATGAAAGTTTTGGATGTTTTTATCAATGTAAATAATATAAGCATATATATTTATACTCATGATACTAGAAATGAGATATAATTTTAAAGTGGATAAAGTATATGTGTAATTCATGGCTTTCTAACTAGACTGAGTCACAGAAGAGCTTATTAGAATGTTGGGAACATTCACACACAAGACAACCCAGGGCTTTGCCCTTGTCAAGCACTCCTAAACACCCAACCCAGTTCACTTTTATTGTAAAGGGTTTATTGATTGTGATATTTATTTATTGATTGTGAGCTACATGCTGGCACTGGGAACAAAACATGGGTCTCATAAGCAGCAAGTGCTCTTACTTGCTGAACCGTCTTTTCAACTGTTCTTGATATTTGAAAAAATGTTTTGGCTGGATGATGGTGGCCCATGCCTTTAATCCCAGCACTCTGGAGGCAGAGGCATGTGGATCTCTGTGAGTTCAAGGCCAGCCTTGTATACATTAGAGAGTTCTAGGATAGCCAAGGCTACACAGAGAAACCCTGTCTCTAAAACCAAAAAGCCCCCCCCACCAAAAAAAACTTAAAGCATCTGCAAGTTGCTAAGAGTTGTGTTTAGATTCAACATAAGATACTTTTTTTTTTTTTTTTTTTGGTTTTTCGAGACAGGGTTTCTCTGTATATCCTTGGCTGTCCTGGACTCACTTTGTAGACCAGGCTGGCCTCGAACTCACAAAGATCCACCTGCCTCTGCCTCCCAAGTGCTGGGATTAAAGGCGTGCGCCACCACCGCCCGGCTCATAAGATACTTTTGTTGAGCCATTTTTATTTGTTAGCGGGTATACCTAAGATGAGTGAGGGCAGGCAAGATGACTCAGCAGAAAAAGGGCTTACCACCAAGCATAGTGACCTTGGTTTTGCCCTTCAGATCCACAAGGTAAAAGAGAACGGACTCAGTTATCCTGTGACCTTCACCTGCATGGCCTGTCACATGTGCATGGCCACACACACAAATAAGTGAAATTTTCAGTTTTTGCTTGTAGAGATTGCTCAGCAGTTAAGAGCACTTGTTGCTCTTACAGAGGACTGGGGTTCAATATGGCAGCTCACGACTTTGTGTATTTCCAAATCCAGGGCATCCAATGCCTTTTCTGATCTCTAGCCACCAGGTGCACACAGGGCGTACATATGTGTGTGTAAGCAAAGCACTCATTAATACATTTTATGTGATTATTTTGCTTGTATGTATGTATGTATGTTTGAGCAGCACATGCATACTTGATGCTTATGGAAATCAGAAGAGGGAATCAATCAGATACCCTGAAATTCAAGTTGCAGATGGTTCTGAACTACCATATAGGTACTGGGAGTCAAAACCAGGCCCTCTGCAAGAGCAATAAATGTTCTTACCACCAAGCCATGTCTCCAGCACCCTAAAAATTAAAAAAAAAAATTTTTTTAAGATTTATTTATTATGTATACAGTGTTCTGTCTGCAGGTATATCTGCAGGCCAGAAGAGGGCACCAGATTTCATTATAGATGGTTGTGGGCCACCATGTGGTTGCTGGGAATTGAACTCATGACCTCTGGAAGAGCAGCCAGTGCTCTTAACCGCTGAGCCATCTCTCCACCCAAAAAAAATTTTTTTAATAGTATTCACTAGCTAAGATATGAGCTGTACCCCTTTAATTAATGAGCTAATGTCTTTCTATTTTGTGGGATGGGGACATGCTCATGTACCACGATGTGCCTGTGGAGGTCAGAGGGCAGCTTTCAGGAGTCAGCATGCTTTGTCTGTCATGTGGGTCCCGGGCATTGCTCTCAGGTCTGAAGGCTTGGCAGTGAGCACCTTTACCCACTGAACCATCTCACTAGCCCCAGGAAGAGCAATTTCCAAGCTGTGGTTTTTGTGTGTTTTGATTTTTTTTTTGTTCCAGAGGTCAAGAAATTATGGAATTAACAAAATTGCCAGACTATATAGAAGACCCGAGTTCAGTCCCAGAACTCACATAAAAAAGCCAAGCATGGCCGGGCGGTGGTGGCGCACGCCTTTAATCCCAGCACTTGGGAGGCAGAGGCAGGCGGATCTTTGTGAGTTCGAGGCCAGCCTGGTCTACAAAGCGAGTCCAGGACAGCCAGAGATATTCAGAGAAACCCTGTCTCGAAAAACCAAAAAAAAAAAAAGCCAAGCATGGTTGGTGTGTGCTTGGGGCTTGCTGGCCAAGCTTGCCTAGGCTTCTTGGAAAGCTCCAGGCCAGAGAGAGACTCTATCTTCACAATCATGTTACCAAATCTATCTTCAAAAAAAAAATGTTACCAAAGAAATGACAGCTCAAGTTGTTGTGTCACCTCAGCATACCCAAGTGCACAGACCCTAAACTAGGTTCAGGAGACGTCCCAGGGGTCACGGTCACCTACTGCACTTGCAGACAACCTGGGTTCAGTCGTGACACTCATATCAGGTGGCTCACGACTGCCTGTAATTCTAGTATCCCGGGATCTGACCCCCTCTTCTGGCCTCTGGGCAGCAGGAATGCATGTGGTGCATATATATGTATATATATGTATACATACATACATACAAGCAAAACACATTTTAAAAAATCTAAAAAAAAAGAAAACCAAACCCACCCTAAACTAAAACTAAAATTCCTAATATGGTTTTGTGTGCCTGTGTCTCTGCATGGATATGTGAAGGATCTCAGGTGGTGAGGGTGTCAGGTACCTGGGTGTTGAGTTATGAGTGACTAGTTGTGAGCCACCTGATGTGGGTGCAAGTGTTGGGAACTGAACTTGAGTCCTCTCCTAGAACAGGAAGTGTTTTTAACCTCTGAGCCATCTCTCTAGCTGTTTGTGTATTTTTTTTTTGTTTGTTTTTTTGTTTTCGTTTTTTCGAGACAGGGTTTCTCTGTGTAACCCTGGCTGTCCTGGACTCACTTTGTAGACCAGGCTGGCCTCGAACTCACAAAGATCCACCTGCCTCTGCCTCCCGAGTGCTGGGATTAAAGGCGTGCGCCACCACCGCCCGGCTCTGTTTGTGTATTTTTTTGTTATTGCTTTTTCTTTTTCTTTTTTTGGTTTTTCGAGACGTATTTCTCTGTGTGTAGCCCTGGCTGTCCTGGAACTCACTCTGTAGACCGGGCTGGCCTCACAGAGATCTGCTTGCTTCTGCCTCCTAATTGCTGGGATTAAAGGCACTAGCACTTGCCTTTTTTTTTTTTTTTCCAAGACAGGAAAGGTCCCTCTAGTCCTGGCTGTTCTGGAACTATAGACTAGACTGACCTCAAGCAGACCTGCCTGCCCCTGCCCCTGCCGCTGCCTCCCACATACTGGGATCAAAGGCGTGCGGTACTGCCGCCACCTGGCCCGTTTGTGAACTAGTTAAAGCAATTGACAAGAGGATATGTGAGAAAGGTTTTGGAAGTGCTTCGGATCCTGGGATAATCCCTAACCCTGGGACTAGCGTCACTGGAACTGACTCACAGAATGATGAGTGGGCCTTTTCCCTCATACCTGGTTGCATTGTTAGAAGTTTCTTTAAAACAGTCAATTTTTATTTAAATAAAAAAAAAAAAAAAGGAAGAATAGGACATCACTGGAACTGCCCCTCTCCCAACACTTAGCTTTCAACAACTTTGGATCAGCACTCATCTGAACATCTTTGAACTTCTTTTTCTTTGTGGCAGATGTCCCTAATTTTCAATGCAGTTCAAAAGTCTGTGGAGTAAGGAGAAATAGCTGTGCATGCTCTAGGAAGATTTACCAGGAAAAGATGACATGTTCTGTCAAAACTTCATTAAGCTAAGAGTCTGGGAGACCTCAGCTATTCCAGCCTTCGAAGAAAAATACCTTGAAGAAACAATTCGTATTGTTTAGTTTTGTATAGCTAATAAATATTTTGAAGAGCATATATTTGTTTTGAGTGCTGACATCCTTATGACATGGGTTCAGGGTACAACAACTTTGGATTATTTCCACAAAGGGCTCCACGTTTGTGAAAGCAGAAGTATTGAGGCTCAGGCTGGAGAGATGGCTCAATTGTGGTTCCCAACGTAACATTGGGCAGCTAGCTGATGATCTCCTGTTAACTCCAGCTCCAGGGGCTCTGGTGCCCCCTATTGGCCTCCTCTGTCACTTGCACATACATGGTGCACATACAGACAAGCACATATAAATAACAAATTTTAATATATGGAAGTTCAAATCATTTAGGAGTAGGAACTAAGTAATAGAGAATTCCAACTCGGACATCGTGCTTCCCCTGGATGTGTGAATGTTGAGAATGAAGGAACAACCTGAGAATTAGGAAAATCGGGAGCCGTGTAGTGTTGCAGACAGCAGAAGTTAGAAGGAGAAATTGATTAATACAAGGAGGACTCAGAAATGACCCAAAGGTCCAAGAAAGTATCTAAGCTCATTAGATCTTTGATGAACCAGCACTGCTGGCAGTGAGCTGGGTGTAAAGAGAAGATAATGAAATAAGATAGGTCTGCATCATTTTCAAGAAGCTTAGCTAAGGAAGGGGAAAGCAGGAAAGCCATGAGCTAGAGGGGAATCTATTTTGATGGTCTCAACTGCTACCATGTAGTGTTTGACAAGCACATCTCCTCATAAGAACTCTGACAAATCCAATCCATGGGAGATGAGATGAGTGTCTAGGTTACACAGCTGTAGGGCTGAGATTCAGACCTAAAACATTGGGTTGAAGCACTCAGCAGAATATAGAGCAAGTCCTGTGCGCATGGAGCAGAAGAAGAGGGATCCCTATGGAAAACAAACTTGGAAGTCAGAGAGGAATTCCAACACGAAGGCCTCTCTCAAGCTGGAGTTGTCCCATCAATGGAAGGAGCCACCACAGGGACTGAGGATGATGCTCCTGGAAACCATGCTGCACAGTTCCACTCGTCACCTTTCTCTCCCAACAAGGTGGTTGAATTGTTTCTGGGTACACTACATTAATCCTTTTTTTTTTTTCTTGGACTCACTATAATTTTTTTTTTTTTTTTTTTTTTTAGTTTAAGGTATTTATTTTTCCCCCCAACAGCTCTCCCTTTTAGTCCAAATAATGGTTCTTTTTCTTATAACTATAAATACAATACAAAACAACAGAAATAGGCCACGATTATAAGAGTTATATGGCTTAGCATACATTCCCAATGTCCAGTCCATATGTATTTGGCACCTGACTTTAACATTCTACTATCTAACCATCTCCATGAGTTTAAAGTTCTATATCTAACTCAGCTTTCATACTAACTTGCCTCATAATTTTAAAAATATCTTCTTAGATCCAGAACACCCTCTTGATTCCTAAACAACTCAAAATTTAACTATGAGACTCTAGCTATCTATTCTTCAACCACCTCAGAGACCTGAGAGGGATAAATATATCTGATTATATAGGAAGT
>CAJQZJ010001826.1:12049445-12063646 GCA_907164525.1 Lophiomys imhausi | reverse complement strand
AAAAAGTAAACTGACTAAGGGCTAAAAAGGTGGCTCAGTGGCTAAGAGCACTTACTAGAGGATGTGAGTTCATTTCCCAGCACCCATATTTGGTGGCTCATGAACTGCGCAGCTCTAAGAGGATCCTATGCCTCTGGCATCAATTGGTATCTGAACTCATATTCACATACTCACATACAGACACACATGCACATAATCATCTGAGCTCATATTCACATACTCACAGACACACATGCACATAATGATAATTTTTTTTTTTTTAAAGATTTATTTTATTTATTGCATATGTGTGCTCTATCTGCATGTACACCTGCATTCCAGAAGAGGGCACCAGATCACCTTGTGGATGGTTGTGAGCCACCATGTGGTTGCTGGGAATTGAACTCAGGACCTTTGGAAGAGCACTAGGCAGTGCTCTTAACCGCTGAGCCATCTCTCCAGCCCCATAATGATAATTTTTAATAAAAAACAAAAACCAAACTGCCAACAACTACCAATTGCTGACAGTTTCTCAGCTAGGGGTGAGACTGAGCATCCACGTCCTCCATCCTGGGTTTTATCTGGCTGGAGTTTGCATAGGTCTTGTTTGTTGCTACAACCCTTGTGAGTTCCTATGTGTAACTGCTCTGCTGGATTTGGAAAACATTATTCTGTTGTGGTGATTGACTGCCTCTGGCTCTTACAATCTCCTCCCCCACATGCTTCCTAAATGACCCCTGAGCCTTGGGAGGAAGGGATGAGATCTAGATGCCCCGTTTAACAATGAGCAGTCTCTGCAGTCTCTTATCCTGTTCACACTGACCAATTGTGGGTCCCTGTGACCATCTATTGCAAAAACAAGTTTGTCTGATGAAGGTTAAGAGATGCTCTAATCTATGGTGTAGTGATAACTATTTAGGAATTGGTTTACTATTATGTACATTTAACAGAATAATAGCTATTTTCCCCAAGTCCTATGACTTATCTTAGTCCTATGACTTTTCCAAAGGTTTTTAATGTTCTTCTTTTAATGCTCTTCTTTGATGGATTCTTGACCCTGATAATGGTGCCAGACATGGGTTCTGTCTTGTGAAGTGGGCCTTAAATCTAATTAGAAAGTGATTACTTAGTCCCATAACATTTATACCATTATTGCAACAGTCCATCTATCTTACCAGGACAGTCATTATCGTAGTTCAGAATGGTCACATCTGGGTAAGACTGATGATGACTTTTCTTCTCCAGTAGCATGCATAGCACCTTTCAGCACTGTGAAAGCTGGCCAGCAGTGATGGAGTTTCCAGGTCAGTATCAGCTTGACTTCTCCATGTTATATGACTAAAGTGAATGCTATCTCCAGCAGTAGGGTCTTACCATCAAGTTATGGAAGGTAACCTAGAACAATGGCAATAACCTATAATGTTTGGGGGGGGGGGTCTATGGGATCTCATTAACCAACCACTTAAAGTTAATCCATTCCTGACACTGGCCAGCTGGTTTGGCACAAAGTTGTCATTATTTGATATTCTATGGTGTCTAGGAGTATTATTCTTCCACTCCATTAATTCCATTAAAAATATAATAAATATATAAAATATATTATAAATATATACTATGTAATATATTACACATATTTAATGTGCATATATGTATCATTTTTGGAAGCTTTTACAGTAGCAGGTTTTCATAATTTTTCCAAAGGTTTTTAATGTTCTTTAAATATTTTATACATATATATGACATTTTAAAATAATATTTACCCCCCTTCTACCTCCAGATCCTCCTGAATCCACCTGCCATGTTCCCCTTCAAAATCATGTCTTCTTTGTCTTTCTTTTTTTTAACACACTGAGTCAAATTAGTGCTGACCACATGTGCATGTGTCCAGTGGGGTCATCTGACGTAGCATGGCCAGTGTACCAGTGGCCACACAGCTGAAGAAGACTGATTCTGACTGAGAAGTTATCAACTGTCAATAGCTCTTCAGCTTCGTTCAAGATGGACACGGTGACACACGCCTTTAATCTCAGCACTCTGGAGACAAAGGCAGGTGGATCTCTGAGTCTGAGGCCAGCCTGCTTTACAGAGCGAGTTCCAGGACAGCTAGGACTACAAAGAGAAAACCCTGTATCAAAAAACCAAGAAAAACAAAAGATCTTCAGTTAATCGTGGAGCCTCATGTACCCTCTCCCATCAGTGCTGGAATGTTTGCTGGCTTAATCTGGTACAAGCCACTGAAGCTGCTGTGAATTTATACTGCAATGGCCCTGTCATGGTCAGAAGACAGTGTTTTGTTCCAGTCCTCCTTGACCTCTGGCTCTTGAATTTTTCTGCCCCCACTTCCCTGACAATTCCTGAGCCTTACAGAGAAAGTGTGTGACATGGATGTCCTATTGATGGCTGAGCACCTGCGCAGAACTGCATTTGGGCCAGGTAGGAGTCTCTGTGTGTGCTGTGCTCTACACACAGAGGCTTCTGTGGTGAGGACTCCGATCTGCGCTCGTCTGTGGGGCTAAAGATACACATTTCCAAGGCAGTTTGATATATATACCCATATAGCAATAGTAGTAAGTTCTCCCCTAAACCCCGTGAACCCCCAGACCACAGGTTCTGGCCAGATTTGCAACACCATTTAAAGGAATTGGGGTTTTGTTGTTGTTGTTTTAAACTTTTATTATTTTTAAATTGTGTGTGTGTGTGTGTGTGTGTGTGTGTGTGTGTGCAGGTACCCTCAGGAGCTGGAGGCATTGGATCTCCCTGGAGCTGGATTTACAGGTGGTTGTAAACTGCCTGATATCGATGCTGAGAATGGAACTCAGGTCCTCTGTAAGAACAGCACATGCTCTTTAATCACGGCACTGTCTCTCAATATCTACTTATTTTTGAAACAGGATTTCCCTATGCAAGCCTGTCTGGAATGGAGCTCATTATGTAGACTACGCTGGCCTTGAGCTCACAGAGATCTGTCTACTATTGCCTCCAGAGTGCTGGGATTCAAGATGTGTGGTACCATGCTCAGTAAGGTTTGTTTGTTTGGTTTTTCTTTTGTTTTTGTTTTTGGTTTTTCGAGACAGGGTTTCTCTGTATAATAGCCCTGGCTGTCCTGGACTTGCTTTGTAGACCAGGCTGGCCTCGAACTCAGAGATCCGCCTGCCTCTGCCTCCCGAGTGCTGGGATTAAAGGCGTGCGCCACCACTACCCAGCCTATATTATTATTTTTAATATGTGTGTGTGTGTCTGCATGTGGATATCTGCACTTGAGTGTGTGAAATGTCCTCAGTGGGGGATGGGGACTGAACTCAAGCCTTCTACAAGATCAGTAGGTGCTCTTAACTGCTGAGTCATCTCTCCAGCCCCACCTTTAAAGGAGTTTTATGACAGGAAAATACATATTGTTGTGCAATATTCACCAGAGAAGACTGCTCAGACATGAGTTTAAGCCAATAGAAAGTCTTTATTAGCCATCTGGCAACTATACTGGGTGTTTGGGATCCCACACTGAGCCTTTCTCAGGGTGAGCTTTTTAAGTACAAAAACCATGTCCTGGGTTGATACAGTTCAGTTAACAGAACAGTCAGTCAGAAACAAAACTATAGAAGCCAAAAAGCAAGGTTAGTACATGTAGAGATTTTCCCAGAACTGTGGGCTTTGATGGAGTAGGCCTTTGTTTTAGTTTTGGCAGGTGGTACAGTCTATGTGTTGAGTTTGTAGCTTGAAATGTACTTCCATCATGGAGTCAGTTGTGCTAAAGTTTCAGTGCTTTCTAGGGTCTGGGGCCCTGTCACATTGTATAATCAAGTAAAAAAAATCAGCAAATTTATGTGTTTGTTGAGCACTTAATCCCAGGTCTTGGAGATGGGGAGGGGAGTGGATTCAAGGCCAGCCTAGGATACATAAGGCCCCACCTGTCTCAAAAACATTCCAAAATAAAAATAATACAAACAGGATAATCATCTCCACTTTTCCCTTTATATACAGTAGAGCACACACATTTGATAGTCGGATATTGTTAGTAACAGACAGGGTTAAGGGAAATAACCAGATGATGCATAATTAATCCACAGGCCAGGGAAGGGAATGTGGTTGATATCTCCTCTCAATCTTTTTTTGTTTCTTTTCTTTCTTTCTTTTTTTTTTTTTTTTTTTTGAGACAGGGTTTCTCTGTGTAGCTCTGACTATCCTGGAATGCACCCTGTAGACCAGGCTGGCCTGGAACTCACAGAGATCTGTCTGCCTCTGCCTCCTAAATGCTGGAATTAAAGGCGTGCGCCACCACACCTGGCCCTCTCTCAATCTTAAAAGATGAGGAAGGGCCTTGCCAAGTGGATGGGCTTTCTAGGTAGGAGTGTCAGGGTAAATGAGACACAGGGAATGAAACCCCTTGGAACTTAATGGGTGAGAGTTCAGCCTGTGGGTGACAGGCAGGCAGGCCAGCTGGTTTGGCACAAAGTCACTGTTGTTACTGAAGGCAGTTTCACCTCATCCTGCCAGTCTCGTGTTTTCCAATTCTGAGTTTCAATTCTGCAATAAACTGCTGAGAAGTAGAAAGTTCAGACAAGAGTAGGAAATAGTAGCCTTTAATCCCAGCACTCAGGAGGCAGAGGCAGGTGATCTCTGTGAGTTCAAGGCCAGCCTGGTTTACAGAGCTAGTTTCAGGACAGCCAGGGCTACACAGAGAAACCCTGTCTTGGAAAAACAAAACAAAAGCAAAAAAGAAAGAGTAGGAAATAGTAACAAGTGAGCAAATGAAAGAAGGGTATGTAAGAAGAAGCCCTAGGCCACAGCAATCAAGAGTCACAGTGGCAGGGCTTGGAGAGAGGCTCAGAGGTTAAGAGCACTGACTGCTCTTCCAGAAGTCCTGAGTTGAATTCCCAGCAACCACATGGTGATTTACAACCATCTACAATGAAATCTGGTGCCCTCTTCTGGCCTGCAGGTACACCTGCAGACAGGACACTGTATACATCATAAATAAATAAATCTTAAAAAAAAAGTCACAGTGGCAGGGCTAGAGAGATGGCTCAGCAGTTAAGAGCACTGACTGTTCTTCCAAAGGACCCGGGTTCAACTCCCAGTACCCACATGGCAGTTCACAGCTGTCTGTAATAGTCAATCATGGTGGCACATGTCTTTAATCCCAGCCCTTGGGAGGCAGAGGCAGATGGATCTCTGTGAGTTCCAGTGAGTTCCAGAACAGCTAGGCTTACACAGAGAAATCCTGTCTCAACAAAATAAAACAAAACAAAAGAGTCACAATGTTTTAACGTGGCAGTGTACATCTTTAATCCTAGCACTCTGGAGACAGAGTCAGGGGGATCTCTAGGAGCTGGAGGGCAGCCTGGTCTACTTGCAACTTCTAGGACAGCCAGAGCTACATAATAGAGAAACTTTGTTTCTCAAAAACAAAAAACCAAAACAAAACAGAAAAACACAGAGCTCTGGGAGTGAGTGGTTCTGGCCTCCTCTGATCTGCAGTTTTGGAAAGGGCTTGGGGTAGTTGTTCTTGCTCAGTCAGTGGCCCTGGTGTCTTCTTCCTCAGCAAACTGATTCAGGGAACTGTCACATCCTCCTGTCAGTGTTCTTGGTTCTCGGTGCAATCCCTCTGTGCCTAGGTCTCTGTGCTTGAGACTTAGGCATTGCTGTCCCCATGCCTGTCCCTGTCTCTGAATTCCTGAATGGTGAGTGGCCCCAGTGTACAGGCCGGGGGAGCTGGTGATGGAGGGAAGGGCTGTATTAGGAGCTGGTGATGGAGGGAAGGGCTGTATTAGGAACTGGTGGTACCCAGAAGTGACCAGGAAGAGCCCAGCTGTAGTAGCTCACACTTCTGCTTGTGTGCCTCTGAAGTATTGCTGGTGTGAGCTGGGCTGGAGGACTCCAGGGCAGGTTGGATTTGGGGTTTAATGTGAAATCTGAAACTAAGGCCAGGCATGGTGGTGCACTCCTTTAATCCCAGGACTCGGGAGGCGGATCACTGAGTTCTAGGCCAGCCTGGTCAACAGAGTGAGTCCAGGACAGCCAGAGGTTGTTACACAGAGTAACCCTGTCTCAAGAAACCTGAAAAACAAACAAACCTGAAACTATAAGAGATCCTTGAGTGGCCAGAGGGTGCATGCAGGCTGAAAGGAAGCAACAGTCACCGCAGAAAATTAAGTTCAGTCACAAGCAGAGGCAGAAGGCTTGGATCCTGGCTGGCACAGGAGAGAGTCTGGGTTGGGACAGTGGCCAGCTGCCCCCAGCTGCCTCAATGTTTGTGCAATTGGTATACCATCCTGGCACACTCAAGAGCTTACACATACCTTGGCTCAAGTTCTCCCATGGAGAAGCCCCCAGACCCATGCCATGAGCAGCACAATGTGTTCTGACCTTTCAACTTTTCCCCTGCACCAGGCCTGCATGGGATCATTCCTCAGGCACAGACTCTGGCTCACGTGCAGATTCACACCTGCCTAAGTTTCCCTTTGCCAGAAGACCTTAAGGCTCTCCCTCGGGTATAGGAAAAAAAAAAAAAAGCAGCTGGTCTCAAGATAGGAGGAAAGGGACACAGAGTAAGATGAGTAGACATGTTTGCAGGTTAAATGGGAGAAATGGAGAGGCAAAGGTCCCAGAAGTCAGCAGAAGGGCCACGTGTGATTTAGCCTGTAGTCCCAGCACTTGGGAAGCTGAGGCAGGAGGACTACTGCAAGTTCAGCTTGGGCTACAGAGTGACACCACCAGCAGCACTTGGGAAGTGGAGGCAGAAGGATCAGAAGTTCAAGGTCAACTATTTTGGTAAGACCCTCTCTCAGAGACAGACAGAGAGAGAGAGAATGAAGACAGGATAACAGAAAGAATAAAGAAAGAACTTAGGGGTACCCAATGTGCTTTGGCACATGAACTTGGCATAGGTGACTTACTGAGGCTGTTTTTAAAAAAATTGAATATAACATTTACAAAGTCGTTGACAAAGTGCCCACACACTGCTGGGTGAAGAAATCAATCCTCTCTCTCCTCTCCCCTGTAGGACCCAAATATATCACTGGCTAGTACCAGACCTTGCACATCCCCATAATGATTCTTTCACTGACTATTTGAAAGAGGCAAGATGCTTGTTTTCCAAACCTTATGTTGCTCTTGGATTAAAAAAAATTTTTTTCTCCCCAGTACAAGAAGAAGCTCTTAGCCCTCATAAGACTGATGAATTGATGGGCGTTGATAAGTGGGGGGTCCCTTTATCCGAGGAGGAGAAGAATGGAAGCAGGGAAGATGGAGGGAGGCTGGGATCTGGAGGCGAGGAGGGAAGGGGCTGTGATCGAGATGTAACTTGAAAAAATAAATTAATTTTTAAAAAGATATTAAAATTCTTAGGATACCCAGGAAAAAAATTCATTGGCCTACACTCAGATCCTCTTGAAAGCACAAAAGCAGTAGCATTTGGAATAGAAAACAAAGCAGCCCAGAAAATGAACCTGTCAGCCTCACATTCATTTCCAACGAGCTCAGACAATTGCAGCTAATGCAACACACACCAGCCTCGGGCTTAGAGATTCACTTAGATAAGCTCACTGTGAAGTCGTCATAGCTCCATAGAGAGGCGCATGCTCCCAACGCAACACTGAGCCTTCAGCTTTATCTTTTCCCTTTCTTTCTTTCTTTCTTTCTTTCTTTCTTTCTTTCTTTCTTTCTTTCTTTCTTTCTTTCTTTCTTTCTTTCTTTCTCTTTCTTCCTTCCTTCCTTCCTTCCTTCCTTCCTTCCTTCCTTCCTTCCTTCCTTCCTTCCTTTCTTTCTCTTTCTTTCCTTCTTTTTTGGTGTTTTGAGACAGAGCTGGTTGTCCTGGAACTCACTTTGTAGACCAGGCTGGCCTCGAACTCACAGAGGTCAGCCTACTTTTGCCTCCCAGGTGCTGGGATTAAAGGTATGCTCCACCACTACCGGACTACCAGCTTCTTTTTTTTTCTTCTTCTTTTCTTTGTCTTCTTCTCCTACTTTGTTTCTTTCCTTCTTTCATGTGTGTGTTTGTGTATGTGTTGGTGGGTGCTTAGGAACAGGGTTTTTCTCTCTGTAGCCCTGGCTGTCCTGGAGCTCTCTATGTAGATCAAGCTGGCTTAGAACTCACAGAAATCAGCCTGCCTCTGTCTCCTGAGTCCTAGAACTAAAGTTGTGTGCCACCACAGCCAGCCATTTTATTTTTTAGATTGTCATTTTAGATTGGGAAGTGGAGGCAGGAATATGGGGAGTTGAAGGTCATCCTAGAAGAGCCTGTGCTGCAAGATACCTTGTCTCAGAAATTTTACAAATCCATTAAGTATTCATTACATATGGCACTGTACTCTATAAGGACAGACTCATCTAAGCATATTTTGTTCATTGAGCACATATCCACATAGTACCCTCCTCAACTCATGTCCCTCCCTCAACAGTCCTCTTTCTTTCCCTAGATAGCTTTTGTTCTTTCCTATCATAGGCCCATACATGATTTTATACATCTAAAGAAAACTGCACAGGAGAGACATACATTAATTTACTTCATATTGTTTGTTCCATTCATTTCCCCCTGAAATGACATATTTTTTTCTTCACTACAGCGAAAAAAATTCCTTTGTATATGTGTACCACATTTTCTTTGTCTGCTCCTCTGTTACTGGGCATCTAGGCTGATGACTTAGCTATTATGAACAGCAGTGCAGCAAACACAATGGGCAAGCAACTGTGCTATGTCCACATACAGTTTGCAAGGTGTGGGATAGCAGGTCATATGGCAGGTCTGTTTTTACTTGTTTTCTTTTTTTTAAGATTTACTTGCTGGGCGGTGGTGGCATGCCTTAATCCTGGCATTCAGGAAGCAGAGGTAGACAGATCTCTGAGTTCGAGGCCAGCTTGGTCTACAGAGTGAGTTCCAGGACAGCTAGGGCTACACAGAGAAACCTTGTCTCAAAAACAACAGTGACCACAAAAGATGAACATATTTTTATTTTATGTGTATGTACGCTTGCCTGTTTGCCTAACCCTGAAAGTGCATGCAGTGCTCTTGGAGGCCAGAAGTGGGCGTCAGATCTCTTGTGAGCCTCCATGTGGGTGCTGGGAGTCAGACCTGGGTCCTCTGCAAGAGCAACAAGTGCTTTTGACCACCGAACCATCTCTCTAGTCCTAATTCACATGGTGGCAGACTTTAACCACAGCACTTGGGAGGCAGAGGCAGGCGGACCTCTGAATTTGAGTCCAGCTTGGTTTATATAGTGAGCTTCAGGCCAAATGTCTCAAAGATAAAAACTTTTCATTTTTTTTTTGTTTTGTTTTGTTTTTTGAGACAGGGTTTTTCTGTGTAATCCTGACTGTCCTGGACTCACTTTGTAGACCAGGCTGGCCTCAAACTCACAGAGATCCACCTGCCTCTGCCTCACAAGTGCTGGGATTAAAGGTGTGTGCCACCACCGGCAACTTTTTACATTTTATTTAGTTATTTTGTGTATGTGCAAAGCACATGCCACAGCACATATGTGGGGGTCTGAGGTCAATTTGTTGGAGTTGGTTTTCCAAGTGATGGGATTATGTTTATGTAAAACCTTTCCTCATTTATGTAATGATCAAGATTGAACACAGGGCTTCATGTATGCTAGGAAAGCAGTCTACTAACTGAGTTATAACCCCAGCCTTTAAATTAAGGCAGCTTTAAAGAGTATTGTTGGGGGCACTGGAGAGGTTACTTGGCAGTTAGGAACATTGGCCTCTCCTCCAGAATCCAGATTTGACTCCTAGCACCCATATGGAGGCTCACAATCCCCTAACTCTGTCTCAGGGGATCTGATGCCCTCCTCTGGCCTCTCCAGATATACATGCAGATAAGACACCCATACACAATACACACACACACACAGTCACACACACAATCACACAGTCACACATACACACACACTCAATACACACAAACAGTCACACACAGAGTTACACACACAGAGTCACACAATGCACACACACACACAGTCACATACACACTCACACAGTCACACACACTTACACACACACAAAATACAGTGGTAGAAACATCAGATGGGTAAGTTACAGCAAAGTGGGGAAATCTGTTATATGCCTCAGAGCTGTCTGATGACATTCTTAGCTTTTGGATTGGTGAAAGCTAGTGGTTTGCTGAGAATACATTTTTAAGGTTTGAATAGTCACATGATTAGGTCAGACACAGGAGTAGACAATGAATGGCTTTCAAGGGAACTAAAAATAGCCCAAGATAATTTGGCTCTGCAACATTTTAACTCTCCATAACTAGGAAGTTCAGTCACTTGGCATCCTATTAATACAATCTCTCTCTCTCTCTCTCTCTCTCTCTCTCTCTCTCTCTCTCTATCTATCTCTCTGTCCAGTATAGTCACAGTACTATGTGACCATGTCCCCATAGCATAACTGACTGGTCCAGGTCCAGTGGCAGGTACTTGAACCAAGAGGGCTCCTCAGATCTCATGACAGGTGGCATGGAATCTCTGCCCCTGAGACAGACCAGACCAGAGCAGATATCTTTCTGCAAATAAAGGTGGGGTCCAGAAGGGCCTGGGAGCTGCTGGCTCTTGACAATACTGAGGGTCCCAGCTGCAGCCTGCAGAGAGAACCAGAGAACCAGACACTGCACCCCTGGGTCTGTCCATAGCCCACACTCAGGGGTTCCCTCTCATTTAGTACAAATGACAATCAAGTGGTTTATGTTAAGGTCTCCAAAGCTTCATTCATTCCAAGAGCTTGATTATTCTGTATCCTTCCGTGTCAGCAGGAGCTGTGGCGATAGGGACTGTGGTCCCACTATTCAACTTTGAAATTTCTTTTGACCTTTCTTTCCAGGACACCCATGATCCATTTATGTAAGAATCATTGTCTGCCTGAGAAAGCCCACAGTGGGGAAGAAAACCCACCCAAGGAAATTCCTGAAGTGTCTTAAGAGGACAGACAACTGTCTTGAACTTCACAAGTGACTCAGACTCTCTCAACAGCAAGCTTAGCAGTGCAGCGAAGCAGTACCCATTTCTCAACCTATGCCCGACTGCTGTGACCTCAGTGACCCCTGTCAGCCTGAGGCAGGCAGCTGGAGGAGGTGCAACACTTCCTGATGAAGTCATCTGCAGTTCACAGCACATGAATTCACAGCTGAGCAACTTAGGACTTTAAAGGGAAAACAAGAGTAAGAGTTCTTACATTGGGCAGCTTGCTGACAAAATGGACGTTCATGTCCGCTCACCACACCTTAAACTGATAGTAATGCTATTAATGTTTCCTCAGAAGAGGAAACATCTGTTGGCTTTAATTATGCCCTGCTATGTGACAAGACACATGTCTGAATGAAGAGAAAGGAGAATTTAGGTTAGAGAACAGAAAGTTCGTTCAGTTTTGTTGGTCTCTCTGTCTCTTTCTGAAGACAAGTTCTTATATAGTTAAGGCTGGGTTTGCCCTTGATATGCAGCCAAGGGTGATGTTGAACTTTGTTTTAAAAAATATTATTAAAGTATCATTTATGTGTATGCATATTTCATGAGTGTGTGTGAGTGTGTGTGCGAGTGTGAGTGTGTGAGTGAGTGTGTGTATACCACATGCAAGTGCCTCCAGAGGCCAAAAGAGGGGATGAGAACCCCTGGAGCTAGAGATAGAGGCAGTGTGAGACACCAGGCAGGTGCTGGGAACCAAATTCAAGTCCTCTGGAAGAACAGGAAGTACTCTTAATCGTTGAGCCATCCCTCCAGCCCTTTCCTTGAGCTTCTGAAACATCCATGTTCACATCAAAAGTCAACACTTAGCCAACGCTGTAGGCATGTGACATCATTCCACTTTATGCAGTGCTGGGGATCAAGCCCAGGGCTTAGCATATCCTAGGCTAGCACTCTACCTCTGAACTACATTTCAGGCTCCTAGTGTTGTCTTTTCCTCAATGCTACAGATCAAATTTGGGTGTTCCAGGCAAGTTCTCTGCCACGGAGCTCTACTGCCACCTCAGAAAATTCAGTTTTGAACATATCAAGTTTAATTCACTAGAGATTTTGGGAAATCAGCTATGTTAGGTCTGGGGTTGAATTTGGGTATCACTGGCATTTGGGGGATTGTTGGGTGTGAGATAATCTGAGAAGGATTTAGAACATGACAAATATATCCGAGACAGAGGCCTGAGAGTGGCAATGTTGAGAGCACTGATGGGGAAAGGCAGTGGGTGGTGATGGTAGAGAAAGAACAACCATGGAGACAGAAGGACACACAGACTGAAAAACCAAACCCACTTCTGCCTCATGAGGTGGCACAGCCTGTACTAGAGTTCTTCTGTGAAACAGAACATAAGAGTTTGTCTAAACATTTCTGCTTAGTGTGTGTGTATGTGTGTGTGTGTGTGTGTGTGTGTGTGTGTGTGTGTGTGAGAGAGAGAGAGAGAGAGAGAGATCCTGCCATGTAGCTGTTGTAGAGGTCAGAGGACAACTTGCAAGAATCAGTTCTCTCCTTCCACTGTATGGAACACGGAATGACAAGCCAGTGGCCTGGAGGTGGCTCGTGCCTGGTCTGCTTGAGAGCACTAAGGAGGCCTAGAGGGAGGTTAAAGGGGAGAGTGAGAGGTCAGAGAGATAGATGATGGGGCAGGTGACCTTTAGGGCTTAGAAACATGATAGCTTTTATATCTGATCGATGTGGAAACCTTTAAGTACAGAACTTCCAAGGGAAACCTTTAAGTAGAGAACTTCCAAGAAATGACTTCCTATTTATCTATTGATTCCTTTTTTGGGGGTGGTGTTGGTATTAAGACAGGCTCTTAGGGGCTGGAGAGATGGCTCAGCAGTTAAGAGCACTGGCTGCTCTTCCAAAGGACCAGGATTCAAATCCCAGCACCAATGTGGCAGTTCACAGTTGCAGTTCACAGTTTCATAGGGTGTGGTGGTGCATGACTTTAATCCCAGCACAGAGGTAGGCAGATAGCTATGAGTTCAAGGCCAGCCAGATCTACAAAGCAAGTCCAGGACATCCAGAACTACACAGAGAAACCCTGTCTCGAAAAACAAAAGAAAGAAAGAGAGAGAGAGAGAGAGAGAGGAAAAAAGAAAGAAAGAAAGAAAGAAAGAAAGAAAGAAAGAAAGAAAGAAAGAAAGAAAGAAGGCTCTTATGTTGCCCAAGATAGACCTGAACTTCTCATGTAGCTAGTAATGACCAGGGATTCTGTGTCTTCCTGCTTCCTGTGAGATTGCAGGCAGATGGCCCCATGTCTGGGTTTGTTTATTTTAATTTTAAATTAAATCAAATATGCCAGACAGTGACAGCACATGCCTTTAATTCCAGCACTTGGGGGGCAGAGGCAGGAGGATCTCTGAGTTCCAGGACATCCTGGTTTACAGAGTGAGTTCCAGGACAGCCAGGACTACACAGAGAAATTCTATCTTGAAACACCCTCTCTAAAAAATTAAATTAAATGTATCTGTGTGTGTGTGTGTGTGTGTGTGTGTGCATATTTGCATTAGCACATCCATTCAGATCCCTGAAAAGTCCAGTAGAGGGTGTCAGAGCCCCTGGAGCTGGAGTTACAGAGCTGATAGCTGCCTGGTCTGGGTGTTGGGAACTGAACTCTGGGAGCAGCAAGTACTCTTAACTGCCATGCACTCTCTCCAGCCCTTTTATTGATTTTCTTTGTTTCTGTTCTTACATTTATTTTTATTTATTTTATGTGTAAGTGTGCATGGACACTCTTGCCAAGAAGCAGGTGGTGTAGGGGTCAGAAGACAACTTCCTCGGGTAGAGTTTCTTTTTCCATAACGTGGGTCCTGGGTTAAACTCAGGTTGTCAGGCTTGGCAGCAAGCATCATTACCCAATGAGCCATCTTGTCAGCCCCTTTAGTGTTCAGGCATGTGTGTGTGTGTTGAGACAGAGTCTCATACAACTCAGGCTGGCCTCAAGCTTGTTATATAACCAAATCTGGCCTTGCACTCTTAATCCTTCTGCCTTCACCTCACATACTTTCCTATGACATGGTTACAGGCGTGGGTTTTGCTTTTGGCTTTGTTTTCCTTTTTAAAGAGAAGAATTAAGAATATCCGAGCAAGCTACTCAGAAATCAAGTTGTTAAGAGACAGCAACATTTGCTTATCTAAACATAAGAGATAGATAAGGCGGGCCGGGCGGTGGTGGCGCACGCCTTTAATCCCAGCACTTGGGAGGCAGAGGCAGGCGGATCACTGTGAGTTCGAGGCCAGCCTGGTCTACAAAGTGAGTCCAGGACAGCCAA
>CAJQZJ010001826.1:12022721-12045591 GCA_907164525.1 Lophiomys imhausi | reverse complement strand
ATGGGGGGGTTGAGGGGGAAGAGGGTGGAAGGGTGGGACAGGAGGGGGGAGTAGGGAAGGGATTGTGATTGAGATGTAACTGGAAGAAAAAAAAAGAATATCTGAGCAAGGATTGACTTGCTGTTAGAAGTCTCTTACTCCCCCTACCCCTTGTATATGTGCATGTATGTATGTATGTATGTATGTATGTGTGTGTCTGTGTATCTGTGTATGTGTTTCAGGAATAGCAAATGGAGAACAGTAGTCAATTTTAGACATTCAAATGTTTTAAATTCTTTCCATTTATTTATTTTTTTGTGTGGGGGCTGAGGAGTGAGGGATGCATTGTGTCATGCGTGCGTGGAGGTCAGAGGAAAACTCGCTGCAGTCACTTCTCTTTTTTTAGCATGTGGGTCTTGGGGATTGGGTGTAGGTTGTTGGGCATGGCAGTAGACAATTTTATGTGAGCTGTCCAGCTTAGACTTTCAACTTTGAGGTGGGTATTAGGAATCTGCATAGAAGTCAAGTATATAGATGGATCCAAGTGTGGAGTTCAGGACAGAGGTTGGGTAAAGGATTTTATTTGAAGATTCTTAGAGTATCAGTGGCATTTAAATGCACAAAACCAGAGACTAGAGAGACAGATGGCTCTGCAGTTTGGAGTGTGTACTGCTCTTACAGAGAACCGGAGTTCGGTTCTTAACACCTATGTTGGGCAGTTCAGAACTGCTTGGAACTCCAGCTCTAGTGTTAATCATGCCCTCTCCTGGGCTTGTTAAACATTACACTCACATGCACACAGGCAAACACATATTATAGATAAACTCACTCAATGCTTTATGACTCTTTCTTTTCCTGAAATGTGATCGTATTTTACTTCATATCTACAGAAAGACTGAAAATATTAAATATGAAAAAAATTTTGAGAAAATTTCTCTGTGTGGCCCTGGCTGTCCTGGAACTCGCTTTGTAGGCCAGACTGCCTTAAACTCAGAGATTTGCCTCCCTCTGCCTTCCGAGTGCTAAGACTAAAGGCGAATGCTACCACTGTCTGGTTTAGAGATTAAATTTTAATACTTTGTGCCTGGTTGACTCTAGCTTTTGGAAGAGGATTGGGTGACGTGATAATTTTGCAATGTCACCTCCCTCAGGGGTTGTTTTATTAGCTTAATTAAGATAAAATAAGATTTGACTATGTTAATTGAGCTTAATGAATTCATCATTGTTTTTCAAAGTATCATTGTATACTTAGTGCAGACAGAGTCAGTGGGTGCTCTGCTGGGCACACACTCTTGCCTCAGGGCCATTATTGTATTTTCTGTTCCTTCAGCCTGAAGCACACTTCCCTCACGTTGAAATAGACCTGTTTGCTCATTCCCTCCATCTCTCAGCCCCATCTCATCCTATCAGCTCACCCTCCGTCCTGGCTAAGCAGGTTTTAGGAGCACGTCTCATCTTTCATGGCTCTGAGTTTCCTCTTAGCCCTCCATTATAGACAGTGGGCCTCCACTAGTGCTAGACCAGTCTAGCCTCCATAGTGAGTTTCAGGCCAGCCAGAGCTGCAGCAGTGAAACCCACAGACCTGCAATCTCTTATTTCAGTTTTCTCTTCCCGGGTGACTCTAATCTGAACAAACTGTGTGGTAGAGGGTTTTGTTCATTTGTTTGGCTTTTCTACTTTTTTGTTTTGTTTTGTTTGTCTGCTGCCCTGCAGACTCCTAAGCATTATAATCACCCCACCCCAAGAAAACTTGTTGTGCAGCTCAGGATGGATGGTTGGGAACTCACTATGTAGCAGTAGCTGAGCCTGATCTTAAATCCCTGCTCTTCCTGCCTCCACCTGCCAATCAACCTAAATGGTGACGAGAGGGCCTGGGTTCAGTTTTGAGCACTCAGATGGAAGTTCACAACTGTCTACAGCTGAAGTTCCAGGGACTCCAATGCCCTATTCTGGCCTCCCTGAGCATCAGGCATTTACATAATGCACAGACATACATGCAGGCAAAACACCCACATAAATAAATTCAATTTTTAAATTAAATTTTTTTTGTAAATTTTATTGAGTTTTTTTTTTTTTTTCCAAGACTAGGTTTCTCCATGTGGCCTTGGCTATCTTGGAACTCACTCTGTAGACCAGGCTGGCCTCAAACTCACGGTCTCCCAAGTGCTGTCATTAAAGACATGTGCCACCACTGCCCAGGTAATTGAATTATTATTATTTCGGTTTTTTGAGGCAGGGTTTCTCTATGTAACAAGTCCTGGCCATCTTGGACTTGTTTTTTAGATCAGGCTGGCCTTGAACTCACAGAGATCCACCTGCCTCTGCCTCCCGAGTGCTGGGATTAAAGGTGTATGCTACCATGGCCATCCCTATTATTTTTAAAAGCACACATAAGGCCCTGGGTTTGATTTTTTAAAATTTCTTTTTACATTTATTTATTTCTTCAAGTTACATCTCAATCATAGTCCCTTCCCTCCTTCCCCTGGGTTTGATTTTTAACACTACAAAAAAAGTTTTTTTTCTTGTTCTCTACTTTAGTAAAGTACTATGCCAGGATTTTTTTTTTTTTGGGGGGGGGTTTCAAGACAGAATTTCTCTATGTAGCTCTGGCTGTCCTGGACTTGCTTTGTAGACCAGGCTCTCCTTGAACCCAGAGATCCGTCTGTCTCTGTCTCCTGAGTGCTGGGATTACAAGGCATGAGCCACCGCGCCTGGCTCAGCCAGGAGTGTTTTGAGTTGAAATTATTTTTGTTGTTGTTTTTTGTTTTTTGAGACAGAGTTTCTCTGTGTGACAGAGCCCTGGCTGTCCTGGACTCACTTTGTGGATCAGGCTGGCCTCGAACTCACAGAGATCCGCCTGCCTCTGCCTTCTGAGTGCTGGGATTAAAGGTGAGCACCGTGCAGGTTCACAATCCTGCTTTTGTGTCTGTTGTTTTACTATTGAAAGTCTGATTCACAGAGAAACCTTGTCTCGAAAAACAAAGAAACAAACAAAAAAAGAAAGAAAGTACAGATTCATTATCGTTCCAGAGTTAAAAGCAAATAACATCCTCCACAGAATGAGAGTGGGTTTCTGCAAACATATAGCTCCAAGAGTCTATTTAGAAAATTATCATTAGGGTCTGGAGAGCTGGTTCAGTGGCTAAGAGCACTGGCTCTTCTAGATGACCATGGTTCAATTTCCAGCACTCACTTGGTAGCTCACAACCATCTGTAACTTCCTGTTTCAGGAGACTCTAACACCCTCTCTGTTCTGCTTGGGTGCAGCATGCACATGGTGTGCATGCAGGATAAGTACTGATTACATTAAAAAAAAATGTGTAGGGGAGGTAGACAGTTTTGAACTCCTGATTCTCCTGCCCCTACCTCTCATGTGCTAGAATTATAGACATGCGCTACCCACCCATCTTGTTGGATTTTTGTTCTGTTTTTGAGACAAGGTCTTGCTATGAAGCTCAGGCTAGCCTCAAACCCACATTCTGTTTCTGCCTCTGAGGTGTTAGATTACAGGCTTCCATTAGGACCTCTGTTTTGTGTGTGTGTGTGTGTAGGGGGGGTTGTTTGTTTGGTTGTTTTTTTGAGACAGGGTTTCTCTGTGTAGGCCTGGCTGTCCTGGTCGACCAAGCTGGCCTCCAACTCAGAGAGCTGACTGCTGCTGCCTCCCAAGTGCTGGCTTTAAAGGTGTGCACCACTGCCCAGATCTGGTTTGTTTTCCTGTATAAACTTTTACTCATTTGAGATATTCTCTGCTTGAATTTTGGTGGAGACAATTTTTCTCAAGCTATTATCACTGTCTTTTAAAAACTCTGTTTAGTGTCCATAGTTTTTAATTCCTTTGTAATTTTTTGTTATTTCAAAGCTTGGAGAATCTCAATATTTATCCACAGATGTAACTTTTACTCTATTTGATATTACATACCTATGTCTTTAAAATATTTATCTTTCTTCCCTTAAAGTTTTCATTCACTTCCTAGAGCGCTCCCGGGAACCAACCCTCCTTACTGCCATATTTAGAAATATTACTTCACATCGGCCTGATCACGTTTCTGTACATTTGCTCTGTCTCATGCTTTTCAGTTGATCTCAGCTTCTATTTTTAGATCCAGTTGAGCAGGCTCAAAAGGAAGGTCTCGCCCCCTGCTGGCGCCCGTGGTCCTGGGAAGACGGAACAAAAGTCACCACGTGTGTGGCTCACATCCTGGTCTTGGTGCTCCGTGAAACCCAGAGTTTGCTAGGCAAGAGCCTCACCTTTGACCAACCCTTTAGCAGGCGTCCTTTGGCTCAGGTCTAGAGCTTCTCCGGTACCAATTCTCCAGCACCGGGTAGAACTGACTTTCCCCTGGTGTAGGGTGGGCTGTCCCTTCTAGATCGAGGATACTTGGGCCCTGAACGCTGCGTGGTCGCCGTGCGGAGCTAGGCTCTGGGCGCTGCCCCTTTTCCCACCTCCTAGGCTCCCATTTTCTCTTTGCGCAGACGTGACTGTATCCTTTCCTGCCGAGGAATTATAATTTAAGCCCTCGGCTCAGCCGTGAGAAACGCTGTCTTTCGTATTTTCAACGGTGTGCCTCTAAGAGTCGCATAAGGAGCTAGCCTTGGAAGCCTAGAGTAAGGTTTGGTAGTCAAAGTCACAATGAGAATCAGAGGGTCTCAGGGAATGGAGGGAAGGCACTAGGGAACACAGTCCAGGAGATGCTGAGGCAGGGCAAACTGCTGGTCTGTACACCTCGCCGGGCAGCCTGGGCCGTCCAGTGGTGGGAGTGCGCAGCCGCAGCCCGGTCGGCGGGACCGAGCGTTCCCAGCAGAGGGCACTCGCAGACAGGACACTCCGCAGGCTCACCGCGGGTGACCCAGAGCTGCACCTGTGGCCTGGCTTTTGCTGGCTACTGTTTGATCATGTCCCGACAACCCATGTCTGGAAAACCCAGTCATAATCAATCCAAGAACACAACTTAGAGACAGTTAAACATTGCAGTGGCTGCAGCGTTCGGTGAAAACAAAAAGCGGTCAAGGCCAGCCTCTGCTACATAGGCAATTTGAGGCTATCCTGAGCTACAGTGGATCCGCTTACAGAACAAACCCCTTAAAGTCCCATTGTCTCTCTGGCCATTAAGCCCTTCAATCTTAGGATCGTGTTTGTTGGGTTAAATGACTCACTGATCACGTTTCCTAGCCCTGCCCAGGTGTGTGGCCGAACATACCTAACTAGTCTTTGAAGGCAGTATTTCTTTTCAATGAATTCATATTTATTTAACGTCTGTAAACAGGCTTGAACAGTAGCATGCATTGTAAAATGTCGTATTTATTCGAGCCTACTAGGGGTCCTTAATGGAGGGGGGCGGGGGGAGGGGTTTTCCCAAGTAGAATGATTAGGATCCAAGGTGGCTCATGAAACTGTGGGAGCTGTTTCAACATTTTTAGGCAGATGTGCAGTGTTTTTGGAAAGAAGTCCAGTAGTTTTTCTTTTTCTTTTTTTCTGTTTTCTTTTTTTTGAGACAGGGTTTCTCTGTGTAACAGTACAGGCTGTACTGGAACTCTATTTGTAGACCAGGTTGGCTTTGAACTCACAGAGATCTGCCTGCCTCTGCCTCCCGAGTGCTGGGATTAAAGGCGTGTACCTCTACTGCTCGACCCAATAGTTTTTCTGATTACCAAAGAGTTCATAAGTTTAGTTTGTGGGTCTAGGGCTCAGAACAAATGACTCAGTAGTGATTAAGAGCACTTGCTGCTCTTCCAGAGGACCTGAGTTCAGTTCCCAGCACCCACTTCAGGCAGCTCACAACTGCCTGCAAGTCCAACTCCATAGGATTCAAAGCTCTCTTCTGCCTTAGTGTACACACATAAGTTAAAAACAAAAATAAATCTTAAAAGAAACGCAGGGCGGACATAGCTGTTCCTTTAATTCCAGCACTGTGAAGGCAGAGGCAGCCAAATAGATCCCTGTGAGTTCCAGGCTGCCAGGGCTATATAGTAAGACTGCAAAACAAAACAAAAAACAAACAAAAAAGATCTCAAATCAATGCTGAGCTAGGAATGGATGGCCATACCACATAACCCAGGTGTGTGTAAAGACAGCTATAGGAGGATCCAAAATTCAAGGTCTTCTTTGGTTACACAGTCACTTTGAGACCTTGCTTCTAAACTAATAAATAATACTATTTATGAAAGGAAATAAAATCAATGTTATAAATTCAGAACATTGCAGAAAAAGAGCCCCTGACCGAGACCTGGAATGTGGCCTGGCCACTCCAGGAAGAGTCATGCAAAGTCACCAGAGCCTGGGTTCCACTCTCTTTCCTTGCAGATGGCCCCCATCTCCACCCAGGAAAACTCTAGAGGCACAGTTGCTTCCTTTTAAAGCCATGTTAGGCTCCAGTAGATGCACTTCTGCATTTCTTGGCATTTAAATAGAAATGGCTCTCTGGTGGGTTTTCCCCCTTGTGTTAGTCATGCGAACACTCCATGCCTCACTTACCACTAAGTTTCGGGTGCCCGGACAGTTGTTTTGTACACGTCCTGCTCACGACTCTTCCTCACCTCTTTTCATAGGAGTCCCAGGGGAAACTCGGGTGCTGACTTCAATGGGCTGGGATTTTCCTCAGGGTGCCTGGGGGATTAAAAAGTGTCATTTTTTTATGGTACAGAAAAAGAGAGAACATAGGTTGTTTTAATCATGAACAAAAAGGCACTGAGTCCCTTTTATAGGTTTTCCTTTTCTTTTTCTTTTTGGTTTTTCAAGACAGGGTTTCTTTGTGTAACATCCCTGGCTGTCCTGGACTCACTTTGTAGATCAGCTTGACCTCCAACTCACATCGATCTGCCTGCCTCTGCCTCTACCTCCATAGTGCTGGGATTAAAGGTGTGCACCACCACTCATGAGACCCTTTTATAGGCTTAACACCATGACTTTGTTTCTTTTCTTATTTTATTTTTTATTGTTTTTTTTGTATGTGTATGAGTGTTTTGCCTGTGTGTATGTAAGTGCAACGCATGTGTGTTAGATCCCCTGAAACTGGAGTTACAGATGAATGTGAGCAGCCATGTGGCTGCTTGGAATGGAACCTGGGTCAACAGTGTTGTTTCTAGCATTGGTTTTCTTGTAAAGGCATACTTTGCATTTTCTAAATTACAGTGGGACATAACTCTATGTTAGGAACAGATCTATATTTTATAGTCTCTACTTTTTTTTTTTAAGACAGGGTTTCTCTGTGTAGCCCTGGCTATCCTAGAACTCACTCTGTAGACCAGGCTGGCCTTGAACTCAGAGAGATCCACCTGCCTCTATCTCCCAAGTGCTAGGATTACAGGTGGGCACCCCGACTGTCCAGCCAGTCTCTACCTTTTTTATAATATGCTGCATAATTTGTGTGTGTGTGTGTGTATGTGTCTGTGTGTGTGTCTGTGTGTGTGTGTCTGTGTGTATGTGTGCACTCTCACACCCTCATCCATGCATGAGATTGTAAGAGCCTGAGGTTAAGGTCTCTCTCCACTTTATTTATTTATTTAGTTATAATTTTTAAAGACAAAGTCTCTTACTGAATCTGGAGCTTACAGTTTTGGTTAGACTGGCTGGCCAGGGAGCGCCCAGCACCTATCCTTCTCTGTGCTCCCCTAGCCCTGGGGTTACAAGCCTATGCTTCCATACTCAGCGTTTTACAGGCTCCTTGAGGATCTAAACTCAGATCCTCATGCTTGCGCAGTAAGCACTGGACTCACTGAGCCATCATCTCAGGCCCCACAAGCATTTTTCTGTCTTTATAATTAGTGGGTTGATTTTTGTTTGTTTACTTGTTTTTGAAACAAGACCTTGCTATATACCCTTGCTGGACTAGAACTCCCTATGTAGACAGGCTGGCTTCAGACTTACAGAGATCCACCTGCCTGTGCATCCATAGTGGTGGCACCATGCCTGGCTGCTTATTTATTTTAAGACTGGGTTTTATCCGCATATGGTCTCAAACTCAGTGAATAGACGAATGACCTTGACTATCTCCTGATCCCCCCCACCCCCGCAGTGCTGGGACTGCAGGAGTGTGCTATTACACTCAGTTTATGTGCTGCTGCCCCCTGAACCTAGATCTTCACACTGCTCTAGCAACTGAATCCACCCCAGCCTCATAATTAGTGTTTTATTTTATTTTTTTCGTTTTTTTTGTGACAGAGTTTGTCTGTGTAATAGCTCTAGCAATCCTGAATTTGCTTTGTAGACCAGGCTGGCCTTGAACTCACAGAGATCCCCTGCCTTTGCCTCCCCAGTTGCTGATATTAAAGGCGTGCACCACCATGCCTGTCTATAATTAGTGTTTTAAATAGCAGTATACTTTTCCACCCTGTAGCAGACCTCATCATTTCCCTTTGTCATATATTTTTGCCTGGGTTTCAGGCTGAGATGTGTGTGTGTATGTGTGTGTGTGTGTGTGTGTGTGTGTGTGTGTGTGTGTGTGTTGTCATGAATATTATGTTCAGAGAATTTACACAGAGGCTCCTTTTCTAGGCCACTTTCTGGTGACATGATGATTTCTCTGCAGAAGCCATGTTTGTTGCTTTCTCCATTTAGCAGCTAGTTAATGAATATCAACTACTTGCCATAATGTCTTCAAGAATATAGACATGGATAAGACAGAGTCTTTGTTATTGTGAGGTTTGCAAGGCGATGGAGACTGAATGTACTTCGTGTGTGAAGTAGTTGAGAAGACTGTTTGATAAAGTGACATTGGAATAAAGGCATGTAGTATAGGGGAACCCTTTTCAAATCTGGGCAAGTGTCCTTCTAGAGAAGGAAACACAAGTGCAAAGGCCCTGTGGTAGGAATGTGCTTGAACAGATGGAGGAGATCAGTGTGACAGGAGTGGGTGGTGAGGAAGGTCTAATATCATTGCTTCTGATAGGCTGAGTTCAGTGCTGAGATCTGGTTACCACCCCTTCTGAGGCATTCTCTTGGTTGGTTAATAAAAGTCGCTGATAGCCAATTAGCTGGGCAGAAAGAGTATAGGAAGGTGGGACTTCCTAAGATTAGAACAGGAACCCTGCGTTTTACACAGAAGATTTGTTCATTTCACCAGGAGACATGGAAGCAGATAGAGGTGTTTGAGAACCCTGGAAGGTAATCACAGGCACATGGCGGTTTGGGATTAGGTGATCCGGGTTAATTTAGAGTAGCTAATTGAGACTCTGCCCAGCTAAGGGTTAAGTGTTGAAACATTAAAAGGTCTTGCTGTATTTAATTATTGAGGAAAGGATTATGGCAGTTTATAGGCCCTCAGTCCAAGCAATCCAGGGCCGTCGGACTGCTAGACTCCCGTTGAACTCTGTCGAATCTCTTGCCAAGCCTCTGGTAGTTCTACCGGCCTAATATAACAAGATATTACTTAACAGAGTTTAGGTTACAGGTGGTTAAGGCCACCCTTGATCCGGGGCTCTTATCCCAGGATAAATCAGGCTGCTGGTTAAGGCGGGCCAGGCCTGTCGGCTGATATCCTGCCAGGCTGCCCGCTGTTCTGCCAAGCCGACAGCTGCTCCACTAATCTTTCAGTTTATACTTATTAATAAATACAATTGATAATTAAATTGCAGTTACAAGTGGGCCAGGACAAGTGAAAAAAAGAGAGATATGATTAGAGAGAGAATTTATCTGTGATGAGGCCACATCTTGTGGGGCCTTTGGTAGGCTTTTACCCTGAGATGAAGAAGCCAGGAAAAGATTTGCAGCAGCGGTGTGTGTGTGTGTGTTGGTACATGCCTATAATCTCAGCACTTGGGAGGTGGAGGCAAGTTCAGACCAAGGCAAGTTCAAGGCTAGCCTCCTGCTACATAGCAACTTTGTGGCTAGCCTGGGCTACATGAGATCCTGTTTTAATATATTTTAACTTTACTCTTATAAGAGTCAAATTAGTTAAGGGGATGTTTCAGAGATGGCTCAGGAAATAAGAGCATGTAATGTTCTTGCTGAGGACCCAAGTTTGGTTTCTAGCAACCATGTTGGGTGACTTAAACTCAACTGTGACTTCCACACGAGGGATCCAATGCTCTCTTTTGGCCTCCACAGACATCTGTTCTCATGTACACATACTCATACACAGACACATACACACATAGACAAACACCACACACACACATACACACACATGTAACAGAATATTTTATTTATAAACACTTATATTTATTAGTACTTAAAAAACACTATAAAATACCTAAATCCTATAACCTATAATCTAAATAGGTATAATCTATCTAAGAAAACCCTAATACATACCTAAAAACACTTTACTAACAATACTTTAATTTTATTAAAAGGATATTAATATTCTTAGAGTAAGTCCGTGCAGGGTGACTTGGTTCATGGCAGTCCCATCAGGTAATATCTTTTAAGCTTAAAGTCTGTTGTGGCCTTACTTTGCCAGTTCGCAAGGGCAATTTATTTCAACCACCAAATTGTGGCTGGTTTATAAAGTCAGTCTGTTCCAACTGCCAAACTGAGGCCGGCCTTTCCACAGGCTTCAAAGCTACTCTGAGCGGCTTCTGAACTCCGCCTGCATTGCTCACTTTGTTGGTGCTCTGGGGCCCCAAGACAGACGCCTTCAAGGAACTCTCTCTCTCAGCAGGTTTTATCCTATGCCCCTGCCTTGGGCTATCACAGCCTAAATTCTGTTAATGCCATACCTTGCTATGCACTTCTCCAGCGTGACTTCTCAGTTGGTGAGAGTAGGAGGAAGAGGGAGACCCGGTGGAGTTCTCTGGTTTATATACCACATTATCTTGCTATCCTTGGCTGAGGGTCCACAAAGTCTCTCATGATTTCCAGCAGTCCTGTTGCTATGGCAACTGACATCATCTGAGTGGCTTGCTCTTTCTTCTAGCCACGCCCCTTTAATAGAGCAGTTTGCAGAACTGTGGCCTCAACTGTGCTCTGTCATCTTGGCCCAAGTTCAAGGGACACCAAGCTCTCCTTTATGTGCTGCCAGATGCTAATCTGAGCTGGCTACTAATTTCACTAAAGAGACCTAACTTCTACTACATGCACACATAGACAGACAGACACACATAATTAAAAATAAAATTTAACTGTGGTGGTGGCTCATGCCTTTAATATCAGCATTTGGGAAGCAGAAGCAGGAGGATCTCTGAGTTCAAGGCCAGCCTGGTCTACTCCTTGAGTCCCAGGATAGCCAGGGTTACATAGTGGGACCCTGTCTTTAAAAGAAGAAAAGTCTATGTGTTGGAAATAGATATATTCCTCAATTGGTGTATATGATAGTGGTATTTGGGGCAGGGTCTTTGAGGGGTAATTGGGATCAAATAATTTCACAATCCTAGGGTCTTCTGATGACATCAGTGAGGATCTTTCTTTCTTTCTTTCTTTCTTTTTTTTTTTTTGGTTTTTCGAGACAGGGTTTCTCTGTTTAACAGCTCTGGCTGTCCTGGACTCGCTTTGTAGACCAGGCTGGCCTCGAACTCACAAAGATCCACCTGCCTCTGCCTCCCAAGTGCTGGGATTAAAGGCGTGCGCCACCACCGCCCGGCTTCTTTCTTTCTTTCTTTCTTTCTTTCTTTCTTTCTTTCTTTCTTTCTTTCTTCCTTCCTTCCTTTCCCTTCCTTCCTTCCTTCCTTCCTTCCTTCCTTCCTTCCTTCCTTCCTTCCTTCCTTCCTTCCTTTCTTTCTGTGGGTTTTAGAGGCAAGGTTTTTCTGTGTAGCCCTCACTGTCCTAGAAGTCACTTTGTAGACCAGGCTGGCCTTGAACTAACAGAGGTCCACCTGCCTCTGTCTCCCTAGTGCTGGGATTAAAAGGGTGTACCACCACCTCTGGGCTATTATGACTTATTCATTTATTTATTTATTTTTGTTTTTCAAGACAAGGTTTCTCTGTTTAGCTCTGGCTGTCCTGGAACTTGTTCTGTTCAGTGGGCTTGTTTTTTGTTTTGTTTTTGTTTTTCCAAGACAGGGTTTCTTTGTGTATCTCTGGATGTCCTGGACTCACTTTGTAGAGCTGGCTGGCCTTGAACTCACAGAGATCCGCCGGCCTCTGCCTCCTGAGTGCTGGGATTAAAGGCGTGCGCCACCATGTCCAGCATGCTCAGTGGGTTTTTAAGTGGAGGAGAGACTGAGCTAGAAAGTTTGCTTTCTCACCACGTCACGTGATACTTTCCATTGTGTTGGTTCAGCAAGAAGGCCCTTATCAGATGCCAAGCAGATGTTGGCCCCATGCTCAGGGTCTTCCCGATCTCTAAAACTGTGACCCAAATAATTCTCTAATCTACAAATTTCCTGATCACACATATTGCATTATAGAGACAGAAAATGGACTAAGACAACAAGTGAATTAAGACAGAAACTCAGGAAGTGAATTTGCCTGCCTGGCCTGCACATAGAATTCACTGGCCCCCAGGTCTTACAGGCCGTTGGAAACTCCAGAGAGGGGCTGTCTGAGTGTGTGGGACTGTCACGTTGCTTAGGCTTGCAGGCTGGGTCTAGACACAGGCTCATGTATCCTATGACCTTGGGCCCTACCTCTCACTCTCCAACTCTGGCTACTCGAGAGTCTGCTTTTGGAGACAGGGTCTTAATAAAATGTACAGGCGAGGCATGTACTTATTGTGTAGCCCAGGCCAACATGGAACACCCTATCTTCCTGCCTCAGTTTCCTGAGTGATAAGATTACAGGTGCATGCAAACTGAGTCTTTCTGAGAAACCAAGCTGGCCTCACATTTTCTTTTTTTTTTTTGGTTTTTTGAGACAGGGTTTCTCTGTGTATCCTTGGCTGTCCTGGACTCACTTTGTAGACCAGGCTGGCCTCGAACTCACAAAGATCCGCCTGCCTCTGCCTCCCAAGTGCTGGGATTAAAGGTGTGCGCCACCACCGCCCGGCCAGGCCTTACATTTTATATGTTGCCCAGGCTGGTCTTGAATTTGTGATCCTGCTGTCTCTGTCAAGTGCTAGGACTCTAAGCACATGCCACCATGTATGGTCATGACTCTGAGTTTGGTTCCCAGTACAGAAAAATAAACCAACAAAACACTATAGTTTTTTTTGTTTGTTTGTTTTGTTTTGTTTTTTTGGTTTTTCGAGATAGGGTTTATCTGTGTAGACCTGGTTGTCCTGGACTCACTTTGTAGAGCAGGCTGGTCTTGAACTCACAGAGATCCACCTGCCTCTACCTCCCAAGTGCTGGGATTAAAGGTGTGTGCTACCACACCTGGCCATAGTTTTTTTTTTTTTTTTTTGGATTTTAACAAGCCATGGCCTGAGTTGTGCAATCTTAGCCCATCTAAGCTGGTTCATAATTCTATTACCCAAATATGAACCCATATATACATACGTCCCCTTGGACTGCCATTTTCCACGATATGCTGATGTTCCTGGCCATGTGGAATGAGGTTCTTTTTCTAACGCATGCCGTGTGTCTTCCTTCCTGCTGCTCGTGGCTGGACTGAATTAATCCTCTATCTAAAGCGCAGGCTTCCTGCTCTAATCCCAGGAAGTCCCACCTTTCTCTGTCTTTGCCCAATCTCAGACCTCGGCATTTTATTTAACCAGTCAGATTCAATGTAAGTAACAGACAGCAAGCAGGACCAATTAATTACCATTTAGAATGCTTAACACTACCCCAACAATTCCCTCCTTTTGTCTAAAAAAAAAAAAAGGCTAAATTTTTTAACTTATATAGTAAAAACAGTAAGAACAAATATGAAACAATCAAGAAAGCATATATAAAAGTTATACACATAATGTTTAGCTTATTTGTATCAGGCAATCTTGAAGAAAAAAATCATCTATCTATCTTGGTGTGTCTAAAGTTCTGATCTAAATAATTTCTATCATATCCTATATTATAAACCTAAAGATTTTATTTAGACTTAAAAATATCCTTTTAAATCCTAAACAACTCAGGTTCAATTGAAATTTTATAACTATTATGCCTTCAACCCCATCAAAGACATAAGAAGGGATAAAGTTATTATTTGAGTGAGTAGGAATCACAGAAGAACAGCTTCCAAAAAGAAAAAAAAATGACAGTTTGCTGCCTAGACAGTCCCAAATATCTCTCTATACTGTTGGAGCATCATCTTCAGCCTTCTGGCCAAGCATTTTTCACAGACTAAATTGTGCAGCAGGAAATAATAAGGATTTTCCCATTCTGTCTCTGCAGAATCAGGACATCGACTTACTTGCATTTAAGTTCTGGTCCATCTTTGGACTGTATATAGTCTGTTGAGAGAGCAGGGGCATTTTTGCCCAACAGGAATTATCTCCTGATGGGAGATTTCTTTTTTTGATGCTCATTTTCTTCTTCCAAGTCAAATGGCATAGTTTTTATTTAATGGTTTATTTTAATAATTTATCATTAGCTCAGCGTGGTGACATACACCTTTAATCCCAACACTCAAGGGGAAAGGCTGGCACATGCCTATGAGTTTGGGGCCAGCCTGGTCTACATATCAAGTTCCAGGCCAGTGAACACTACATAGATCCTGTCTCAAAACAAGCAAATGTGTCAGATGACAACTCAATTTTGAGTTTTTTGGAAAACAAAATTAATTTTTACTCACTTAGACTCCTTCACTCATCTAATACTGAGATAAGTTTGCCAAGGCTAACTTTCAGATCGATATTTTCTCTATTCCAATATACTTGAGAACTGGGAACATAAAAATATTATTACTGCTTCTTTTTTTGTGTGTTTATTTATGAGACTGACGCACTGCCTACTGCGCTAAGGAGGCAAGTGTGTTTATTTATTACTTCAGGTTACATCTCCATCACAGTCCCCTCCCTCCACCCCTCCTGGTTCCACCCTCCAACCCTCTCCCCTTTCTCCCACCTATCCTACTCCTTGGGTGTGGGGTGCCCAACGTATCAGCCCCCTTCAGTTCAGCAGTCATATGAGGGCTAAGAGCTTCCTCTTGCACTGGGGGCCTACATGGCAGCTCCACTAAGGCAAAGTGTCCCACTAACAGGTAGCAAAGTCCATATTCCTGTTCCTTTTGGTCTGTTGGTTGTAGGAGAGTTATCCTGTACTATATAGCTAAAATCCGATTATAAGTGAATAGATGCCATGCGCATCCTTCTGAGTCTGGGTTAGCTCACTCAGGATGAGCTTCTCTAGATCCATCCATTTGGCAGCAAATTGTATGATTTCCTTGTTTCTGATAGCTGAGTAGTATTCCATTGTACATTGTAAATGTACCACAGCTTTTTTATCCATTCTTCAGTTGAGAAACATCTGGGTTGTTATTACTGCTTCTTTAGACAGGGTTTCACTATGTAGCCCTGGCTGGCCTGAAACTCACTAGTATACTAGGCTGGCCTTGAACTCACAAAGATCCACATTCATCTGCCTCCTGAGTTCTGAGTTCTGACATTAAACACATGTGCCACCATGCCCAGCTCCATCTTATATGTTGAGGCAGGGTCTCTTGCTGAATCCAAAATGTGCAAATTTGGTTAGTCTAGCCAGCTTGCTCCGGAGTGATGATATTTCAGGCCGTCCACACCAGCATGATTTTTATATAAGGGCTGGTTGGGGATCTGAACTCTGGCCCTTGCATTTGTATTGCAAGTATATTCTTCTCATTGAGCCAGACTTTCAGCCTCCTTCAGTACAGTTTTTTGAAAATAATATACCTAGCTGCTGAGTGGAATGGTACAGACCCATAATCCCAGGACATGGGATTATGAGTTTAAGGTCAGCCTGGGCTACATAGTGAGATTAAAAAAAAAAGTTAAAATCACTTTGGTTCTCAGGGACTTTGACCATGGCTCTGGGTGTTGCTTAAGAAAAAGCTCCAATGCAGCAATGTCTTTCATTTTCATTCTTGACTCAACCTAAGGGAGCCACAGTGACTGCCTGGAGATCCTTTCTCATGTTCATAGTAGAGTTCTATCTGTCCCCTCTTCTCAGGTCACAGCCACACATAGTCTGAGCAGATAACCTCACCTCCCACATTTCAGTGGGTAACCAGAGGAGACTACGTCAGATTCCTGTTGTTTGTTGGATATTGTCCTGTGGTCTTTGAAGTTTGTGGACAAAAAAAACTCTTGTTCTTTGTTTTTCTTTTCTTTTTTTAAGATTTATTTTTAATTTCATGCATATCTGTGCACAAGAGAGGGTCAGATCCCCTGGAACTAGTTCCAGGCACTTGTGAGTCACCTGATACATGAGTACTGGGAACTGGATTCCGGTCCTCTGGGAGAACAGCAAGTGCTCTTAACAGCTGAGCCATTTCCTTAGTCCTCACACCCCTTTCTTTTATTTTTATGTTGTATGAGTGTTTTGCTTCTCTGTATTAAGTGTACCACAAGCCTGCAGTGGGGAGGGCAGCAGAGGGCAGAGGACAGCAGATCCCCTGGAACTAGAGTTACAGACAATTGGGAGCCATGGGTGTAGGGAACTGAACCCCACTCCTGAGCCATCTCTCTAGCCCACTCCCCCCATTTTTTTTTTCTTGAGGCAAAGTTTCTCTGTGTAGCCTTGGATGTCCTGGAACTCACTCTGTAGACTAGGCTGGCCTCAAACTCAGAGATCCACTTGCCTCTGTCTCCCTAGTGCTAGGACTAAAGGCATGCGCCACCATGCTGGACCTTTTTTGTTTTGTTTTGTTTTTTGTTTTTTAAAGGATAATCTCATATATCCAGGTCTAGCCTTGAGTTCCCTATGACCCTGAACTTCCACTGGGACTACAAGGTACCCACACCACCATGCCCCCTCCCCTTGCAAGTCTTAAATATGACAAGAACAGCTAATGGCACATGCTACACAGCAAACATGGTTTGGGGGACTCATAAAGACAGGCAGGTATGGCAGCTCGGAGATGGAGGCAAGAGGACTGTAATGCCAGCCTTGGCTACCTGAGATCTAAGTCCAAAAACAAAGAAAGAACCTTCCAATAATAAAAATGTGATATATGTGTGGGATAGAGATTCATTTTGAAAGCAGCAGAGAGACCTAGGGAGTGTGAGTGAGGTCTGAGTGTGCACATCAAGCAGATGCCCTTGAACGAAGACGGGAGGGGTAAGACAGGTTCATGGATACCTGGGGAAGAACATTCCAGACAAAAATCTTCAGGAGTGACACAAGCCTGGCTAGTTTTCATATCTGGAGGTCCAGGAAAGGACTACAGTAAGGCCAGTCTGCCTGGAGCTAGGAGAGGAAGGAGCATGGGAGATGAACCCAGGAAATGAGAAGGCCAGCTGTGGCTTCAGTCTGGGTTGGGAAGAACTGGAAGTTTGTGAGCAGAGGTTTTGTTTGTTTGAGAAGGTTTTGTGTAGCCCAGGCTGACCTAGAACTCTATGTCACCGAAGCTAACAGTGACCTCCTAATCTTTCTGACTCCACCCTCCAGGGCTATGACAGGCATGTGTCTGTTATGTTTATGGCTCTTAAATAGTGGGTGCTGCTGAGCATTGCAGAGCAGAGGGAGAGGAAAAAGGCTTCTGGTTTTTGTTTTGGGGGATTTTTTGCTTTTCCAAGACAGGGTTTTTCCCTATGTAGGGCTGGCTGTCCTGGAATTTACTCTGTAACCAGGTTGGCCTTGAACTCACAAAGATCTGCCTGCCTCTGCCTCTCGAGTGTTGGGATTAAAGGCCTGTGCCACCAAGCCTGGCCATTACAGACAGTTTCAGACTACCATGTGGGTGCTGGGATTTGAACCCAGGGTCTTTTGGAAGAACAACAGGTACTCTTTTTTTTTTTTTTTTTTTGTTTTTTCGAGACAGGGTTTCTCTGAATATCTCTGGCTGTCCTGGACTCGCTTTGTAGACCAGGCTGGCCTCGAACTCACAAAGAGCCGCCTGCCTCTGCCTCCCAAGTGCTGGGATTAAAGGCATGCGCCACCACCGCCCGGCTACAACAGGTACTCTTAACCACTGAGTCATCTCTACAGCCCCAGGCCTCTGTTTTTTTAGGGAAAAAAATGTTTTGTTTTGTTTTTTCCCTTCAAATATTGCTCATTTCACCATTTCTTCAATATTTTCCTACCAGAATATCTGGTCTCAGTTGTTCTCCACATTTTTTACTGATCATGTTTGTTTTTCTTATGCTGTGCTCCGAATTTGCCCATCATTCTGTCTTCTGCTTCTCTAACTCATGTGCATTCCTAGACGCCTTAGTCTCTTTTCCTTGGTAATCTTTCCAGAGGAAAAACTTGCATTTTCAGGAATGTGTAAGGCTCACCTCAGGTGCTGGTGCTACTGTGGCCTGTTCCTTCCCTTTGCTGGGACCTGGGAACCATTTGTTTGTTTTTGTGGCGCTAAGTATTGAGCCACACCTTGAAAAGTGTGTAAGAGCCATGACACTGAGCCAGCCCAGAATTAAAAATGTTAAGGGGCTGGAGAGGTGGTTCAGTGGTTAGGAGTACATTCTGCCCTTTTAGAGGACCCAGGATCATTCCCAGCACCCACATGGTGGCTCTCCACCCTCTGTGATTCCAGGTCTAAGGACACTGTGCCCTCCTCCGACTGCTGTGGGCTCCAGGCACACTTGGAAAGAACACTCTCACACGCAGCATTAAATAAATAAACCTTAAAAAAAATGCTTCCAGTGGTGGTGCACACCTTTAATCCTAGCACTCAGGGGGTAGAGGCAGGTGGATGTCTATGAGTTTGAGGGATGCCTGGTCTATATAGAAAGTTCCAGGATAGGCAGGGCTACATAGAGAAACCCTATCTTGTTGTTGAAAAACAAACAAAAATTTAAAATTAGAATAAATGTAGGTATACTACAGTACTTGAGTGGAGATCAGAACTTTTGAGAGTAGTTCTCATCTTCCAAGTTGTTGTAGCAGGATCTTTTATTTTTATTTTGTTTTGGTTTTTTTTTTGTTTTGTTTTTTCGAGACAGGGTTTCCCTGTGTAGCTCTGGCTGTCCTGGACTCGCTTTGTAGACCAGGCTGGCTTCGAACTCACAGAGATCCACCTGCCTCTGCCTCCCGAGTGCTGGGATTAAAGGCGTGCGCCACCACCGCCCGGCTTTTTTTTTTTTTTTTTTTTTAAAGATTTATTTATTTATTTTATGTATGGGTGCTTTATCTGCATGAACATCTGTAACCAGAAGAGGGCATCAGATCACATTGTGGATGGTTGTGAGCCACCATGTGGTTGCTGGGAAATAAACTCAGGACCTTTGGAAGAACAGTCAGTGCTCTTAACCGCTGAGCCATCTCTCCAGACCTTGTTTTGGTTTTTTGAGACAGGGTTTCTCTGTGTTGCCCTGGCTGCCCTGGAACTTGCTCTGTAGAGCGGGCTAGCCTCAAACTTACAGAGATCCTCCTGCCTCTGCCTCTCAAATGCAGGAACTATATATAGGGGTGCCTACCACCGTCTGGGCATGCAGGGTCTCTCTTATTGTTTCTGCTTTGATATGTACTCCAGGCAAGCTTCTGCCTGATTCACCTGTCTGCCTCCCATGTCACTCTAGGAGTGCTAGATTACAGATATGTGCCACCACATCCAGCCTTTTACTTGCAGGCTTGACTTCAGGCCGTCATGCTTTTGTGCCAAGCACCTTTACCTGCTGAGCCATCTCCACAAGCCCTCCCCCTTCTTTTCGAGGAAGGGCCTCTTATCACCCTGTTCAGCAAGACTAGCTGGCCGCAAAGCCCTGGGATCCTCCTGTCTCTCTCTAGCACTGGGTTTATAAACATGAGTTTTGTCCCGCCGTTTACTGTGAGTGCTGGTGATCCAAATGCAGGTCCTCGTGCTTGTACGGCGAGCCCCTTGGCCGGTTGAGCTATCTCCCCAGAACAGCTTTTCATTTTTTATTGTTAGAATCCAGCCCCAGTGGTTTTCACTGGAGAATCTTATTTACTGTACTCAGTCTAGAGCATCTCCTGTGTGGTCTTGTTGAGTTTCTACGAGGCTCTTTTTCTACCTCAAGGATTTCTAATTGGTTTTTCCTCATCTTGTTTCTGTCTATTTTTGCTTAATAATTTCATTTTGAAATGGAAAGTGTGTATTCATTTCTGAGTCTGCAACATTACTAATTTTAAAGCTTTTAATACCCTTTTACAAACTTCCCAAGGAAATTTGAGAAAATTTCTGATCTGATGTGAAGGTCAAATCTTTCTCACTGGTAAGGACCTTTCCATGCTGTATAATTTTGGTTCAAAGCTCTTCGTTGTTTGTTTTCTTTTCTTTTCCTTTTTGATGCTTTCAAACAGACTATGTAGCTGAGGATGACCTTGAACTCCTGATCCTCCTGCCTCTACCTACCAAGGGCTAGGATTACAGGTGATACTAGCTTGGCTCAAGGCTCTATTTGTGTGAGAAGGTATTGACTTAGGGCTTCTCTTTTCGCTTCCCCCCATTTCCCAAGGCTCTCTGGGCCTCAACCTGGAGACAGGGCTCCACATAAGGGTTATGCGGGATGGTGGATCTAGTTGTGGGAGCAGCAGGCAGCTCAATTATTCTGTCAAATCTCATCTCCTTAGTGCTGAGACAGCCACAGTCTACAGCCTGGCAGCCGTGTATCCCCACTTACAAATTCTTACTTTATTTTTAAAAATTCAATTAATTTTTTATTTGTTTTAAGTAGACGTGTTGGGTGTGTGTACATGTGAGTGGGTGTGTGTACATGTGAGTATCAATGCCTATGAAGTATAGAAGAGGACATTGGATCCCTTGAACAGGAGTTCCAGGCTGTGAGCCACCTGATATGGGTGCAGGGAATGGAAGCCTGGACCTTTGAAGGAGTTGTGCATACTCTTAACATCGAGTAATCTATTCAGCTCTCCTCCTCCTTTATTCATGTGTGGGTGGGTACCTGAGGAGGCCAGAAGAAGGTGCTGTGTCCCCTGGAGCTGGAGTTACAGGCAGTTGTGAGCCTCCTGTTGTGAGTACTGGGTCCTCTTGTTCTAGAAGAACAGAAAGCACTGTTAACCACTCAACCATCTCATCTCTCCAGCCTGCCTCTCTCTCTCTCAACTGTTTCATGTAGGATAGGCTGGCCTCAAACTTACTGTGTTGTCAGGGATGTCCTTGAACTACTGATCCTCCTGTCTCTACCTTCCAAGTGCTCTCACCCACCTACTAGTGTCCCCATTCCATCCTTAGAGACTCTCAAGTTTGAGATTGCATCTCTGCCATCCCCCTAGGCTTCTAATTGTTTCTGGTTCCTGGGGATGTGTCAGAATTGGTTGCACCTTTTTTGTTTTTTTTTTTTTTTAGTCTTCTTTATATTTTAAATGTCATGGCTAGGTGTATAAGCGACAGGTTTTTAGAGTCCTAAGCTCACTTCCTTGTACTGAGGTCAACCCCCCGGCACCTGGTTTCTTTCCTCCACCTACTGCTGAAACCACCAAAGGCGAGGCCATTGATGGTCTGATTGTTGCCAGTCCAGGGCTGTTCTCTGAATTAAACCTATTTCGCTCTTCCTTGGCTTTTGACATATCTGACGTCCCTGCTATTTTTTTGTTTAATTTACTTTTTTTTTTTTGTTTTTGTTTTTCGAGATAGGGTTTCTTTGTGTAGCCCTGGCTGTCCTGGACTCACTTTATAGACCAGGCTGGCCTCGAACTCACAAAGATCCGCCTGCCTCTGCCTCCCAAGTGCTGGGATTAAAGGCGTGCGCCACCACCGCCCGGCATGACTTTCAATTTCTGTTACTACTGCATTCATTTCTTCTTCTTTTTATTTTATTTTAATTAATTAATTAATTTTAGGTTTTTTTTGAGACAGGGTTTCTCTGTGTATCTCTGGCTGTCCTGGACTCACTCTGTAGACTAGGCTGGCCTTGAACTCACAGAGATCTGCCTGCCTCTGCCTCCTAAGTGCTGGGACTAAAGGCCTGGGCCACTACACCCAGCAGCATTCATTTCTTGACTTCTGAGATTACAGGTGTCTTCGACCATGCCCAGTTATTTCAATTTTTATTTGTGTGTTTATACGATATACAAGATCTCTACCATTCAGCTACCCCTCCATCCCTGCTCTGTTGTTAAAAACATCGGTCTGCTTAGTAACTTGGCACTCTCCTGACTCTCACCCCTTTGTCCTGCTGAAGTCCCAATATGCATCTCAAAGTTAGGGAAGAGCAAGGTCTGGGGCAGCTCTGGCGGGTGTGCTCTTAAATGTTCTCCACCCCTTGGTCATGGCCCTGCCAAAAGAGGAAACTATTTGTCTGGACCGTATGTTCTTTCCTCTGTACCCTCACCTTATAGATATTCTCAATCTTAGTTTTGATTTTTTCCGAGGAGACATGTATCCGAGGAGATAACGTCCTCCTCTTTCCCAGAATTCCCACTCCTTACTTTTCTTTTCTAGAATCCCCACCCACTCCTACATTTTCCCTCCCAGAATCCCCACTCCTTAGCACAGTAGGTTACAGACTTGCAGTTACGCTTTCCTAAAACAACATAACTTTTTCTCTGAGACATTGGATTTCTTTGTACAACCATGGCTGTCCTAGATGCAGCTCTGTAGACCAGGCTGGTTTCAAACTCACAGCGATCCACCTGCCTCTTCCTCCTGAGTGCTGTACCAGTAGCTGTATCACTGATGGTGTCTTTCTGTCCCTTAGTAGAAATAAGCATTTACTTTTTAAAAGGTTTTTTTTTTTTGGTTTTTCGAGACAGGGTTTCTCTGAATATCTCTGGCTGTCCTGGACTCGCTTTGTAGACCAGGCTGGCCTCGAACTCACAAAGATCCGCCTGCCTCTGCCTCCCAAGTGCTGGGATTAAAGGCGTGCGCCACCACCACCTGAAAAATTTTTAAATTTATTTATTTATTATACTTCTGCCATGTGGATCATCAGGCTTGGCCGCAGCAGGTACCTTTATCTGCTGAGCCATCTTGACAGTGTCATTTAATTTCTTTTTTTTTTTTTTTTGGTTTTTCGAGACAAGGTTTCTCTGTGTAGCCCTGGCTGTCCTGGACTCACTTTGTAGACCAGGCTGGCCTCGAACT
>CAJQZJ010001826.1:11996872-12014834 GCA_907164525.1 Lophiomys imhausi | reverse complement strand
TCTTTCTTTCTTTCTTTCTTTCTTTCTTTCTTTCTTTCTTTCTTTCTTTCTTTCTTTCTTTCTTTCTTTCTTTCTTTTTTCCTAGATGGAGTTTCTTATAGTCTTGGCTGCCCTGGAATTAGCTCTGTAGACCAGACTGCCCTGAACTCACAGAGATTCGCCTGCCTTTGCTTCCCCAGCCTCTGCCTCCCCAGTGATGGGATTAAAAGCATACTCCACCACTGCCTGGCTATTATTGCCTATCTTAATGTGTAAAATCACCTGTGCAGCGGTCTATTCTTTATCTTTCTCAAATAAATCTCCATTTGAACATGTAAAGATGATATCTGTTATTCCAGTACTGGGAGGCAGAGGTAGGAGGATTGTCATAAGCTCAAGGCTAGTGGGGACTATATAAGTGAGTTTCAAGTTAGCCAGGACTACATAGTGAGACCCTGTCTTGTGGGACCCCTGCAAGCTTTACTGCCAGTAGAGAAACAAACCAAGAGTTGAGAAGGAAAATTGGTTCAGCATAACTTAGTTAGACAGTTCTGGTTCAAACTTCTTGGAGCAGTTTACTTTTGCTTTTGTTTTTGAGACAGGGTTTCTCTGTGTAGCATCCCTGGCTGTCCTGCAACTTGATCTGTAGACTAGGCTGGCAGGCTGGATTTGAACTTGCGGAGATCCACCTTCCTGGGTCTAAAGTCCTGGGACTGAAGGCATGTGTCCCACCACTTGGCCATAAAAAAAAAAAAAAGAAACCCAAAACTTATTTAAACACAGTAAAACTTTGGAAAAAGTTTCCTTGTGGCAGTTGTCACAACAAACCCCAAACTTGAGGCGTGACTACATTGAACTCCTTTGCAAAGTCCATGTCTTCCACAAGAGTGGGTTCTATTGACGAGAAGCAATGCTCAGGATAAGGGGCATTCAGGTGAGACCAGGCTTTACAGAAGAGCCAAGGTCACCAGGTCATCAGACAACATCCACTCCAGCCCTCCAGGTGAACAGGCGTCAGTGTCTTCCATTGGATTCAGACAAAAACCTTCGTGCTGAACTGTTCTCGTTTCTCTAGAGCGATCTGTGAGCACAAGGACCCTGTGCCCTCTGTACTGTCTCAATAAAATAAAAGCAAACATAAATCAAAGCTTATAAAGAAAGAAAAGAGAAAAGAAAGTATAAGTAGAGACTTAGAGGGCAGCTCAGTGGTAGAGCGTACACTTAGCGCATTAGGCCCAGGGTTCAATCCTCGGTACCTTAAGACAAAAACATAAGGGGCTGGCGAGACGGCTGAGCAAGCAGAAACTCTTGCCTCCAACCCTGATGACCTGAGTAGATCCCTGGGTCTTACATGGTAGGAAGAGAGAAAAGATTCCTCCAGATTGTCCCTTTCTATGATGTCTATATGTGTGCGATGGCATGCACACACTTGTGTATGTGCACACAGATGAACACACACACACATACACAAACTTAAAAAAAAACAAAGGGATTTGATCTTAAAATGTAGAGATTTGTTTTTTGTCTTTGTTTTGAGACAGGATCTGACTATATAGCCCTGGCCTAGAACTCACTATATAGTCCAGATTCGTCTCAAACACACAGAAATCCTCTAGCTTCTGTCTACTGAGTCCTGGGATTAAAGGCATGCTACCATATTGTCTTGAATTAGAGGTTTGATATTTTGGGGTTTCAACAATTCAGATGTTTGTGTTCAGGGTTGTGCCTTTGGGGTTTTGTTTTTGTTTTTTTTTTTGAGACAGGGTTTCTCTGTGTAGCCCTGGCTGTCTTGGAACTTGTTCTGTAGACAAGGCTGGCCTTGAACTCACAGAGATCACCTGCCTCTGTCTCCCCAGTGCTAGGATTAAAGGTGTGTGCTACCACTGCCTGATCCCTTTTTGTTTATGAGTCCAATAATGTGAGGGACTTAAGATGAGGAGCAGGTTGGCTGTTTGTAAGTGGTAGTGTTGGACAGATTGGAGCAGACACATCACATTTGGGACATCTTCCTGCCTCAGTGATAACATCTGACCAACATATCAGACACTTACCCTCCTGTCAAAAGTCCTGCATGAATGTGGCCTCCATTTCTCATCTTCAGCCTGCTCTACAGTTCCACAGTCTGTAAGGTGAGGAAGGAGTTCTGAATTCTAGTAGAGGTTCTTCCTGCAATGGTGTCACACAGCATGTTTATTTTTAACGTAACACTCAGACCTGTGAAAATGAGCTACTTTTTCGATGAGTCTGAGGCACTCACTGGCCTTCGGTTTACACTTGTCTTCAAGAAGTCGGTGAATATTTGTGGGGTGACCACTGCAGGCTAGCACTGTATGGGGCTAGACTGGGAAGCTGCAGAGAGCTGTGACAAGACCCCCAGTTCCTTTGAAGCCCATGGTCATCTAATATCAGTCTCCTTGGTTCTCACTCTGCTCTCTCCTTTTTCAGTTGCAGGTGAATGACTTTGCCAACTTATGAAGGCCAGGAGGGCAGTGCAGTATTCAGCAAGACCAGTCATGCTGGTGGCTCATCAGAGACCATACTTTCCTCTTGGCTGTGGCAAAGATTGAAATGAAAGTTGTGTGCCAGTCTTTAGCAGATGACATTGTATAGTCCCAGGTGGGCTGGAGAGGTGGCCCAGTGGTTAAGAGCACAGGTGCTCTTCCAGAACACTGGGGTTCAGTTCCCAGCACCCACATGGTGACTCACAACCAGCTGTAATTCCAGTTGTAGGGAAAGTGAGACCCTCTTTTGGCTCTTCAGGCACCAGGCATGCACATGGTACACATAGGCAAAATACTGGAGTACTTGAGCTTAGATCCCAACACCCATGTCAGGCAGCTCAAAACCACCTATAACTCCAGTTTCAGGGTCTCCAATGCCCTCTTCTGGCCTTTGCTGGGACTTGCATACATGTGGTGCGCGCACGTGCGCGCACACACACACACACACACACAGATATAACCACACATAATATAATCAACAAGTAATCTAAAACACACACACACACACACACAACATGCTGTGTTGTGGTATGGTGGCACATGCCTTTTAACCCAGCAGTCAGGACACAGAGGCAAGTCAATCTTTGTGAGTTTGGGGCCAGCCTGGTCTACATAGTAAATTCCAGGACAGTCAGAGCTACATAGTGAGACCCTGTCTCAAGAAACAAAATAAAAACCAAACCAAACCAAAACAAAACAAACTAGAAACAAACAAACAAAAAAACCCCACAACATACTTTTAGTCATATGGCTTGGAATCCAAGAAACCCCTACAGGAGGGCAATGTTGGCTTTGCCTGGCTGCACAGGGTAGATCTTCAGCTTTCACATGTCCTCTTGAATTTTCTCGATATAAACCGATGACTAAATGCCTCCTTAGATCACAGACAACCTACAGATGCATTTTGCTTGGCTCTGTAGAGTTAGGTTTTCATTTCTAAAGTTGAATTGAGGGGCAGGGGATGTGGCTCGTTGGTACAGTGCTTGTCTAGCAGGTATAAAGCATTGGGCTTGATCCCTAACCTGTGTAAACCACCTTGGTGGCCTATGTCATCCCAACCCTCAGGATTACATAGCCACTTTTGTTTCTAGGTTATATAAAGTCCAAGATGGCTCTGGGTGGACAAAGGAACACTCTTAAGCTTCCAACAGAACTGATGTTCAACTTATCCAATCCACACACTTTGTGAATAGAAAAAAATTTAGACAATAGAAAAGTGTTTAAACCGTGTTTCTGGGCTGGGAATATGGGTCAACTGATAAAGTGCTTGCTCAGCCTGCACAAGGCTCTGGGTGGGGTTCCCAGCACCCCACACCATGGAGGCACAGGCTTATGATCCTGGCACTTAGGAGGTGGTTGAGGCAGGATCAGAAACCCAAGGTCATGCTTGATACGTGTTGAGTTGGAGGCCAGTCTGGGCTACGTGAGCCCCGTCTCTGAAAACAACAACAACCCTTCTCACGTCTTTATTTTAGCTCTGATTATAAACTGTAACTTCGGGTGAAATAATAGAGCTCCTGATTCCGCTGGGTGGTGGTGGAGCACACCTTTAATCTTAGCACTCGGGAGGCAGAGGCAGGTGGATCTCTGTGAGTTTAAGGCCACTGTGGTCTGCAGAGCAAGCTCCAGGGCAGCCAGGGCTACACAGAGAAACCCTGTCTTTAAAAAACCATAAACAAACAAACAAATAAATAAATAGAAAGAAAGAAATCCTGATTTAGAATGATTAAAAACAAATCAGGAACCTATTGTCTCACCTACCCAACTTCCAGAGGACAGAGCGGCTCCCACATAGTGCTCAGCTCAAGCGCTGTCTCCTGTGAGTCTCTTGGTTCTGCCCTTCTCAGAGTGTCATTGCTCAGGCCCTGAGAGGTGGCTGCTACAGTGCCACCACAAGTCACATACAACAGTCCAGAGGACAGAGTATGACGTTGTTTCACTTTCAGAGCAGCCTATAGAAAGGTCTTTGAAAGCCCTGGTGCTGACTTTTACTCACATCTCATTAGCTAAGACTGTGTCATGTGTCCATTCCTAAATCAGCCACTGGCAAGAAGCACAGGTGAATGGCTTTTACTGATTATGAAAATGAAGTGGGTGCTGAGTGCATCGTAAAGATCCTGTACAAGTTCAACTGAACTTTATTCTCTTTGTGCTGGGATTACAGGTGTGTCCTACCACACCTGGCCTTCTGCTTTTTTTTTTCTATCATTTTTATATAATAGCTTTATGGAGATGAAATTCATGTACTATAAAACACGTCCATTTAATAACAAACACAACTCTCCAGGCATGGCAGCACATGCCTGTAATTCCAGCATCCTGAAGATCAGAGGTTCAAGGTCAGGGCCATTGAGGTGAATCCCTGGAAAAGGGTGACTATAAAGGTGATTACTGGACAGGCCTTGAACCTGAGAGGGAGAAGAGACTCCATAAAGTTGTCCTCTGTGCTCCACACATTCCTACGCTGCCCACATGCACACATGTGCTCACACACACATGCAGTAATAATAAATAAATATTCATCCAGGTGTGATGGTTACATGCCTTTGATCCCAGCACTTGGTAGACAGAGGCAAGCAGATCGCTGCAATTTTAAGGCCAGCCTGGTCTGCACAGTGAGATTTTGTCTGAAAACAACAACAATAAACCAAACAAGCAAGAAAGTTAAAATTAATAATAAGAAAAAATTTTAAAAATAGGAAAAAAATTAAGTTCAAAGCCATCCTTAGCCACTTAGTAAGGTTTGAGCTCAGCCAGGGCTACATAGTGAGAGCCCATCTCAAAACAAAACAAATACAAGAGTGTACCTTTAACCTCTCTTAGTGTATGGTGATCAGAATTATGTAACAGTCACTACAGCTAGTTTTTGTAAAATGTTTCGTGTGTGTGTGTGTATGTGTGTGTGTGTGTGTGTGTGTGTGTGTGTGTGTGTGTGTGCGCACACATAGCCCCTTAGCCTTTCTTTCAAATTCATGGTCTCTTTTCTCATTAATTGAATGTATATGTGTATGTATACATATGCATATATTTCTAAATATAACCTGCTCAGTGTGTATAATGTTATTTGCATGTATGTTTCAGGACTGATCATTTAATACTGGACAGCCATTTGAGGGCTTTTTCCCAGAAAGAACCACCTCTCCTACTCCCAGCTTCATTCAGTTGCCTGTAGTTCATCGTGTAGGATTGAGACCTCATGGAATTTTTCCCTATCCATGTAGGCGTGCCCATTGATGTCCTTGCTCAGTTCATGTTTAGGCAGTTCTGTTGATGAGACTTTATGGGTGTGGCTTCTGATATTACTAGGAACACAATCTCATAGGAAAGTTCTGGATCTTTTGGTTCTTATAATATTTCTGGTCCCTCTTCCAAAATGTTCCCTGAGCCTTAGGTGTGTGAATGCCTTGTAGATGTAGCCATTGGGACCGGGCTCCACAGCTCTGCTTTGTGTTTTTGTTTGTTTTGGTTTGGGTTTTTGAGACAAGGGCTCTCTATGTAACCATAGCTGTCTTGTAACTCACTCTGTAGACCAGGCTGGCCTTGAACTCACAGAGCTCCTTCTGCCTCTGCCTCCCGAGTGCTGGGATTAAAAGCATGTGCCACCACGCCTGGCTCATTTTCATATATTTTTAAAGATTTTACTTATGTGTGTATGTGTACACGTGTGTGCAGGTGATCTGACAGGGCAGAAGCACTGGATCCCTTGGAGCTGCAGAAGCAAGGGGTTGTGAGCTGCATGATGTGGGTGTTGGGAACTTCGCTGGAGTCCTCTGGAAAAGCAGTGTGGGCTCAGTGGCTGAGCCATCTCTCCAGCCCTTTGCCCCCTTAATTAGTTTTAGAATGTTTTCATCAACCCATAGCCCCTTAGCTGTCACTGTGCATGTTCCCCTCCTCCCAACTCTAGGTAACAACAACCAGTCTGTTTTCTGTCTGTGTGAATCTGCTGATTCTGGGCATTTCACACAGTGGAGTCCTGTGCCCTGTGAAGGCTGGGCCCCTTTTAATTTACTTTACTTCATCTGTCAGCAGTGCTATATTTAAGCAGAGACACATTTAAGAGTCTCCTAAAAGCATGTCTTTTATTAATTATTTTTAAAATATTTAAAACATTTATTTATTTTTATTTTAATGTGCATTGGTGTTTTCCCTGCATGTATGTCTTCTAAAGGTGTCACATGCCCTGGAACTGGAGTTACAGACAGGTGTGAGCTGCCATGTCAGTGCTGGGAACTGAAACCTGGGTTCTCCAGAAGATAAGCCACTGCTCTTAACCACTGAGTTATCTCTCCAGCCCTTTAATTATTTTATTCATTTGTTTGCTTGTTTTTAGAGACAGGGTTTCTCTGTGTGTATCCATGGATGTCCTGGACTCATTTTGTAGACCACACTGGCCTCGAACTTACAGAGATCTGTCTGCCTCTGCCTCCCCAGTGTTGGGATTAAAACCCGGTCTCCCTCTCTCTCTTTGATTTTTTGATACAGGGTTTCTCTGTGTAGTCTTGGGTGTCCTGGACTCAATTTGTAGACCAGGCTGGCCTCGAACGCACAGAGATCCACCTGCCTCTGTCTCCAAGTCCTGGGACTAAAGTCATGCCCAACTTTTTCTCTATTTTTAGTTGAAAAATTCCCCCAAGTTTCTTCTATATCATCTCCTGAGTAATCCTTTAATTTTACCTTATCTGTATACTTTATGTTGTAGCTGGTCTTTTACTACATTGTGGGTTCTTCTTTTTCCTACCCCTTATCCCTCTGGTTTCATACCTATCACTAGATAAGAGAGAAGAAAAGGATAGTCAGGAAAGGAAAGAGCTCCTTAAATAGTCAGGGATTGGAAAGGGGGCAACATTTGTTAGTGCAAATTTATATAATTGTGTTTGTTTCTCAGTTTCTTTCTTTTTTTTTTTTTTGGTTTTTCGAGACAGGGTTTCTCTGTGTATCCTTGGCTGTCCTGGACTCACTTTATAGACCAGGCTGGCCTCGAACTCACAAAGATCCGCCTGCCTCTGCCTCCCAAGTGCTGGGATTAAAGGCGTGCGCCACCACCGCCCAGCCTCAGTTTCTTTCTTAACCTGGCTATTACTCAAATAGTTGATACTCTATTACATTATTTGTCAAACTTCACAGCACAATCTTGGCCAGTTTTACTCCATTATTAACCCTCTATGCTAGTCTGACTCTGTTTTTTTGCCAAAATCTCTGAGATAATTGCAGTTTAGTGCTTTCCTTGCTCCAGTTAAATATTCCTCACGTCTCTTGGACCTCTGCCGGGAGCTGAATCTCCTATTTCTCCTCCTCCCCTGGAGGGCCCTGTTCTCTCCTCTGCTCAGTGATTGGCTGTAACCTGCTTTATTGGCATATCAGGGAAAATTGGGGAGCAATGTTTACAAACATTGAGACAGGATATTCTCAGAACAAGGATAATAACCAGATATGGGAGAGGGTACAGATATCAGTATTTAAATTACACAATAGCCTTATGCCTAAAGACATTATTGTTAGACTACTTCCTGTTAAAGTATTAGCAGGTGTTGAGTTCATTGGGGCCAGTTTGATCTTCACCATCAGAATGTCTAATTTCTTCTTTGCATATGACCACATAACAAACTACCACCAGCTAACAGCCAACCAACAACCCACCATGCCTCTTGTGGGCCCTAGCATTTATATACTCTCTGAAAAGTTCCCAGAATTCCAAATGTCACACAATAGTAGAAACCAACTGTAGCTGACAAAACCACACCTCTGCTAGAGCACGAGGCAAATCATAGTCAGCTGTGGCAGTCAATTCGAAGCAGCCCCGTATCCCCACACCTGGGTTTAAAATGAAAACATATTCTTATAATATTTCTGTGGTTTTTTTTTTTTGGTTTTTCGAGACAGGGTTTCTCTGAATATCTCTGGCTGTCCTGGACTCGCTTTGTAGACCAGGCTGGCCTCGAACTCACAAAGATCCGCCTGCCTCTGCCTCCCAAGTGCTGGGATTAAAGGCGTGCGCCACCACCGCCTGGCATTTCTGTGGTTTTTAAAGAAATCAAAATTCCAAAATTGTCAGTACATTACCTGGCACTTGAAACCTTTCTTCCCCTAACCCTTTTCTTCCTCTCTGTTTTCTGTTTCGGTTCTCTGTCTTGGTTTTCTTTTCTTTTCTTTTTTTGAGATGGGATTTATACTGTATGACCAGGCTGGCTTCAAATTTATAATTCTTTTGCTTGGCCTCCAGAATGCTGGGATTATAGGTTTTCCCTATCATACCTGGCTTTCCCATCTTCCATATTAGTGCATTTTTTTGATGCTGCCTAAATGTATGGTGGACTTAAAAAATGTTTTCAAAAGACCTATTTATTTTATTTCTATGTGTATAAGTGTTTTGCCTACATGTATGTATGCATACCATGTATGTGCCTGGTATATGAGGAGGTCAGAAGAAGGCCCTGGATCTTCTGTAACTGATATTATAGATGGTTATGAGCTACCCTGTAGGAGCTGGGAGTCCAAGCTAGGTCCTCTGTAAGAGCAGCAAGAGCTCTTGGCCACTGAGCCATCTCTCTAGTTCCCCATGACTAAATTTTTTCTTCTCTTGCCTCAGTGATCAAGTGTGGGACCTGCCAGTGTGAGCTGCCATGCTTGGGTTTTACACAGCACTGAGGTTCAAATTTAGGATTTTGTGCACTTTCTTTCAAAGCTACTGATTTCCATTAAAACTTCATTTTTATCCAACCCTATTATTTCAGTTCTAATATAAAATTGTAAGTAATTTCTATTGAATGCTTTCTTAGTTTTTGTTGGTTTGGTTTTTCAAGACAGGGTTTCTCTGTGTAAAAACAGCCCTGGCTGTCCTGGAACTCACTTTGTAGACCAGGCTGGCCTTGAACTCACAGAGATCCACCTGCCTCTGCCTCCCAAGTGCTGGGATTAAAGGCGTGCACCACCACCGCCTGGTGAATGCTTTCTTAGTTTTAACTCTTCCTCAAATCTGTCACTATAACCTCTTTGTTGTTAAAGACAATAACTTTATCAAGTGAGATTCCCCTCAGCTGAAATGCAGACTCTGCTATATATTTGAACTTAATAATCTCGACATAGTAATAGCTCATGAAATCAATGTGTGTTTTATCAGTTTCCTTTTTTTTTTTTTGGTTTTTCAAGACAGGGTTTCTCTGTGTATCCTTGGCTGTCCTGGACTCACTTTGTAGACCAGGCTGGCCTCGAACTCACAAAGATCCGCCTGCCTCTGCCTCCCAAGTGCTGGGATTAAAGGCGTGCGCCACCACCGCCCGGCATTTATCAGTTTCCTAATCAAGTCTCATTTGATTATAATATTAAGCTATTCATTATTGCATACTTAAATAGAGTCTTCCAAAGAAGCCTTTACATTGATGCTTAACACAGATCATTAAAAAATAACCAGGGTACAGCCGTGTGCAGCTAACTGGAAAATGTGTCTTACAGTTGCAGACTAAATTTATTTTGGACCAAAAATGAATGCAAACAAATTTGCATCAATGAGGTGAGCTCTGAATGATGGCAGATGACTCAAATAAGACCCTGAAGAAGAGGTTACAGTAATAGATTTGAGGAGGGGTTAAAGCTAAGGAAGCCTTCAGTAGAAATTATAATTTTATATTAGAACTGAAATAATAGAATTGGGTAAAAATGAGCTTTTAATTCAAATTGGCTTTAAAAGAAAAAAGTGGGGCTGGGTGGTGGTGGTGGCGGCAGCGGTGGTGGCGCACGCCTTTAATCCCAGTACTTGGGAGGCAGAGGCAGATTGATCTCTGTGAGTTTGAGGCCAGCCTGGTCTAGAGAGTGAGTTCCAGGGCAGCCAAGGCTACACAGAGGAACCCTGTCTTAGAAAAACAAAAAACAAAACAAAAGGAAAAGAAAAGAAAAAGTAGGGGCAGGAGAAATCTCAGGGGCTAAGAGCACAAACTACTCTTCCAGATCACCTGAGTTCTGTTCTCAGCACCCACATTGGGCACCCACACGGGGAGGCTCACAACCTCCTGCATGTAATGCCTCTGGCTGCTGCAGACACCTGCACTTGTGTGTACATACCTGTGTGAACACGTATTGCATGCAATTAAAAAAATAAAAAACAAATCTTTAAATAAAAGAAGAAAAAGTATTTATTACCCAGACTAAGTGTTCTGCTATTTGTTCTTGTTCTTGAATTGAGTTACTCACCCACCAGCTAGATTTTGTTCTCTACCTTTAAACAAGCAAGCAAGCAACAGTAGAACACTAAGGCTTTTGAAGTTGGCTATGGTGGATGACACCAGCAACCCCCACATTTTGAAGGTTGAGGTAGGAAGAGTGTAAGTTCAAGGCTAGGAAGACTTTACTGCAACACAAGTAAAACCTAAAAGCAACCCACAAACAACAGCAACAACTCATGGGGCAAGAAGGAAAAAAGAAATGTGGGTTGTTTGAAGCATACCCTGGAGGAAGGAAAGTTAGGAAGAGCTTATAAACTGTGAAAAGGGTGTTAAGAAAAAAATATTTGAGCCAGGTGTGGTGGTTCACACCTGTAACTAGTATTACAGGGCAGAGAAACAGGATTGCTGTAAGTTTGAGGGTACCCTGGTCTATAGTGAGTTCTAGACCAGCAAGATCCTCTCTAAAAAACTAACCAACCAACCACCAAAAAAACTCCAAAACAAAAATTAAACAACATAAATTAAAACAAGGCACAGTGGCATGTTGTAATCTACACTTGGAAGACAGACACAGGAGGATGGCTGTGAGTTTGACATAAGCCTGGGTTGTATAGTGAGTTCAAGGCTGGTGCCTAGGTTACATCGTACTTAGGGAGACCCCGTGTCAAACAGCAACAACAACACAAAGGGCTGGAATTGATGGTTACCTTTACTGACAATTTAAACTCCATGACCAAGACCTTCCAAACCCACTTCTGGCAGGGACTGGACAAACAGCAAAGATCTGTTGCTTTGGCAAAGAGTGAGATCTAGCCTGCACAAACCTCACAGGGTGTCCTTTTGGTCCCTTTTCCTTGCTATCACTGGATATCACTACTACAGATTAGATGTTGCATAATGGCATTCATAAGTTGGGAAGCTCAGGGGTGGGAGCCCACATCTGGTGAGGTCCTTCCTGCTGGTGGAGACTCTGGGTTTCTAAGGAATTGCAGAGCCTGATATGGTGAGCCAGAACATTTAAGTTCATGTCTCTTCCTAAAAAGCCACAGTTGAAATGTATGAGTACTCCACCCTCACAGCCTTATCTAACGTTCATTACCTTGTGAAAGCCTGTTTCCAGTGACACGGTTGAGTTAGAATTCCCCTTTACTGTCTTATCTCACAATAACATTTCAACATGAGGTGGTTTTGTTTTGTGGACAGACTCTCATATAGCCCAAGCTGGCCTCAAATATACTGTGCAGAGTGAACTCTGTCTTTCTATCTTCACCTCTTGAGTACTGGGATAACAGGCGTGTCACCATGTCTGATGTACATGGCACTGGAGATCAAACCCAGGCTTTTTCAAACCCTAGGTGAGCACTATACCACCTGAGTGACACCCTCAGCTCTTCCAAATGAGTTCTGAAGGGAACATTCACCTTGTACAAGAAGAGAAAGTATGCTGAAGGCTGTGATTAACAGTCTGATGGCCACATAAAGACCGGGAAAGAGGGTGTGGCAATGAGTGGTATGTCTGTAGATACCACAGAACAGCTGACTGCACGAACACAGGCCTGGGTTTCCTGGTAGGGCTCTCCCAGTAGATTAGGAACTAGATGATGAAAGGACCATATAGAGAGACCCTGTCTCAAAGCAAAACAAAAATCAAATTAACAGCAAAAGCAAGCAAATAACCCAACAGTTTGAAATGAGTATGGGGTCAGGGTGCTAGTGGCTAGGAACTTTGGATCTTTCAGGTTACCTTTTATTAGCCTTTTATGGCTTTTTATTCTTTTTTCCTTTAAAAAAATTTTCTTTTGAGACAAGATCTCACTACATAGCCCTGACTGGCTTGGAACTCACTATGTAGACCAGGCTGGCCTAGAACTCACAATGTAGACAAGGCTAGCCTAGAACTCACTGAGATCTGCCAGGGTTCTTTAAGCCATGCATTTTGATGGTCCCTGAGATTCTTCCCTATGACTCTTGTCTCATCTGTCCACTTTCTCTGGCTGATCTCATCCACATGCATGTGACACCTGAGCTGGTTTTACCCATAAGCCTTCATGCCACACCCTTTCCTCTGACCACAGGCACTTCCTCAGGCTCTGACTCCACCCTCTGTGGTATGTGGTTGCTCTCCTGATTTCTGCACCTTTGGTTTATATCATATTCCCTTCCTCTATGTCTAGTACTCCATTTGAGGGCCTTTATGGCTTCCCTCTGCTTCCAGTATTATTTACTGTGTAAAATGCATACAACATAAAATGTACTGCCTTTGCTGTACCTAACTAACTGAATAGTTCTCCAGTGTGTATAGGTCAAATTTTACTTCTCCATTCATAAACTGGTGGACACTTAGGTTGCTTTTTTTTTTTTTCGAGACGGGGTTTCTCTGTGTAGCCCTGGCTGTCCTGGAACTCACTCTGTAGACCAGGCTGGCCTTGAACTCACAGAGATCCTCCTGCCTCTGCCTCCCAAGTGCTGGGATTAAAGCTTGCACCACCACTGCCTGACTGCTTATATCTTTTGATTACTATGAATAACAAAAAAATGAGTATGATGGCATATGCTTATCATCCCAAGAATCCAGAGGTTGAAATAGGAGGATTGCCATGAGTTCAAGACCAATGTGGGCCACAAAGTGAGTTCAAAGCTAGCCTTGGATATATAATGAGATTCTGTCTCCAATAAAAAATAGTTGGTTCAGTGGTTAGGAACGTATACTGCTCTTGCGAAGGGCCCACGTGCAGTTTCCAGCTTTCATGTTGGGTGGTTCACAGCCACCTGTCACCACAGCTCCAGGGCATCTGGATACTTCTCACCACCTCAGGCATCTGCACTCATATGAACATACCAACATGACTGGAAAATAATTTAAAAAATGAGTTTGCAAAAATATATCTTGTCTTTAATCATTTAATTTTTTTCTATTATTTGTGTGTGTGTGTGCGTGTGCACAGGTCATAAGACAACTTTTAGGAATTGGTTTTCTTCTTCCTTCATGTGGGACTTGGGATCAAACTCAGCTTGTCAGGATTACTAGCAATGGGCACCTTCACCCACTGAACCATCTCACTGGCCTTGTTTGCAATTTTTTGGGGGCTTGTATACAGAAGTGGAATTGCTAGATTATGGTAATCATCTATTTTTAACTTTTTGAGGAACCACCGTACAATTCTCCAAAGTGTCTGTACTATTTCACACTCTCAACAACACTGCACAAGAATTACAGTTTCTCCATGAAGCATTTTTATTTTCCTTTTTCCCTCTCCTGATAGTTGGCAACCTAATGATATGAGGGGTACAATCCAGTTTCCAAGTTAATTTCCTAAGGATTAGGGCTATTTTGCATACTATTGGAGAAATGCCTGCTTGAGCCCTTTGGATTTTTGAATTGAGCTATTTTTTGTTTGTTTTGTTTTGTTGGTTTTTTGAGACAGGGTTTCTCTGTGTAGCCCTGGTTGTCCTGGAACTCACTCTGTAGACCAGGCTGTCCTTGAACTCACAAAGATCTGCCTGTCTCTGCCTCCCAAGTGCTGGGATTAAAGGCATGGGCCACCAAGCCTAGCTGAGCTGTTTAATTTTTCTGTTGTTGAGATTTGGGAATTTAAAAACATATCCTGAATATTAAAGCCTTGTCAGAGATATGAAACTTATAAACTTACCTTGTTGATGTTGATGATATTTGTTTTTGACAAAGGGTCTCACTATGTTGCCTCTGGTTGCCCTGGACTTGCTTTGTAGACCACACCCAACTGATGCTGACTTAAAAAAATTAATCAATTGTATCACTTCATGGAGGCCAGAAGAGGGTGTGAGATCTGTTGGGTCTGGAGACAGGAGCGATTGTGAGCCGTCTGACATGGGTGCTGGGAACTGAACTTAGGTCCTCAGGGAGAGCAGGAAGTACTCTTAGCCACAAAACCAGCTTTCCAGGCCTGATACTGACTTAAAAATTTTTTATTTATTTATTTTTGTGTAGGGAATTCTTGCCACAGTGTGACTGTGGAAATCCAAGCATAATTTGCAGGAGCCAATTCTCTCACACCATGTCTGGTCCTCAGCCTTCATGGGAAGCGCCCTTACATCTTACTAGGCCTGACACTTTGCTTTGATACAGAATTCAAAAAAATTAAATTTCTATAATTTATTACCATTGTATGTGTGAGCTTTCTGCCTTTACCTCCCAAATTCTGAATTTACATACAGAAGTATGTGCCACCAAATATACTTCCAATTAGATTTTTTTGTTTGTTTGTTTTATTTTGTTATTTGAGACATGGTTTCTCTGTGTAGCCCTGGCTGTCCTGAAACTACCTCTGTAGACCAGGTAGCCTGGAACTCACAGAGATCCACCTGCCTCTGCCTCCTGAGGGATTAAAGGTATGTACTACCACTGCCAGGCTTCTAAATCAGTTTTTTTTTTTTTTTTGCTTTTGTTTTTTGAGACAGGGTCACATGTATCCCAGACTGACCTCAAACTCACTGTGTATCCGAGGATGACCTCCTACTGCTCCTACCCTTCTCTTGTATGAAGATGTTGGGATTATAGGCATGCAACATCATGCTGGGTTCAGAAAGTGCTGGGGATGGAACTCAAGGCTTCCTGCATGCTATGTGAGCACCCTACCAACTGAGCCACCATGTCCTCAGCTTCACTGAGTTAGTTTTTTAAAATTTACTTTTAGATTTTTTATGTGTATGAATGCTTTGTATATATATATTATGAACATCACATGCATTCTCGGTGCCCATGGAGGTCAGACAAGGGCATCTGAGCCCTTGAAATTGGAGTTACTTATGATGGTGAGACTCTATGTGGGTGCTGGGAATTGAACCTGGAGCCGCTGCAAAAACAAATGCTCCTAACCACCAAGCCATTTCTTCAGTCCCTGTTAGTTTTGACTGAATATCTTTGTCTATCTACTATATTGAGTACAAGTGGCAATGGCTGGCAACCTTGCCGTGGTCCTGACCTTAAATGAAAACTTTTAATTTTTACACCATTAGGTAAGATGTTCTTGTAGCTTTGCCTGGTTGTACACTGAGCATCTGGTGAAAATGTCATTCAGTCTGCAAAAAACAAAAACAAAAAACAAAAACCCTCAGTCAGAACACTTCTGCAGCCTTCCTCTTTCATCTCTCACATTTTTGTTGTTGCTGTTTTTTTTTTCTTCCATACTTCTGCACTTCCAGGTAGCTCCCTCTTCCAAAATGTCCTTCCTTCTTCCTTGCAGCCATCTGTGTGACCTTTTACGAACTCTCCAAGCTCAGCCCTCACCTCTGATAAGCTTTTGCTGACTGCCTTGATTTTTGTCCTCAGTGGGCTGAGCTGAGCTGGTGAGGGTTTCCTTGCTGCAAGTGTTCAGTGTGACAGACACCTGGCCTTGGTCTCGGGGGTAACCATTACACTGAAACTTTACACAGACTGCCAGGCAACGCCCAACAAGTCTTTGGTGGTCAGCCCGCCCTGCTGCACACTCCTCATTATTTAAAGGTGAGGTTTAGACAATGAATGAAACAGCCAATCCCAAGGCTTGTGTGCTTGTTACAGAAGCGAGTGTATTTGTTACCAGAACTGTTATGCCAGACTTGGGAGGCTAAGGCAGGGGAATCACTACGAGCTTGAGGCCATTCTGGGCTATGAGCCAGGATTATATAACAAGACCCTGCTTCAAAATACCAAACAAGCAAACAATAACAGCTACAGCCACAGCAACAAAAATCTACAACCTAAAAATCAAAGAGAACACAACTCCTCTATTATTTTAGTCTCTTGTTTTTCTCCTGTCATTTGAGCCCCTTCCACCTAGATGGTGTCTTGCTTTCACAGCTGTTTGTTTTGAGGAAAGGACTATCTTATCTCTAGACAGCCCACATTGGCCTTGAACTCTCAATCCTCTTGCCTTGGCTTCCTAAGTGCTGGGATTACAGATATGCCCCACCATATGAATGACAGCTGTTACTTTGAAAAAAAATTATATTTTAAATGTCTGTGGGCTCACTTGTGCTATGGCTGCATTTGAAGGCCAGAGAACAACTTTGGGAGTTGATTGCCTCCTTCTACCATGTGGGATCCAGGAGCTGAACTCAGGCCACCAGACTTGATGGATCACTTCAGGGGCCCACCTGTTACTATCTTATTCATTCATTACCATAAACAACTCTATGAGGCAGAGGGGACATTATTTGCACCACTTGGGTAGCCTGTTGCCTCATGTGGCTGGGCTCTGAGGACATGGGGACAGGCTGGGCTCCCCAAGGCTCATTTTAAATCCTACACTGGCTTGTGAATCTTCCTCTAGAAGCAGAGGGTTCCTCGATTCCCCAGGAAAGTTGTGGGTTAATATCAGGATGGGGGTGTTATCAGCTGAGGATCCCAGGGTCGGGGCAGGATGTCACTCTACGTCTGCCAACTTCCTTCAGACACTCAGCATTTCTGTTTCCGGCTGCTGGATTGGGCCTACTGATTACAGGGTGGACAGATAAGCATTCTGTCAAGCTAACCAACAGGCCTGGTGTTTCTGGTTTATTGACTTTGATGTCAATCCCTCCACTTTCCCCTCTCATCTGTGTTCTGTTCATCATTTGTCCTGCCCTGGTGACACTGGCCCTCACCGCGGTGGCTTTTCTGTTTAGAAGGCTCATCTCCTATCTTTGATCCAGTTAACGACAGCTCATGCTTTGCTATTCAAACTCATTGTCAATTCCTTGTTTCCAACAGACCACCCTGCTCATGTGCATAGAGTGTCTTTTTCTATTGTTGTTGTTTTTTGTTTTTTCGAGACAGGGTTTCTCTGTGTAACAGCCTGGCTGTCCTGGACTCTCTTTGTAGACCAGGCTGGCCTTGACTCACAGAGATCCACCTGCCTCTGCCTCCTGAGCGCTGGGATTAAAGGCGTGCGCCACCATGCCCAATGCATATACTATTTTATCAACCCCAGCACTGTAGCATTAAGCAAGGAAAGACAGAATTATATGGAACGGGGCCCAAGAGAGAGAATGTCACTTATTTGTGACACTTAAAAAGACCAAACTAGTCCTGAATAAAAGAACAAGGTCAGTGCAGCCAATCTAACTCAGACAGACTGAGGTGTGGCTCAGTTGGTAGGGTGCTCACCTAGCATGCAGGAAGACCTGGGTTCCATTCTCAGCACTGCCTGAGCCTGGCATGATGCTGTGCACCTATAATCCCTGCATCTTCCATATGTGGAAGAAGGAGGATGTCATCCCCGGATACCCAGTGAGTTTGGGACCAGCCTGGGCTATGTGAGAGACAAAAAAAGAAAGAAAGAAAGAAAGAAAGAAAGAAAGAAAGAAAGAAAGAAAGAAAGAAAGAAA
>CAJQZJ010001826.1:11973296-11995977 GCA_907164525.1 Lophiomys imhausi | reverse complement strand
GTGTGTATGTAGGCCAGAGGTTGATGTCAACTGTCTTTTTTTGCTTGTTTGTTTTTGTTTTTGAGACAGGGTTTCTCTGTGTAACAGCCTTGGCTGCCCTGGACTCACTCTGTAGATCAGGCTGGCCTCAAACTCACAGAAATCCACCTGCCTCTCCCTCCTGAGTGCTGGGCTTAAAGGTCCACACCACCATGCCTGGCAAGCACCTTCTTTTTTTGTTTTGTTTTGAGACAGGGTTTTTCTGTGTAGCCTTGGTTGTCCTGGAACTATCTCTGTAGACCAGGCTAGCCTTGAACTCACAGAGATCTGCCTGTCTTTGACTTCCAAGTACTGGGATTAAAGGCATGCCCCATTATTGCCAGGCTTCACCCTCTACTTTTTAATAAAATACTTTCCCTTATTATTTGATAATTTCATACTTGTAAGCAATATATCCTGATCATGTCCCCCATATCTCTCCTCCTCATTTCCCCAGGCAGCCCTCCCAACACATCTCCCTTCCTCTTACATGTCCTTTTCTATTTTGTTTCTTTGACACAAGATCTCATTATGAATCCCTGCCTGGCTGGGAATGTAGACTAAGCTGGCTTCAAACTCATATAAATATGTTTGCCTCTACAGCCCAAGATATGGGTCACAGTGTGTAGCTCCCCATACCCATTTTGTTACCCTTAGTGCTGTTTACTGGAATGCTGGATGATCTTGTTGGCTTGATCTTAAGTAGGTAACCATAGCTACGTGAGTTCATCAGTGTAATGGCCATATCATGTCCAAAAGACAGCATTTCACAACACTGTTCCCCACCCTCCAGTTCCTGCTTTCTTTCCATCCCCTCTTCTGTGGTGCTCCTTGAACCTTAGCAGAGAGGAGCTTATAGAAATGTGCCATTTAGAACTGAGCACTCAACAATTACTTAGTCCTAGCTCTTTGACTAGTTATGAGCCTGCATTAGTTGCTAACTACTATGGACAAAAGTCTCTGGCCAAAGTGAAACAGCACTAATCGATGTATATAAACATAGCTACTTAAAAGGCAGTTTGTCAATATGTCCATTTAGAAGACAACAGTAATAGCTTGCCCCTAAGGCCTATGACCTCTGGAGCCATAGTCATGTGTTTCTATTTAGGTTTACAAACAATACTAAGTAGAAGGTATGAATTTCCTGCTATGAAACAGGCCTCAATTTCAATCCAAAAGTGGTTGGTCACTCCAATTACCTCCATGCCACTATTGCACCAGTTGGTACATCTTACCTGAAGGTCAATATTGTAGAATACAGGGTGTGGTGTTTTGAATAAGAACGACCCCTATAGGTTCATATGCTCAAATGTTTGGTCCCTAATTAGTGGAACTGTTTGGGAAGGATTAGGAGGTGTGGCCTTGTTGGAGGAGGTGTGTCACTGGAGGTGGACTTTGAGGTTTCACAAGTCCATGCCAGGCTCAGTTTCTTTCTATCTGCAACTTACAGATCAGATGTGAACTCTCAGCTATTGCCCTAATGTCATGCCATGCCTGCCTGCCTACTGGCCTGCCTGCCTTGTGGTGGAAGTTTTGCTTTCTTTAAAAACACAGTTGTGTTCAATAAATGTGCTTTTTGTTTTGGTCTCAAGTGTGGGATGTGGAGGTGCTTTGTGCACCACTGAAAAACAGACTTGTGAGAGGGGCATGAAAAACATCCTGATGGAATAGAGCTTGATGTTTTGCTGGCCAGAACCATCACGTGTGGGGAACATGCTTTTTGCTGGAAAACATCCTCTGATAGACAGACTTCATGGACAGTGTGTGATCTTGGTCAACAGAAAAGTACCTTGTGTGGAGTGTTGAGGGGATATAAATAGAAACCCCAGAAACACAGACGGACTCTTTGCTTGGCATTGCTTCTCATTGCTGCTTCACTTTGAAATGCTCCAGACAACACTTTGAGACTTGCTTCTGGGATTTACTGCTGCCTTTGCTGCTGAAGATTGCAGCCCAAGTTGGGCTGAAGAGACTGCAGCCCCAAACGAGGGTGTGGCAACTGTTGTCACCACCTCTGCTAATACCTGTGTTGCTGCTGTTGCTGCTGTCCCTTCTAGACCTCCTCCGAAATACTGTTGGGTTTGTGTTGTTTATGGTACTTGTTCCTGTGTATACTGTTTGCTGGACTGCTGGAATCCTGACAAATCACCCCAAGGACCTACATCTAAAGAGATCTACACTCAGCCAGGCGGTGGTGGTGCACGCCTTTAATCCCAGCACTTGGGAGGCAGAGGCAGGTGGATCTTTGTGAGTTTGAGGCCAGCCTGGTCTACAGAGTGAGTCCAGGACAGCCAGGGCTACACAGAGAAACCCTGTCTCGAAAAAACAAAAAACAAACAAACAAACAAAAAAGAGATCTACACTCACTGTTTCTACTAACCTTTTTTCTCCCATACTTTGGATTGATGGGTTGGAAGGGAAGTAGAGATATAAATATAACAATAAATAAATAGTTTTAAAAAGTATGCCTTCTAGCTGGGCATGGTGGCTCATGCCTTTAATCCCAGCACTCAGGAGGCAGAGGCAGGTGGATCTCTCTGAGTTTAAGGCTAGCCTGGTCTACAAAGTGAGTCTAGGACAGCCGTGGATACACAGAGAAACCCTATCTCAACCCCCCCCCCCAAAGTATGCCTTTACTGCCTACTACCATGTCCCCTGCCATGATGATCATGGACTAATCCTTTGAAACTGTAAGTAAATCTTGAGTTAAATGGTTTCTTCTATATGTTGCCTTGGTCATGGTGTCTCTTCAAAGCAATAGAACACAAACTAAGATACAAGATTTGCTGTTGAGTGCCATCATTGGTGGCTTTTGTTCCCACTATGAAGTCTAGCAAGCAGGGAGGAAACTTTCAAATTAGTTCCACCTTGATTTCTCTGTCCTGAAGCAACAGATCTACAGTAATAGAATTTGGCCATCTAGCTCTTATGGGCAACTAAGAACATTGGCAATAGCCTATGTTGTTTGAGATGGAGGTACTCTGGGCCTTCCCTGGCCAGTAAGTCACAGGAAGATATTCTATGTCAGGACTGTCCATTCATGCTGGGTAACTGTGCTTAAACCACCTTAAAATGTTTTTAAAGTAGCTTATTTCTGTTTGTTTGTTTATTTATTTTGGTTTTCAAGACAGGGTTTCTTTGTGCAGCCTTGGCTGTCCTGGAACTAACTCTGTAGACCAAGCTGGTCTCAAACTCACAGAGATCTGCCTGCCTCTGCCTCCCCAGTCTTGGGATTAAAGGTGTGTGACATCACCTCCTGGCTTCCTTTCCATTTTTTTTTTTTTTTTGGTTTTTCGAGACAGGGTTTCTCTGTGTAACAGCCTGGCTGTCCTGGACTCTTTCCATTTTTAAACTTTTAAAAATTATATTTGTTTATTTGTGTGCCTGTGTGTACACATGTATGCCTGTGTGTGGACATATATATGTCACAGTGAGTATATGGACCAACAGTGGACAACTTTCTGGAGTTGATCCTCTCCTTCCAGCGTGTGGGTCCCAGGATTCATATTCTGGTTGTCCAGCTTGGTGACTAATGTTTCTACCCACTGAGGTGGCTGGCCAGTCGCTATTTCTAATTTTTGAACCATCAGGCAACAGTGTTGCCAAGCTTTCTGTCACTGTGTAACATGTGTCACCTTTAATCCAACTGTATTAATTTACTAGAGGTGTTGTAACAAAGTATCCCAGACTGACTACCTTAAATCACAGATGTGGACTCATTAAAAAATAGAAATTTATTGTTGAAGGTTAAAGGGATTAGGGAGGGGGCTGGGGGAGTAGAAGTGAGGGGTTGATGGTGAGTAGTATGTGGTGGGGAATGTCTAATACCAAGTTGTTGGCAGACTTTGTTCTACCTAAGCACTGTGAGGAAGAATTTATTCCATGTCTCTCTCTCAGCTGCTGGCTGTTTGCTCATAATCTGTAGTGTACCTTAGCATGTAGATGTATATGTCTTATCTCTGTCTTGCTATTTGCATGGTGCTCTTCCCATGTGCATGTTTGTGTCCAAATTTCTCCTTTTTATGAGGACACAAGTCATATTTGATCAGAATTATCTCCAAAAGACCCCATCTCCAAGTACGATCCTATTCTAAAGTACTGAGGGTTAGGACTTCAACATACGAATTTTGGGGTGGACACTAATACCAATTTTACTCTTTCTTTTCCTTACTATCTTCTCCCTCCCCCACCTCCATGTTTTGAGGCAGGATATGTCTGTATAGTTCAGACAGGCCTTGATCTCATTATGTAGCTCAAGTTATCCCTGAATTTGGGGATCTTCTTGTCTCAGTCTCCTGAGTCCTAGAACTTAAAATGTGTTCCATACAGGGTCTGGCCAGATGGCTTAGTGGTTAAGAGTGTGAACTGTGCTTGTATGGTCTGAGTTCAGTTCCCAGTACCATGTTGGGCAGCTTATAACAGCCTATAACTCCAGCTTCAGGGAGATACGACACCCTCTTATGGCCTGCTTGAAGACCTGCACAGACAAAGCACACAAACATGTAAATAGAAAGAAAAATCTTTTTTATTTTCTGGAAGAGGCCAGGTGTAGTGGTGTATACTTTTAATTTTACCACTACAGAGGCAGAGGCAGGCAAAAGGGCTATGAGCTGGAGACTGGCCAGGTCCTTGTCTATATAGGGAGTCTGTGTCTCCCACCCACCCCCAACTAAAGCTACATAGTGAAACACTGTCTTACAAAAAGTAGAGAGAGAGAAATGTTAGGAAATTGTAGTTTGGCTAAATTTCTATAGGATAAAACAATTATATGAGTCAAATATCAGCAATTGTCTGATATTGTAATAGTGTGTGTCACACTAGCTTTTCTTTTGTTTTTGTTTTTTGAGACAGGGTTTCTCTGTGTATCCTTGAATTTCCTAGACTTACTTTGCAGTCCAGGAAAGTCAAGGATACACAGAGAAATAAGAACAATAAGAAATACAATGATAAAGAGCCATTTGTTGGACTGAAAGGGGAAACTGTAGGGGGAAATAAGATATACCTTAAACTTAAAAAAAAAGGAAGAGGATGGGGGGTTGAGGGTGGGAGGGTGGGACTGGAGGGGGAATAGGGAGGGGACTGCGATTGAGATGTATCTTGAAGAAATAAAAAATAAAGGAAAAAAAAGACCCAGCCATAAAAAAAGAAATACAATGATACAGTAAGAACAAATATGAAACAATCAAGAAAACCATATATAAAAGGTACATATATAATGTTTATCCTATTTGTATCAGGCAATCTTGAAGAAGAAGAAAAAATAATCTATCTTGGTGTATCTAAAGTTCTGAACCTAAATATTTTCTATCATATCCTATATTTCCTTTTAAATCCTAAATAACTGAAGTTTAATTGAAATTTTATAGCTATTATGTCTTCAACCCCATCAAAGACATAAGAAGGGATAAAGTTATTATTTGAGTGAATAGGAAGCACAGAAAGGCAGCTTCCAAAAAGAAATATGACAGTTTGCTACCTAGCCAGTCCCAAATATCTCTCAATACTGTTGGAGCATCATCTTCAGTCTTCTGGCCAAGCATATCTCACAGACATAATTGTGCAGCAGGAAATAAGGATTTTCCCATTCTGTCTCTGCAGAATCAGGACATCAAATTACCTGCATTTAAGCTCTGGTCCATCTTTGGACTGTATATAGTCTGTTGAGAGAGCAGGGACATTTTTGTCCAGTAGGAATTATCTCCTGATGGGAGATTTCTTTTTGATGCTCATTGTCTTCTTCCAAGTCAAATAAATGGGAGCTGTCAGGAGCTGACTGTCTTAAAGTCAAAAAATTCTTAAAATAATATCTTTAAATGCCATTTTCTGTACATCTCTGAGGGTTTTGAAGACATCTATTGATTTATAAATCTATCATTTTGAAGCAAACTGTAAAATTCTATCAAAATTAATCTTATTTTTTATCAATATATAAAATTCTATACCAATGTATCAAAAGATAACCTTATTTTAAGAATAACAACAGTTGCCGGGTGTGGTGGCGCACGCCTTAAATCCCAGCACTTGGGAGGTAGAGGCAGGCGGATCTCTGTGAGTTCAAGGCCAATCTGGTCTACAAAGGGGGTCCAGTACAGCCAGGGCTACACAGAGAAACCCTGTCTTGAAAAACCAAAAAAAAAAAAAAAAAGAATAACAACAGTTTTAAGTTTCAGAGCAGATTCAATAATCTATCCTTATAGCTTATCATTCCTATATTATATACATATATTCCCCTTCTTTTTCTTTTTAAGTCCTTTTTCCCTATATAAGAGAGAAAGGATAGAGAAAAGAAAAAGAAATAGAAAATTCCTTGTGTCTAACCACTTATATCTTGTTTAATAAGACCATTTAAAAATTTGTAACCAATCCCCCTAAACAACATCTATAACATCAAATGACCAAAAAAAATCATCCACCCCACGTTTTGGGAATGGGGCGTCGCTCTCTTAAAATTGCTTCCTGCTGACTTGGGATGCAGAAAACCTGTCTGAGGGCCCAAATAAAATGGAAAAAATGGTTAAGCAATTTAATAGTAACATTTGTTGTCCAGTCTCTATGTGCTCAACAATTTGAATGTCCTGAGCAGTTTGTAGTCTGAAGTTGAACTTTGGATGGAAAAGTTCAGGGCTTCATTGAAGTCCTGGCTGGAACAGTCTGTGAGCTGGACTATCTGGGCTTGTCTTCTTTGGTGTTTGGTCCCTTTGCTCTGAAAATATATAATTTCTCAAAATTAACATATCTATTTTTTCTTTTGAAACAGGATTTTTCTGTATATCCTTGTGTTGGATTTATGTTGTAGACCAGGCTGACCTTGGTGAAGGTCAGGGATCCACCTGTCTTTCTCACAAATGCTGGGGTTAAAGGCATGTACCATCACACCCAGAGATTAACAAATCTCCCTCAAGGCCTAATATCCCTTGAAACCAGTTTTCCAGTGGGAACCCCACATCTAAGGAGACTGGCTTGTGACCCCTTTCTCTTTATATCTTTAAAAATCTCTTATATTTTAGCATTGCTAAATGACAAAAATATCCTTTTTACCTCCTGCCGATATAGGGAAATCAAAGACATCTAAACAAAATTCAAGCAAAGAAACAAGAACATTTCAAAAGCCTTGGTCTGACTTGATTTATTAGTAAAACATTGAATAAATGGTGATGAATGACACTCAGGGCCATAAAAAAAAAGACATCGTGGGAGCAAGGTGTGGTGGTTCTTATTTGTAATACTAACAAATGAATGAACCAGCCAACCATCCAACCTGAAAGAAAAAGGAATGAGGATTATAGGAGAAGTAGGAATTTAGAAGCACAGAATAGACTAGAAAAGCTTAGTGCTTCTAGATTCTGAAAGTGTCATGTAGGGGTTAAATTGAACCTTCAGAATTAGGACTTCTTCCTCCTCGTCCTCTTCCTTCTTTCTCCTCTTCCTTCTTTTTCTTTTTTTCCCCCTGGGGGAGAGTTTGCTCTGTAGCCCTGGAACGCACTGTACAGACCATAGTGGCTTTAAATGCACAGCCTACCTTCCCTCCCTGAGCACAGGTGTGCATTGCCATGCCTGGTTTACCGTTTCATTTTAGCCACTGATTGGGGAAAGCTGAGTTGGCATAAATAAATTAGAGGTTGAACCTTGGGTTTTTTTTTTCTGACTGATGACTTGGGCTGGAGTTGGAGAAGATAAACAATAGAAACCAGATTCTGGGAGGTCAAGTGGTAATGAAATGAGATGGTACCCTCAAGGCTGTCAAAGTGAGGAAGAGGTGACATCATGGTCCCTTTGGTTTTGCCCCTACCTTCAGCTCTGAGATTCTCTTTGGCCTTAAACTCATTGATTTAGCTTATTCTTTTTTCAACTCTTTCCAAATCTGTTTATCTCCCTTCCCCACTTTAAAATAAAACATATGTGGACATCAAGGAAAGTAATTAATTAATTAATTAATTAATAGGCAGGGGTTCATTTAGTCCTGACTGGCTTTGAGCTGCAGATGCACCTTAGGAGGACCTTGGACTTCTGAATTCCAAGCCCTGGGATTACAGGCATGCACCACCTTGCTTGGCTTAACACCATGGGGAACTAGGGATCCAAGCCAGGGCTTTGTGCATGCTAGGCCAAAGCTCTTTACTAACTGAGCCACACCCTCAGGCCAAGGAAACTTTAAAGAGGAAAAATAAACTACACTCTTATCTGAGAATCTCCTGCTTTTGGCTTTTGATAGTTATCATTTCCATAGTGTTTAAACTGGGTTTAGTATTGGACAGAAGAGGCACTGTGAGTGCTAGTGTGATCACATTCAACTTCCCGAGTCACTGTCACTACCTCTGGCAGTGGAAGAGTCTTCTGGAACATGTGGAATCAGGCTCATTTTATTTGTAGAGATTTTGAAGCCAGTAGAGTTCAAATGACCAGTGGTAAAGGATGTAAGTTGAGCAACTACAGTTATGGAGACACTTTTCTAGGTCTGGTTAGGTTCCTGTAAGTGGGCCCACCATTCTCATTAGTAAAATGGATGGGGTGGTTTGCTGGGGTTGACGGAGATTCCATCCATGCAAGCACAATCCACCAGTGACAGTAGCACACCTCCGTGGAAACCCTTCCAAAGATGGGAACTGATCCTCAGAGACTGGGGTTAGAAAGAAAAGGTTGCTGGAAGAATCAACTTCTTTGTACACATCTTTTTTAGTGTGTATTGTGTGTGGGTATGCAAGGGAAGGCAGGAGACAATTTGCAGTTCTTATTCCACCATGTGAATTCAGGAAATGAAACTCAAAGTCGTCAGGTTTGGCATCAAGAGCCTTTATCTACTGAGCTATCTATCAGCCCATCATTGATTTTTTTTTTTTTTTTGAGACAGGGTTTCTCTGTGTCACAGTACAGGTGGTCCTGGACTAGCTTTGTAGACCAGGCTGGCCTCGAACTCACAGAGATCCACCTACCTCTGCCTCCCAAGTGCTGGGAGTAAAGACTTGCACCACGGTGCCTGGCCCATCATTGACTTAACTCTCCTTAAAACTTGTTGCTGCGCTCATTACTACAGAGAGCCATCAATGCACCTTTGCAAAGTCCAAGAACCAACTTTTCTCAGAGACCTATTTTTGTTTGTTTGTTTGTTTCTGTCCCCTTCCTCATCCTTCCCGACTTGGGACTGAGCATTCCAGGCTCTATCTGGGTGTTTTCCGGGGTCTTGTCTGGCCTCTTGAGACTGTGACTCCATCCCAGGACTTTAATAACTGCGGGACTCCTGCAGCGGCCGCAGAGACTGATCACTCCAGTCTCGCGTGTTCCTCGGGATGGGAGACACTTTTGGGGGCATACGTGAGCTTTGAAAAAGGCCTGGGTTGGTATGGAAACCCTCCAGAAGGACTCGGCGTGGTGTTTACGTCCCCGTACTGGACAGAGGAAGAAGGGCATCGTAGGTGCTGGCGGGTGAAACGGAGGGGCGGGGCCAGAGGGGGCGTGCCCCTCGGGGAGGGCGGTGCCTGCAGCGGTCAGGTGACCGCACGGCGGGCAGCGTCCTCGGTGGAGATCCTGCTGGAGGCAGAGGCGCTGAGGGGCCGACTGTGCGGCCCAGGTCCGTTGTGGCAGCGCGGCCACAGCCATGGGGGGCTTGAAAGACGAACTGCTCAAAGCCATCTGGCACGCCTTCACCGCGCTCGACCTGGACCGCAGCGGCAAGGTCTCCAAGTCGCAACTCAAGGTGGGCCACCTGCGGGCGCTTCCCGGGGGGAACGGGACTCGCGGCCGTGTCCGCCGGGAAGGGTGGCTGGGAACGCGGCGGGGCGGCGGTCCTCACTCCTCCTTCTGGTCTCCGGGCGGTGCGCGGGGGCGGGCGCGCTCCTCCGGCTCTCGGGACGGCCGACCTGCGCTCCAAGGGGCGCTGCGGGACTTGCAGAGTGTCCCCTTGCGACAGGGTTTTGGGGGACTCGAGAGCCTCAGCCTCGCCTTGGGGACGCGGAACAGAGCCTCCCCGCCCGGCGTCCGCAGACCTTAGGGTTAGTGAGCGCGTGCGGATCAGCCCGGATCTTGCTGGTTCCCTGCAAAGGCCATTGCTTTTGCAGAGTCCTTATTAGGGCTTCCCAAAGACCCCAGAGTATGGGGTACGCATAAAGGGACACTTGTAAGTTGAGTAAACCCCAAAGTGGCACCCAGCCAGGAGAAATTGGCAGCGTCTTGAAAAGTCTGAGATATAGAAACAGACAAGAAGAGCCATTCACAGTCATTTTTCAAATATACACATTTTGGATCTGAATGACTGGTTTTCTTAGCCTTTTCTGGGATACAATTTCCGAAGATTGGGTTTGCTTTGTATATTTTGTGCAAGAAATGAGGAAGTTCTTTTCAGTAGTGGCTTTTATGCCAGCAGAATTTGGCGTTCTCACTTGTTTTCCTTTTGATCTTATTCATTAAATCATAGTCTGGAAGGGCCGATGGAAATTAGCCACATACTTTTACTTAAAAAAAAAATTAATATATAGGGCCCCCAGAGATGGATGGCTCAGTGGTTAAGAGCGACTGCTCTTTGAGAGGACCAGAATTCTGTTCCCAGCACCTGCATGGGGCAGCTCTCGACTGCCTGTAACGCCAGCTCCAGGGCATGCCTCTTGCCTCTGTGAGAAGCAGCACACACATTTTCACACACACACACACACACACACACACACACATTTTCACATACACATATTTTCACACACACACACGCACAATTTAAAAAAGTTAAGTAGGGTTTTTGGTGTACAGTTCAATGAGTTCTAGCACACGTAGGAAGTCACAAACTAGGATTTCATCAGTTCCGGTCCACAAAGCTTTGTCATACTGCCCCATCTCCAACAGGTGGTGACCACCGATCTGTTCTAATTTTCCTTTTTCTACAGTATGATATGAATTGGACCTTCTGAAACTGACTTCCATTACTCAGATGAATGCCTTGGAAGTTAACCTATCTTGTGTGTATTCTTGTCATTGCTAGGCTATTGCATTGTATAGGTGTGCCATAGTTATCAATTCACCCTTTAAGATTTGTGTTATTTCTAGTTTATTCCTGATTCTGGGTAAAACTTTATGACTTTGTTTTTACTTTTACCTATTATTACAATTTTTAGATAGTGTGTAGCTGGATTTTGTTTTAACTGTTCTGACCCGTGTCTTAGAGTATTTAGGCCATTTATATTTAGTGTAGTGATATTGGTAGATTTAGGGTTGCCATTTTATGATTTGGCTTCTGTTTTATTTCCTTGTTCTGTGTACTTAGAATTGCTATTTTGTCATTTTAAGGGGAATGTAGAAGCTTTGTGTCATGTAAGATCCATTGCCCTGTCTTCTTTATGCTGCAATTATCATGCTTATTACTGTGTGTACATTGGAAATCATCATCATTATTATTATTTAACTTTGAATTCTAATTTTTAAAGAACTTAAGAAAATAGCTCATCTTTTCTCCAGATAGTGCCAGGATACCCTTAATTTTGTTGATATAGTAGTTGAAACTTCTGAGATGTGATTTGTCTTAAGTTACAGTGTAAGCAGTAGCTAGTTTAGAACCAAGATTTTGTTTGTCTGTCTGTCTATCTATCTATTTGTCTGTCTGTCTTTGTATTTGAGATAGGATTTCTCTGTATAGCCCTGGCTGTCCTGGAACTATATAGACTAATCTGTGCTGGAACTCACAGAGATCCACCTGCCTCTGCCTCCCTAGTTCTGAGATTAAAGATGTATGCCACCATGCCTGGCAAGATTTTCACATTTGAAAGCCAGTGTTCTTTAAATTTTTTCCCTTTCCATTTTCCAATTTATGACATAAAATTCTATTACTTTCATTGCTCTCCATCAACAATTTGAGGAAAAGAACCCAGGGATTTTTTTTTTTTTAATGAAACTTCTGTTGGTCCTAGAGAACTTCCATTTATTTAATGTCCTTGTGTATGTCTGTGTATGTGGGTGCATGCATACCTCTGTGGTTTGTGTGTCATAGTGTGGATATGGAGATCAGAAGATAACTTTCAGGAGTCAGTTTTGTCCTTCCATTGTGTAGATTCCCAAGGTCAAACTCAAATCATCAGACTTGACAGCAAACACCTTTTGTCTTGCTGGCCCCCTTAGGGATTATTGGCAGCAAGCTAGGCAGGAAGTGTAAAATCTCAGTTCATAGTTTTCAACCACGTGTTGGTAGCACATCTGTGGAGCTGTATTTAGTCTCTCCTGTGTCTGCATAAGACACTTTGGATTAATTCAGTGTGTCCATCTTGCCAGTGGTTTTGGAACTGAAAATATTTTCGTTTTGGTGTTTTTTTCTTGGTGTTTTGAGACAAGGTTTCTTTGTGTATCCCTGGCTGTCCTAGACTCACTTTGTAGACCAGGATAGCCTTGAGCTCACAGAGATCTGCCTGCCTCTGCCTTCTGAGTGCTGGGATTAATTAAAGGTGTGCACCGCCACACCCAGCAGAACTGAAAATATTTTAATTTAAATTTTTTCTTGGTGCTTGACTCCATTTCTTTGGGGAACAGTAGTGTTTTGGAATTAATGTATGGATTTATCTATAAGGTACCATGCTTATTTAATAAAAGGTTAGTAGTTTAGGCTGTTAGGACTTTTTTCCTGTATATATATAATATATAATATTTCTTACAAAAATATATCGTATTTTTACTTAAAAATTGTGTGTATCAGTGTATGCATATGTTCTTGTATATGTATTTGTGGATGCATATTTGTTCTTGTATGTGTGTCTGTGTATGCATGTGTTTTGTGTATGTATCTGTGTATGCATGGGTGCATATGGGTACATGGCAGTTGTGGAGGACAAAGGAAAAACTCAGGTGTCATCATCAGGAATGCCACGCACCTCCCTCACACAGGATCTCTCATTGGGTTGAGTTTACCAATTTGGGTAGACTGCTTGGCTGTTGAGCTCCAGGGAATCCTCTTGTCTCCACCTTCCCAGAGCTGGAATTACAAGCACACAGCACCATATTGGATATTTTTACATATTTGAGTATTTTGCTAGGGGTTGAACTCAGGTCCCCAAACACTTTACACACACACACACACACACACACACACACACACACAGTAGTCCCTACTTACTTTTTTTTCCCCCTTCATTTTGTAGTGCTGGAAATTGAACCCAGGGATTGGTTTTATATGTTTTTGTGTGTGTGTATATATATATACTGGCAAGCAGTGGTAAATATAATATTGTTATATGTGCATTATATAATATATATTTACATTTATAATTAAATATAAATAAATAAATAAAAATATATAATTTTATTTTTTAGACAAAATCTTCCTACGTAGCTCTGAATGGGCTAGAACTTGCTGTGTAGATGAGGCAGGCTTCAAACTTACTGCAGTCTACCTGCCTTTCTCTTTCATGTGCTGATATTGCAGATGGAAACCATACTTAGTTTACCTTTTCCCCACTGAGACAGGGTTTCTCTGTGTAGTGCTGGCTGTCCTAGAACTCGCTTTGTAGACTAGGATGGCCTCAAACTCTTAGTTTATTTTTTATTTGTTTATTCATTAGTTTATTTTATGTTTATTTACAATGTTTACCTTTGTGTGTGCACATGCACATGAGCATGTGTGTGCTATGACATGTATGTGGAGATGAGTGAACAATTTGGAGATGTCAATTCTCTCCTTGTACCATGGAGACTGAACTTGGGTCAGACTTGGTGGCAAAATGCCTTTACCCACTGAACCATATAGCTGGCCTACCTTTTTATTTATTTTTAATTAATAATTTCAGTATTAAAAGATTTATTTTTTATTTTTAATTATGTGTGTGTATTTATATTTGAGTGAGTATGTGCACATGAGTGCACATATCTAAGGAGACCAGAGACATCAAGCCCCCTGGAATTAGAATTGTATATATGTTTATGTATGATGTGTGTGTGTGAAGTCAGAAACATGCGTGCCATGGTGTGTCTCTGGTGCTTAGAGGAGGACAAGTTTCAGGAGTCTGTTCTCTCACTCCACAGTGGGTTCTGGGGGTTCAGCTTATGTCGTTAGGCATGTGCTGCTGAGCTACCCTGCTGGCTTTATAACCTTTGGCACAGATGGATACATTCAGTAAATACAGAGTGGATGCTTCATGTGCTGTGCACTGTGCCCAGTGCAGTTAAGATGGCTGTGAGACACAGTAGAAAAAGAAATAGATAGGAGTCTTTGCATTCAAAGAGTTTAAGTTAATTAAACATTTTAAATTAAGTTAATTAAATTTAATTAAAAAGATGAAATCATTAGAAAATGCCTATGTGTTCCTTCTCTCTGCTCCCTGAGCATATAGATTATATTGCTTAGATAATTGCCCAATCCTTAAAAGACAAGTCTAGCTAGGAATGGTGGATCACACTTGTAATCCCAACACTTGGGAATCTGAGGTAGGAATTTAAGTTTGAGTACTTCAAGTTTGAGATAGTCTTGGCTATATAGTGAGCTAAAGCTACATAGCAAGACTGTTTAAAAAAAAAAACCAAAACAAAACAAAAGAAAAAACCAGAAGGGCAGGGGGCTGGAGAGATGACTTAGCAGCTAAGAGCACTGGCTGCTTTTCCAGAGGACCCAGGTTCAATTCCCAGCAACCACATGGTGGCATGGTGGCTCACAATAATCTATAATGGGATCTGATGCCCTCTTCTGGCGTGCAGGTGTACATGCAAATAAAACACTCACATAAATGAAAACAAAACAAAAAACCAGAAGGGCCAGTGAGATGGCTCGGTTGGTAAAGGCACTTGCTCCCCAACCTGACTACCTGAGTTGGATCCCTAGGACCTCTATGGTGGAAGGAGAGAACTGGCAAGCAGTGGTAGGCATATATGACATGGTGTGTAATGGTAGAGATAGGAGACACAAAAACAATAGAAATATCATTGGATAGAAGATACTCAGTGTGAAAGTTAAAATCCAAAGAAAAAATTAATACTGTAATGACATTATTTTGGTGTTACAAATACAGACTTTCACTGAACTTGTCAGTAAAATAAAAATATATGGGGCTGGAGAGATAGCTCAGCAGGTAAAGAGCACTTACTGCTCTTGTAGAGGAACATGCACATGGTCGCTCACAACCATTTGCAGTTCCAGCTCCAGGGATCCGATGCTGTCTTCTGACCTCAGGGGCTCCTGCATGCACACAGTGCACATATTTGAATACAGGCAGGCACATCACATAAAAACAAAGAAATATTAAATCATGGAACACGTTGTAAAAATCATGTGTGACTTACAAAGTTGTGACAGGAGCAGTTGTTCAGCAATGTCACAGGGATGTTTCTTGTTAAAACAAGTGGGTGTAAGGTCACTGCAGGTCAGTGGTCTTCCTGAAAGTTTTCAAAAGTCCCCTACTCCCCACAAAGAAGGGAACTATTTCTGACCACTGTGGAAACCATCAGCTCCATTAAACCAATTTATAATTGTTTATTAAAAGACAACTCATTGTTTTATTCGATTTTTTTTTTGTTTTTTGTTTTTGAGACAGAGTTTCTCTGTGTATCTCTGGCTGTCCTGGACTGGCTTTGTAGACCAGGCTGGCCTCGAACTCACAGACATCCACCTGCCTCTGCCTCCAAGGTGATGGGATTAAAGGCATGTGCCACCATGCCTGGATTTTGGTTCGATTTTGACTTGGTTTCATAGGTTAGAATACAGAGACACTTAGAAATTTAAGTTTAGTTTCTTTAAAAAAAATTTTAATCATGTTGCTTAGAAGTAGTTCAGCAATAAGACAACTTGTTGCTCTTGTCCATGTGTTGTTCCCCCCCAGCCCCCCCAGGGTCTCACTATGTAGCCCTGAGTGTCTTGGGACTCACTGTGGGACCATGCTGACCTTGAGCTCAAAGAGATCTGCCTGCTTCTATCTCCTGAGGGCTGGGATTAAAGAGGAGCAGCACTATACCTGCCTACACTTGTTGCTCTTGCACAGGATCCAGGTTGGATTCCCAGCACCCATGTGGTGGCCCACAGCAATTTTTAGATCCAGTTCTAGGGCATTTATTGCTTCTTTGGTACCAGGCAGGCACTTGCTACACATACATACATGTAGGCAGAATGTTCTTGCATATAAAATAAAAATATTTCAAAGTTGTAATAATTTTAAGAAGTTTTTTTAGGGGTGTGTGTGTGTGTGTGTCTGAGAGTAGGTATGTGCACATGAGTGCCAGTACGCATGGAGTCCAGAGGCATCAGAGCCCCCAGTGCTGGAGTAACAGATGGTTTCCAGCTACCTGATGTGGCTGCTGGGAACTGAACTTGGGTCCCTGTGTAAGAGCAGTTCCAATCTTAACCACTGAGACTTCTCTCCAGCCCACTTCTTACCTCCCTTTCACTTTTTTGACAAGGTCTCATGTAGCCAAGGTTAGCTTTGACCTTCTGATCCTGCTACCTTCACATCCCCAATGTTGGGACTACAGGCAAGCATCACCACTTCTGGCTATTACGTTATTAAGTTCAGCTTTTCTTTTCTTTCTTTCTTTTTTTTGTTTTTTTTTTGAGACAGGGTTTCTCTGTGTAACCAAGCCCTGGCTGTCCTGGAACTCGCTCTGTACACCAGGCTGGCCTCCCGAGTGCAGGGATTAAAGGTGTGCACCATCAGGCCCGGCTCCTTTTCTATTGGGTAGAGAGGTGCTTATATATAGCATGAGACTAATAGGAAAGAAACCTCCAAACTTGTTTTCAAGAATATTCCTTTCTTAGAACAAACTGTTTGATTACATCATTCATCTTAGATGCAGTTCTCTTATGTTGTTTGATAACTATTGAAAGATTATCAACTGGAGCTGGACAGATGGATTAGCAGGTAAGAGCACTGACTGCTCTTCTAGAGGTCCTGAGTTCAATTCCCAGCAACCACATGGTGGCTCACAACCATCTATAATGGGATCAGATGCCCTCTTCTGGCATGCAGGTGGACATGCAGATATTGTTCTTATATACATAAATAAATAAATCAATCTTTATTTTTGTTTTTGTTTTTGGAGATAGAGTTTTTATGTGTAACCTTGGCTGCCCTGGGAACTCACTTGGTAGACCAGGTTGGCCTCGAATTTATAGAGTTCCACCTGCCTCTGCCTCTAAAGTGCTGGGATTAAAGGCATGTGCCACCACCTCCTGGCAAATAAATAATTTTTTTCTTTTTATTGTTTGCTTTTGTTTTGTGAATTTCACATCATGCACCCTGTTCCCATTCATCTCCCACCTCCCTTCAGTCCCACCCTCCATCCTTGAAACCTCTCCTAACAAAGAAAAAAACTCACTGTAGAAGTTGTAGTATGTCTCAGTGTGTCCCATAATATTCCATTTTGTCCACACTTTTTGTTATAATAATTTCTTAGTCTGGTATGAGGCCTCTGGCTTCCGGGCTTCTGATACTTGGTCAATACTGGAACCTTACTGGGACTCCTCTCAGATAATATTGTTGTTGTCCAGTGTCATGGAGATCCTGTAGTTTTGGGTCTGTGGAACTGGCCTCTTCATGCCAGTTCTGCCATCCCATGAACTCCAACAGTTCATCCATGGGATATATGTTGGTGTGGACCAACTCAAAGCCCTGGTTCTGGGCCTGCAACCCCCACATCCAGGGCCAGTTCTACTGTGCTACCCAGGTAAGGTGCAGGGCCTGCTCTCCCAAGTGCTATAGGAGGTAAGGGGCTGGACCAGTTCTCCTCTCATGAGCCTATCAGGGCCAACTCTCCCACCTGCTACCTGAGTTGAGGGCATCAGAAAGTGGAGGGGGCATCACCATCTCACCAGCATCACCAAAAAACAGACAAAAGGCAGGGCTGGCTCTCCCACACTCACAACCTCAGGCTGGCTCACCCACATCCCCCACATCCAGGGCCAGTTCTACTGTGCTGTTCAGGCTAGATGCAGGGCCTGCCCTCCTGTGTCCTGCAGCATGTGAGGGGCAGGTCAGATCTCCTGTCTGCCATTGGTGGTGAGGGCAAAAGGGAGGGGAGAGGATCTCTCCCTCAACAATACCACTGTATTAAAGGTGTGTGCCACCACTGCCTGGCAAATAAATAAATCTTAAGAAAAAAAAAAGAAAAAAAGATTGTCCACTATGGAGAGACCCTGATACCTTTTCTTGTAGGAAAGGGCTGTTTATAGGAGCTCTGCCTCCCACCTCCTGGTGGGGGTGTGCTGGGATTATCATTCACAAATTACTGCATTAGGTTTTCATTTTGGTTCTGGGGATCTGAACTTTGGTTTTCATACTTACCCAGTAAAACCTTTACAACTTCTTAGTCTCTTGACTAATTGTTTTTGTGTGTGTGTGTGTGTGTGTGTGTGTGTGTGTGTGTGTGTGTGTGTGTGTGAGAGAGAGAGAGAGAGAGAGAGAGAGAGAGAGAGAAACTGAGAGTGAATATGTGCAGGTGCATGTGTGTGCCTTCATGTGGAGGCCAGAAGGCAACCTTGGCTTTTATTCCCTAAGTGTCATCTACTTTTTTTTTTTTTTTTTTTTTTTTGGTTTTTCAAGACAAGGTTTATCTGTGTAACAGAACTTGCTTTTTAGACCAGGCTGGCCTCGAACTCACAGATACACCTACCTCTGCTTCCTGAGTGCTGGGATTAAAGGTACCACCACGCCTCGCTTACTTTTTTTTTTTTTTTTTTTTTTTGAGATTGCTCTTATTGCTCTGTGAATCACCAGGATAGTCTGGCTGGAGCTAGGGGAGCCATTTGTCTTAGCTACCCCAGCACTAGGATTATAAGCATCCATCACCATCCCTTTTATCATTATTTTTATTTCATTTTTTGGGGGAGTAGGAGTTGTTTTGTTTGTTTTTTGTTTCAAGACAGGGTTTCTCTGTGTAACCTTGGCTGTCCTGGGACTCACTCTGTAGACCAGGCTGGCCTTGAACTCAGAGATCCACCTGCCTCTGCCTCCCAAGTGCTGGGATTAATGGCGTGTGCCACCACTGCCCGGCTCATTTTTTGTTTTTTTGCTTTTTTGAGACAGTCTCAGAATGAAGCCTTGGTTGGCCTGGAGCCTCCAATTCTTGGGGATCCACCTGTCTCTGCTTTCCCAGTGCCCTTATTATTATCTGTAAATGAGAGACAATTGTGTGTAGATTCCATACTTTAGGAGACCTTAGTAATCTGTCATTTGAAATAGATATTACTTTTAGGTCATGGTATATATGTTTACAGAAGTCAAAATGGAAATAGATTTGAGTATATTATTTGAAATAGAGTAAATAATTTTTTTATTGCATTTTGTTTGTCTCGTTAGGTGAGGGAGGTATAAGCATGTCACAGTGTGCACACAAAGGTGAGAGGACAACTTGCTCTTTCCTTCTAGATCTAGGTCTCAGGAACTAAACTCAGCTTGTCAGGTCTGGCAGCAAATGCCATCTCACTGGTCTCTGATTATTCTTTTATTCTATGGTTATTTAAAAACTGTCATCACATCATTTAGCATTTCATTGGTTGTTCTGTGCTAAGAATTTTACACAGTGCCAGCACACAATACTAAAGGTTATTACTTAACTATTTAAGACGAACTGTCAGAGGTCATTTGTACACATGGTATAAAATTCATAAGACTAAAAGAAGGGAGTTTGCAAAATGAAAAGTAAGTCTCCCAGCCCACACTAGTTCTCTGTCTTTATGCTCCTTCCAGAGTTCACAATGTACCTTAAATTAATACTCTTATTGTTATATAGTGAGTGTTTTTCTCTTAAATATAGCAAATTCTAGTGATATTTTTGCAACCTCTATTATAAAGTTTAGTTTGCAATTATGGCTTCAGTGTGAATTACACGTTAGTGCTGAAAATGTCCTAAAATAAGTGTATTGGCTCTGTTCCTATCCTGTTGTTTTTAGAAACAGTTGTTTTTGTGCCTTTCTGAAGTTGAAGAGCTTACAACTATCGTGAAGATCTAAGTAAAAGTCACTTTTAGAGGGACAGTGTGGGTGGTTTGCATCTTATTTTCTCAGTGATAGATATGCATTCATATTCTCCCCCAATAGGGTCTCCCACAATAGGCCCCAGGTTGGCCTCAGATTCACAGCAATGCATCTGCATTAGCCTTCCAAGAGGTGGGATTATAGGAGTAAGCCATTAGGCTTGAAAGATTTTGAATCAATAGCTTTTTTTTTTTTTTTATTCTTCAACTTGGTATTGGTTTGCGTGTCTTTTGTATTTTTTTTCCCATGCAGGCATCTATTTTCAAATGTTTTAACCCAGATTGTTAAAGTTATTGAGCTATGCAAGAGTAATTAGTTGAAAACACAAAGGAAGCAAATTGCAGTAAAGACCTTACTTTGTGTGAAACTCAGCACACAAAGCTGTGGTTAATTCTCATGTTGTTGGCATGAATAGCATTGTGTTTCTAATCCTGCTGGCTATGTTTCTGTTAACCACTGTGGTAAAAGCTCTTTATGTTAGGAAACTGAAAATTCTAATTTTAAGAAGCAAGGTTAGGGGATTCAAATCATAAGTGAGCCTACTAAATAAAAGTTGTAAGCTAGCATGGCAGTGGCTTCTGTAATTGCAGCATTCCACAGTGTGATAACTTGGAGATTTAGCACTTAAAAACATACATGTAGGAGGCTGGAGAGGGGGATCTACTGCCTCCCTTTGCCTCTATGGGCACCAGGCACATACATGGGGCACATATATACCATATGTACATGCATGTAAAACGCTGATGCACATAAAATAAATCTTTTTGTTTGTTTTTTTTTGGAGACAGGATTTCTCCTTGCTGTGCTGAAACTTGCTCTGTAGACCAAAAATAAAAATAAATCTTTGTTTTGTTTTCTTTTGTTTTTTGAGACAGGGTTTCTCTGTGTAACAGCGCTGTCTGTCCTGGGCTCGCTTTGTAGACCAGGCTGGCCTTGAACTCATGGAGATCCGCCTGCCTCTGCCTCCCGAGTGTTGGGATTAAAGGCGTGCACCACTACACCCAGCTAAAATAAATCTTAAAAAAAAAAGATTTAAATTCTTGCCTTGCTGAAGATAATACTTGAATCTCAGAGCACTATTTTTGGTGTTGTTTGTCCACCTTAGCTTGGCATTTCTGATCTTAAAACTCAGAGTTTACAGGCTGGGCGTGGTGGCATACACCTTTAATCCCAGCACTAGGGAGGCAGAGGCAGGTGGATGTCTGTGAGTTCGAGGCCAGCCTGGTTTACAATGTGAATTCCAGGACAGCCAGGGCTACACAGAGAAATCCTGTCTAGAAAACCCAGCCAACCAACTAACTAAAACAGCAAAACCTCCAAGCTTACAATCTTCCTGACCTCCACTTCCTGTTTCCTTTGGGTGTCACCACTGTCCCACAGGGACACAGTAACTAAGCCAGAGTTACCTTCGGTCAGCAGAGGAGTGTTTAGACTCTTACAGCAGAGGCGCAGCCCGTGTCTCAGCATCCTTTATTTCTTTTCATCCCACCCTTAGTTTTTTTGTTTGTTTGTTTTTGAGACAAAGTCTCACGTTCTTTGGACATAGTCCACTGTGCCCTGAAACTTTCCGAAACTTTAGCTCACGCTGGCCTCAAACTCAAGGTGATCCTCTTCAGCCTCACCAGTGCTGGGAGATTATAGTAGTGAGCCGTCATGCCTGACTTTTCCCCCCTCTAACAAGGGGTTCTTACTGTTTTTTGCCCAGGCTGGCCTAGAACTCATGGAGTCTCAGGATCGTCCCCAGTTTGCCCTCTGGATGCCAAGACTGTTGAGTCCTATCACTTATTCACAGTTCTTTCCTTACTCCAAGACGACTTGACACTCCAGTTCTCAGCAGTTAGTTGATAGGAAAAGCATTTAATAGGAAATCTGCATGTTAACTTTCTTATATGAAGAAGAAAGATGGAACATTTCCAGGCTTCTGTGTCTTTTGCCTATTTAAGAATAATTAGCTTTGCCGCATTTGATTTGGATTAGGAGACTGGTGTATGTGTGCGTGGTGGACCAGCCAGAAGCAACACTAGGTAGTAAAGAAGCTATTCTGGAACTACGGAGTGGTAGAGGATTTAATGGAACTGGAACTTAATGGTAGAGGATTGTGTAGTATACAGGGGGCTCTGGGTTCCAGACCTCCTGTCCCCTCAGCAAGAAAACAGTTCTGACTGATTATAGAGACAGCACTGGAAAGTATTACGTTTCACTGAATTATGGAAAGAGGGCTACAGTCTGCTGTCAAGGAGTACAGCCCACACAGTTCCTTCTAACTGTAGATACGATGATGCATACTCAGCAAGATAGCTGTTACACGGAGTTGAGAGACAGCTGTTGGCAGCTGACATGGGTCTCAGTGGTAGACTGAGAACTGCTGTTTTATGCAGACTTTGGTAGATGAACTAAAGTTCTGAGGTCTTTTACTTGGGTGACTTTGGGAACTTTACTGTTAATTGTTTCTTCATTTATTTTTGAGGGTGGAGGGGGTATGTCGGCATGCACGTGGAGGTCAGAGGACAACCTGTGGGAGCAGGATTTCCTTCTACCAAGTGGGTTCAGGGGTGGAGCTCAGGTTGTGAAGCTTGGCATCACGAGCCTTAGCCACAGAGCTATCTTTCCAGTCCTCTACTTCTATATTTTATCTCTTAAATGGGAAGATTAAGATGTAGGGTACTTCTCCCTTGTAACCGAACTTTTAAGTTATTATTTAACACTTATTTATTTATTACTAAATTCACTTATAACAAACACCAGCAATTT
>CAJQZJ010001826.1:11961922-11972896 GCA_907164525.1 Lophiomys imhausi | reverse complement strand
GTATTCACTAAATCTAACTTATATTAACCTATCAGCCCCTACACTCCCTCTCTCCTGCCTCTTATCCTTGGTTTTACTTTCTATGGCTTCTGTTACTTGTGATCAGTCATAGCCCAAAATATCAAATGGGAAATTCCAGAAATAAAAAGTTTGTGAGTTTTTAATAACTTCCTATAGTGTGTTGCTTTAATTTTTCATTTATTATTATTTAAGTTATTGTTAACTTTTTGCTGGACTTAATTTGGAAATTGAATTTTATCATTGATGGAAAATATGGTATATGTGGAGTTTGGTATTATTTGCAGTTTCATGCATTTTGGGGAGATGTTGGAATGTGTCTCCTCAGAGATTAGGTGGAGGCTGGATGGGATAGAAGCCATATTGTAGGCACCACACAGAGTCAGGAAGTCAGAAGAGGAGACTGCAGAGGTAAACCTCACACTTGAGACCTTGGTCTTTACTTGACTATACACTGTGGTTTCAGATTATCTCCTGGACAAGAGGGCACTACATTGAACTACCTAATTCCTCTCTCCTACTATGGAGCCCTCCACCATACTCTTAACTCTTATTTTGTCTTTTTATTAGATGTCTGTACTTGAGGTCCCTCTCACCCACAGGCATGGTCAACCTCAGGGCATGCAAGCCACTGTACATGGGTTTTAAGGCGTTAGACTGCCTCGCTGGACCTCAGGCTGATGAGTTATGCTTGACTAGCTCCAGCAGTGCTAATAACTAATAGCCCTGAGTTAATCTGAAGTAGAGGGTGCAGGAAAAAGTTCTTTCTGGAAGGATAGTAAAGTAAAGTAAAAGGTCCACATACATGTAAAGATGGTGGCGAAGAGAAGAAAAGAAAAAATCTTGAAACATTTCAAGTGTCCTTGACTTTGCAATGTCTGCTGGCCAGGTCTCATGAAGTACTTCATTAGGTTTTGGGGTTGCACACATGGGTAAAAGGCTCCATCTTTAAGGAACGTGCACAGTGGTGCAAGTCACAGATGAGAAGCTTATGGGAATTTTCTTCTCGCGGATGATTTTTTTTTTTGAGACAGGGTGTCACTCTTTAACCCGGAGCTCATTATGGAATCCAGACTGTCCTTAAACTCTCGGCAGTCCTCCTGCCTCAGCCTCCCCAGTGCCAGAATTACAGGTGTACGCTGCCACATCTGGCATCGGTGATCATTTTCCTAATACTCGTATCCCAGTAGTCTTACATACATATATGTATGCAGATACATAGGTATGTGTCTCTGTGTGTGTATAATTTGAGACACACGTATATGCTTTTATGTAATTAGGAGCATATTTCTTTTTTTTTTTTTTTTTTTGGTTTTTCGAGACAGGGTTTCTCTGAATATCTCTGGCTGTCCTGGACTCACTTTGTAGACCAGGCTGGCCTCGAACTCACAAAGATCCGCCTGCCTCTGCCTCCCAAGTGCTGAGATTAAAGGCGTGCGCCACCACCGCCCGGCTAGGAGCATATTTCATGTGCTTTTGCGACCTCCCTTCTTAAGCACTGTGTTGGGAGTATCAAATATCAAACCACATAGATACCTATGCAATTCTTTATAACATTTGTGAATGGTCCCATGGTGCTAATCTATTATGTCTTGTTTTACTCACATTTCATTCGTAGATTTTTGAGATGTTTTTGTTTTCCGTCAGCCATATTGCTAAACATGTCACAACACATAAGTCACTTCTCTGCAGTCTCTACTCCAAACAAATGATTGTCCGTCTCCATCTGTGCGCCGTGCTGTAGTCAGGACAGCAGCTCTGCTTTCGCAAGCAGCGGGCATTGGCAGGCAAAGACTGAGTCTGCAAGAGCAGATGCTGTGTAAGCTGCTTAAGTATCGATATTACTCAGCAAAAAAGGCAGCATATTTTAATCTATATTAGTAAGGTTAGGCATATTTTCTATAATCTATTTGTTCACTGATTCAAGTTTTGAGGTAAAGAGTAGGGTAGAAATTAATCTTTTTGTAATACACTACAAGATATGAAATCATGGAATTAAGAAGCTCCACTGGGCGTGGTGGCTGGTACAGTCCTGTAGTCACAGCACTTGGTGGTAGATGTAGGAGGATCAGGTTCACAGTCATCCTTGGGCAGCCAGGGCTTCAAAAGGCCTTGTCTCAAAAGCAAAACAAAAACCAGATCAACCGTTCAAAAACCCAACAAGATTAAGAAGAAGAACAACAACCCTCCTCCCCCAAACGACAAAACAAACAATTCAGAGGGTGATCTCCATGCAGTGTACATAGCTCAGGGCTTCTTTTTGAGACAGAGTCTCACTAGGTGGCCCTGGCTGGCCCGAAACTCTAGACATTTGCCTCTGTCTCTTGAGTGCTGGGATTAGGGGTGCGTACCATCACACACAGCAAGAACTCCTTAAGTGTAGTTTCCTTGTAAAACTACTACCGTAGCAAACCATGTCTAAAAAGCTCGTTTAAACATAGACAGATGCCGGCAGGTGAAATGGCTTGCCGCCAACCCTGACGACCTGGGTCCAATCTCTGGAATGCTCCCTGGAACACACATGATGGGAAGAGGAGAGCTTACTCCCAAAAGCTGTCCTCTGACCTCCATGCTTCCCCCGTGGTACACACGTGCCTTCCCTCCTCCCAGTAAATAATAAAATGTAGAGAGCTGTGAGATAGGTCAGTGAAGACAGCCTGTCTGATCTCTCGGACCCACATGGTGAGGAAAAGGAGTAACTCCTACAGGTTGCCTTTTGACCTCCATGTGTGCTGTGTTATAAACACCCTCTGCCCCCATCCCCACCCTAACACATGCACAGAATAATGTAATAAAAAATTTAAAACGTGGAGAGATGATAAGACATACCAAAAATCACACAACAACAATCACCTTTAGGCTTCAGTTGTCTAGTCTTAAACTGAACTTGGAAAATACCTTATATTTTTCAGTTTTCAGTTTCCTTTGTCACTTTTCTATCCATGCTATTTGCTCGTTTTCCTATTATATGTTCCTTTTTATTTTTATTTTTCTAAGAGTGGTTTGGATACTGTGGCATTAGTCTTTTTGTTTGTTTGGGCATCTTTTTTCAGAAAGAGAAAGTTTAAAACTTATGAGATGAAATATACTAGTGTTTTCTGGTAAATTGTTGATGAAGTTGATGAATTTACCAGAAAATTAAAGGCTGTCATTTAGCATGTGGTCCTGCCGCACATTCATAGCTCAGTGGTGCATATCCCATGGACAGTATCAAGACATAGTGTGGGGTTAGATGCCTGCCTTGCTCTGTCTCTCAGGGTTGTGCTTCTACTGGGTCCTCCCATGTCCCGGTATTGTCATTGTCTCCCACACAGAAGAAAGCAATAGTAAGGTGAGCGTTCCTCCTCAACTGCAGATAGGGATCTCAGATCCCCCTGGCATTGGGAACAGAATAAATGCTGCCTCGTGCTTCATTGGGAGGGAGAATTGGTGAAGATTTCCTCAGGGTTCTGAAGACAGATCTGTGCTGATGGAGGTGGCTTGAAGGCCACCTGTTTCTAGTACAGGTCATCACTGTGGGGCCATTGCGAGACTCAGGGTCTAGTCCCTTCCTGTTTCTAGTACAGGTCATCGCTGTGGGGCCATTGTGAGACTCAGGGTCTAGTCCCTTCTTTGTTGCACATCACTGGGTGACTTAGGTCAAGTCTCGGACTCAGTCTTTTTATCTGTGATACAAGGAGATAGAAAGCTGAATGCAGTGGCTTACACCTGTAACACCAGCACTTAAGAGGCTGAGGCAGCAGGATTGCCATGAGTTTAAGGTCTACACAGCAAGACCCAGACTAAAAATCAAACCAAAAAAGAAAGGGAGAGTGGACTTTGATTGCCATTATTATGAAAATATTAAGAGTTTAATGATTAAGAGCAGTTTTAGAAAACTCGTCCAGGTGTCGTCATGGAAAGCATTTTGGCATTGCTCAGCACATGCTGTGGGTATGTTGTAAGGGTGAGTCGTGGGCTCTGCCCTTAGAACGTCTGATCTGTGGGAGAAAAGCTTGTGGAGCAGTGTAGTGCAAGAGTTACAGAGGCAGGCAGCACCTGAAGATTTATTTGGTAAAAGTGTTTAGGATGGTAATTGATTGGAGTTGGACTGAAGTTTTTTTTGAGGCTGAATAGAATGAAGATAATTTAAGAGAAGCCGGCAAGACACAGCAAGGATAAGCAGGAGGAAAGGCTGTTGGCAGACGGTGGGGGGGGGGGGGGTGACTCCATGTGGAAAGGGGGCAGGACTTCTAGTAGACAATGCCTTTGAGGCAGGGCATAGATGAGATAGGAAGTTGGTCATTCTGGCTCATTTTTAGGAAGAATTTTCTGGTAACTTGCCATTAGCTTCAAATTTTATAAATCGGAATTTTCATGTTTTAGAAAAGATCACCCATTATGAATTACAGTTCTGTAATTGTACCAGTTCAAGGGTTTGGAATACAGATCCCCACCCCCTTTTCTCAGCACTGAATCTCGCCCATTGCGCACATCCTGTAAAGGGAAGCTGTGTGTGACTCAGGGCTAAGAATCTCTACATCTTTGGGAGGAAGGAGGGTGAACACTCAGAGTTCATGTGTGTGTGTATGTGTATGTGTAAACACTAGTTGCTCACCATCCTTGATTTCATTTTTATGATAGCTGGGGCAAAATGCTTAAAAGGATAAATACAAGCCATGCACAGCAGCCACACTCACAGGGATTAGTCGAGCCAGAGCAGAGGCCCTGCAGGGGTAGCAGCAGGCTGCCATGGACAGCCTAGGGAGATGAGTTTCTGGCGTGGATGTGAATATTTTCTTGTGTAACAGTGATTTATTCTTCAGATTAGGGGACCGAGAGCAGAGTTGCTTAGCAATCATGTGGGCGCTAAAAGAATGACCTTTGGAGGAGCAGGCATTTGAAGTGGAATAAATTCAGCATTTTCAAGCAGCTTGCAGACTCCTATTAGAGCTGCTCATGGCAGTCCTTTTACAAATTAGGGACTTGTAGTCTCTTTTGCTTCTTTTGTTTGATTTGCTTTTCCGTTTTCTCATGTGGAGAATGCTTTTGGGAGTGGTTTCCTCATAGGCCTGTGCTGGGAGAAGAGAGTCTCCACACAGAGAACGGTTCTGGGTTTTATCTTCACTAAGGGGTTTGCCTAGGCTCTGCTGAGTGCCAGTCATCTTGCTGGGCCCTGGGGAAATGACTAAGGGAGCACTAGCCCACCCTGCAGCCTGGACACAGGATGCACACGTATCTTAGGAGTTATCTTTTTATAGGCACAGCAATCTACCAGCAGAGAGAAGGTGGCAACAAGATGACCAGAGTGAGCAGCTTGTGTTCTAATCCCAGTGTCATGACATGCGAGATCTATTTGTGGCATGTCTTCTAATCGTCACACTTAAACGTAAAAATAGCTGTGGTCCTTATGTTCCCTGCAGTATCTAAAGTAAATGGGTGGATGGTGTGGCTATACTCTAAAAGCCCAGGTTGCTGTGGAGGGTTATGAAATTTTCCAATATTTTTTTTTTGTTTATTTGTTTTTATCAAGAAAGGGTTTCTCCCTGTATCTCTGGCTGTCCTAGACCTCACTCTGTAGACCAAACTAGCCTCCCCCCTGCCTCTGCCTTGCCAGTGCTGGGATTAAAGGCATGTGCCATAAAGACCAGGGTAACTTTCTAATCTTTTTACTAGCTTGTATTTTGGACATGAGAATTAAAATTTTTTTATTTCTCTTTTTGAAGAAATAAAGTGTGTATGTGTGTACATGTACATGTGTGTGTCCATGGATGTGGAAGCCAAAGGAGAACCTTTGGTGTCATCTTCAGGAATATTGTTTGTGTCTTTTGAGACAGTCTCTCATTGTGCTGGTGCTCACCAATGAGGCTTGACTGACTGGCCAGCAAGCCCCAGGCATTTCTGCCTGTCTACCTCCCCAGTGCTGAGGTTACAAGCAGCTCCATGACACTTGCATGGAACTGCCGATGGAGCTCAGATCCTCATTCCTGAGAAGCAAGCCAGTTTGCTGATGGAGTAACTTTCTAAGCCCTAAATTTTCTTTATACTTTTTAAAATAAAAATGAGATATTGTCTAGGCGTTTAAAAAATTGTTGATGAAAGTTTTTTTGTTTTTGTTTTGTTTTGAGACAGGATTTCTTTGTATAACAGAGTCCTGGATGTCCTGGACTTGGTTTGTAGACCGAGCTGGCCTCGAACTCACAGAGATCTGCCTGCCTCTGCCTGCGGAGTTCTGGGATTAAAGACGTGGGCTACCACTCCCAGCTGTTGTTGATGAAAGTTTTAAGATAATAAATATCTCCCTTTAGAAAGTTTTTCATTTATCTTGTATTGTTTTGTTGTTAATCTCTTTGAAGACTACCTTTTCTAGGGTTTACTGTATAATTAAAAAAATAAACTATTACAAAACTGAACCACTGAACTAAATTATAGCTCTTTTTGCAGAATTAATTGATGAAGTGAGTTTGGGTTAACAATTAATCATTGGGGGTTTTTCTTCCAAAGTTTAGACTAAGCCCAGCTCCTCATTTTATATTGAGGGTCCTTATCAAGCTAGCCACATCATTCTGAGGCCCAGATCTCCTCCACAGTGCTGTTACTACAGCATGATTAGGTATGGAAGGGTTGTTAAGAAAACTACCACGGTAGTGGGAGGTAAACACAGCCGCCCTTGCATCAGCGTGCTGTTCAGCTGGTCAATATGAAAGTCTAGAGTTCTCATCAAAATCTATAGGATCATTGGACCAAAGTATACACCTCCACATATAAACAACAAACAGCCTCTTTCTTTGTTTCTTTTTTTTTATTTTAAAGTAGGGCAAACAGATTTATTAGGGAAAGTGAGAACTTCTGAGTGTGGAAGGGGTTCTATGGGAGGAATACCCAGGAATAGCATTCTTTTTTTTTTTGTTTTTCTTTTTTTTTCCTTTATTTTTTATTTCTTCAAGTTGCATCTCAATCGCAGTCCCCTCCCTATTCTCCCCTCCAGCAGTCCCACCCTCCCACCCTCAACCCCCCATCCTCTTCCCTTTTTTTTTTAAGTTTAAGGTATATCTTATTTCCCCCTACAGTTTCCCCTTTCAGTCCAACAAATGGCTCTTTCTCTTATTATAATAAATACAATACAAAACAACGGAGGTAATTAGGCCACAGTTATGAGGGTTGTTTGGCTTAGCGTACATTCCCAATGTCCAGTCCATATGTATTTGGTACCTGACTTTAACATTCTACTATCTAACCATCTCCATGAGTCTAACTCAACATTCATACTAACTTGCAACACAATTTTAAAAGTATCTTCTTAGATCTATAACACTCTCTTGACTCCAGGAATAGCATTCTTTAAGAGAAATGAAAAGTAAAGTTTATTATTAGACAGTGTTGGACAAAGGATTATTAAACCTGAATTCTGGTCTCAGTGCTGTTTACTAACCTTAGTCAAGAAAACTCAGTTTAATCTCTGAGTTAGTACTTTCTGTTTATAGATAAGAAAAATGGTGCCTGGGGCCCATGGCAGGATTTTCAGTGAAGAATGTGCTAAACTCAAATGCAGGGAGTAGGGTAGGCATGGGAGAGATTGCTGTTTTCTTATTTTCTGAGGGCTTTGCTTTATTTTTTTAAAATTTAATCTAATTTTATTTTTTTTAATATTCAAGAAGAAATTTACTAGGTTCACGTATTTTATTTTGTGTATAAGTGTCTTGCCTACATACATGTCTGTGTACCATGTGTGTGCTTGGTGCCAAAGGAGGCCAGAGAGGGCCTCAGATCTCTTGGAACTGGAGTTATGGATGATTGTGAGCCTGTGGGTGTTGGGAATCTCACCTAGGTCCACAAGAACATGAGTTCTCTTCTCTTCTGAACCATTTCTCCAGCTGGAGAGCTTTCCTTTGATCAGCTATTTTCACATCTTATTCCACTGTACAGTATCAAAAGTCACCCTTATTTATGCCCCCCCCTTTTTGAGTCTCACATATCCCAGACTGGGCTTGAATTCAGTACTTTTTGTAGATGACTTTGAGCTGATTGTCCTTCCTCCATGTCTAAGTGCTGGGATTGTAAGCAGGTGCCACTGTGTGTGTGGTATATGCATCAAACCAAGGGCCTTGTGCATGTTAGCAGAGTACTCTGCCAACTGAGCTGATTCCCTAGACCCCCTGCATCTGTCCTTTTAGTATGTGTGTGGTTTATGTACACATGGTGTGCAAACACATGTGGTGGCCCAAAGTCGATGTTAGGTATCTTTGTAGAAAAAAATAGCTAATTAAGTGAATTATTAGTATTTATATTATCTTGGTTGGCGGTGTTAATCCTTAACTTGCCATTACAAATGAATACACACAGATACTGGATGGATTTTAACAAGCCTAGGCCTGAGTTGTTCAATCCTAGCCCCACCTAAGCTAGCTCATTTTCTGTTACCCAAATATAACCCCATATATACATACGTCCCTTTGGGCTATTATTCTTCATACTATGCTGATGTTCCAGGCCACGTGGAAGGATCTGGAAGGATCTTTAATCTACCCCATGGCATGTCCTCCTTGTTTGCTCCTGGCTCCCCCCCCATAAGCTTCTTTCTCCCAAGATGCTTTCTCTCTCTCAAAAAGCCCGCACACCTTAGTCCTGCCTACCTCCGACTTTGCCCAATCTCCAGACCTCAGCATTTATTTAACCAATCAGAGTCAAAGCAAGTAACAGACAGCAAGCAGGACCAATTAATATTTAGAATGCTTAACACCACCCCATCATATCTTCCTTAGTTGGTGTGTACTCTGAACCCAGAATCAGTTCCAGCTAGTCTGTGAAGCCAGCTCCTCCCTCCCCAATCCTCTGTCCATGCCTCCTGAGTGCTGGGATTACCCCAATCCCTGCTCTCCACAGGGCAGGGGTTACAAATTCATGTGTCCACACCTTGCTTTTTTATGTGGATGCTAGGATCTAAAAACCCAGGTCCTCAAGTCTGGGCAGCAAGCTCTCTGAACCATCTTCCAGGCCATGATTAGGTATTTTTGTTTTGTTTTTGCGCTTTGGCAAAGGAGAGGAGAGGTACAGAGTGGGGGTATAATTCAGTGGTAGAGTGCTTGCCTATCCATGTTTAAAGCCTTGAGTTCAAATTCAAGAACAGTAAACAGTAAACTAGACAACAAAAACAAAACCTCTTTTTTTGTTTGTTTATTTTGGTTTTGGTTTTTTTCAAGACAGGGTTCCTCTGTGGAGCTGGCTGTCCTGGAACTTGCTCTGTAGACCAAGCTGGTCTTAAACTCACAAAGATCTGCCTGCCTCTGCCTACTTGGGATTAAAGGCATACGGCGCTGCTGTGAGTCCTTGTGTTCTGTCCTTGGCCTCCCAGCAACCAAATCCTTTCCCTCACAGTTATTAGTTTCTCATGTATTCCTTCAGAATTTCTTATTTTCCCCTCTCATTTCATTTATCTTGTGACACTTGAATACTATACCCTTTTCAAAAATGTGGTTTATCTTGGAGTTATTTTCATATCAGTACACAGTGAGCTTCATCATGATTTTGATAGTTTTTTTTTTTTTTTTTTGGTTTTTCGAGACAGGGTTTCCCTGTGTAACAGCTCTGGCTGTCCTGGACTCGCTTTGTAGACCAGGCTGGCCTCGAACTCACAGAGATCCGCCTGCCTCTGCCTCCCAAGTGCTGGGATTAAAGGCGTGCGCCACCACCGCCCGGCGATAGTTTTTTTGTTGTTGTTGTTTTTTTGCTTTTTGAGACAGGGTTTCTCTGTGTAACCCTGGCTGTTCTGGACTCATTTTGTAGACCAGGCTGGCCTCGAACTCACAAAGATCCACCTGCCTCTGCCTCCCAAGTTCTGGGATTAAAGGCGTGCGCCACCACCGCCCGGCTGATTTTGATAGTTTTATAGACATACCATAATTTAACCAGTGGTTGGGGATTTTTACTTGGTAAAGTCCCAAGTGATTTTTTATGTTTGGATGGTCTTTGAGCCTGATATGGGAACTTTATAGTCTTGAAATCGAGTCTTAAAAAAACCTCCTTGGGGTATTTTAGGGTATACTTAGTAGATAGAAGAAATAACATGTTTAGGATTTTGCTGACTGGTGTGCAAGGCTGCACGAACTCCCCACTGTGTTCCTCTCAGGCCTCACCAGGCTCAAGTATCACAGGGTCTGAGGAACACAGCCTGCTTCGTAGGTGGTAAAAGTCTGCACTGCTGCGCTACGACCATTAGTAAATGGACTTCCTTAAAACTGACAGAGCGTGAACAAAAGGATCTCCACACAGACGAAGCTTTGAGAAACAAAACCAGTATAGAAAGAAGATATGCAAATGTTCTTTTTATAGATTAAAACTTTTAATCTTAAAAAATCCTAACTAAGCTGGGTGTGGTGGTGTACACCTTTAATTTCAGCACTCAGGAGGCAGAGGCAGAGGCAGAGGCAGGCGGATCTCTGTGAGTTCTACAAAGTGAGTCTAGCCTGGTCTACAAAGTGAGTCCAGAACAGCCAGAGCTGTAACACAGAGAAACTGTCTTGAAAAACCAAAAAAAAAAAAAAAAAAAAATCCTAACTGAAATAGATGTATGCAGAAGGCGACTTCCTTAATGAAATTGAAGGTGTTTATGTAGATGAAAGTGACTCCCCCACATCTGCCGCCATTGCACCCCCAGGTGTTTCTCTCTGTATCCCTGGCAGTCCTGGAACTCACTATGGACATGTTCACCTGCCTGTGAGACTAAAGGACTAAAGTGTGCCACCATGCCCAGCAAATGTGGCAAAGAGCACATACATGTTTAGTACTGAATAAATGGGAAATACATTGACCTGGGATTTGACACCTAGGAAGATTTTACAGAAGTTAAAGAGAGTACAGCCTTGCCTTTGTAATGAGATCTGTTCAGACTGTACAGTTAAATGGAGGGTGCTCTGTAGGGGCTGATAGGTTAATTAATATAAGTTAGATTTAGTGAATACCTAAGTTTCTGATACAGTC
>CAJQZJ010001826.1:11845475-11953950 GCA_907164525.1 Lophiomys imhausi | reverse complement strand
TGTGTGTGTGTGTGTGTGTGTGTGTGTGTGTGTGTGTGTGTGTGTGTAGGACTACCTTGGCTGTGAGTTCTTGCCCTCTACTTTTCATGAGTCAGGATCTCTTTGTTCTTGATCCACTGCTTATGCTAGGCTAACTACCTGTGAGTGTCTCTTTCTCCCATCTGTCTGTATATAGATAGGAGTGCTGTGATTACAGACATATGACATTGTGCCCAGCTTTATGTTAATTTTGGGTGGTTTTAACTCTGGTCCTCATACTTGTGTGGCAAACATACTCAACTCAAACCATTGAACCATCTCTCCAGTGTCTACTCTCTGCCTTCGCAGTTTTTTCACACAAGATTTTGCTGACTAGCCTGGACCTTGTTACGTAGACCAGGTTGTCTTTGAACTCACAGAAATCTGCCTGCCTCTGCTTCCCAAGTGCCCTGATAAAAGACATATGCCATGGTTCTCAGTTTGGTTTTGTGTTTCTGAGGTAAGATCTTGCCTTGTAGCTCTGGTTGGCCTCTATGTATTTGCTGTATAGTCCATGTTGGCCTCTAACTTGCAGCAAGCAGCCTGCTTGCTTTAGCCCCATGAGCACTAGGATTAAGGTCTGTACCACCATGCTTAGCTCACACTCACCATCTTAATGTGTACAATTTAGTAATTGTCAGGACATTCACTTTTCCATCAGCCCTCAGAGGAATCCTGCACTCTTTCTATCACTCTCAGTTCTTCTTTTCCCAGTCTCCAGGAAACTAGTAACCTACTTTCTGTTTCATGAGTTTGCCTATTCTAAATATTCTATATTAATGGAACTATATGATACGTGGTCTTTTGTGTGTGGTGTCTTTCATGTAACATGTTTTTAACATTCACATATTAACATATCCCATGTTATAGGATATGTAACTAATTGATATTTTTGTGGGTGAATAATACCCTATTGTATTGATACACCACATTTTATTTACACACTCATTGGCAGATAGATTCCTTTTCTTCTTTTCCCCTCCCTCATTTTTAGAACATATATCTAGCCCAGTAGATGTGGGAAACTATTTTTTAAGCTTTCAACAATTGACACAGAGTAAGTTATAAATTGATATAAGAAACGGTTTCTTGTACTTTGTCATCTCTCTGAAAGTCCTTAATCAGCCCTTTGACACCCCACTCTACACCTGTGCACAGAGCATCCTGGAGTGTGGCTCTGCTCTGACTGCACTCTGCAGGTCTCCACCACTGTAGAGTCCAGAGCCACCTGCACTGCCCTTATTGCAACACTGATGTGTTAGTCTGTCTTTCCACTGCTCCAGATTCTTAGAGACAAAGAGGTATGAGGTAGGGACTATAACTTATTTGAAGTGGGACCCCCATAAGTAATAAACATTTGTATAGTCTCTGTTCTATTGTTGAAGGGAAGACCTACAACAGTTAGTCAGCTGTGATGGCTTATCCTTAAAACCCTAGAACTTAGGGACACTTAGGAGGATTAAAGTTTGTGGTCCTCCTAGGCTACATAGTGAGATCTTTGTCACAAATGAACAAACAGATGTGTAAAAAGAATATTATTATTCTGTGTGTATTAATTAATGCAGGAAATTATTATCGTGGTAGTTATTCTTTAGCCAGCCATTTTTCTTTCTAACCAGCTATTTTTCAATTAAAAGAAGTAGAGACCTGTTAGATTTATAATAAGCCTTAAAGCACTACAGCTGGGCAGGTATCAATCCTCTAAGCTATTTTGTCTGCTTCCCCTGCCAAAATCCCCATAATACTCACATCTATTCCATTTGGTCTGCTTCTGCTTCATCATGCCAATCCTCAGAGTATGCTGATCATGGCCATATGCTTACGATCCATGCTACCCCATGGGAACTCCTTCTTCCTGTCTCTCTCTCTGTAGTCCCCTTTGAGGCCCACCATCCAGTTTCAAGTCCTGCCTTCCTATTATCTCTCTGCCCAGCTACAGGCCGTCAGCAACTTTTATTATCCAATCAGGGATAATTGGGGAGAATTCCTTACATCACATGGATACAGGATATGGTTCAATATTTATAGCAATGCCTGTAGCAGGGTGGTAACCAGATCTCAGGGCACTGAAATCAGCATTTGAAAACACAGTGCACAAGACCCTCCTCCAACATTTCCCCTTTTTAGTCCAATAAAAGGCTCTTTTTCATATAACGATAAACTACATACAGTAAGAAAAATTATGAAACAATTATGAAATCTGTCAGGTAAGAATTACATTCATAATGTCCAGTCCATTTGTATTTGGCAGTCTTTGGAGAAAGAACTCTCCTATCTATCCTATCTTGGTGAGTTCAGATTTATTTTTTTTTTATCTAACTCAATTTCTATCCTCCTAAAACACTCATTTACAACTTCCTCCAACCTTCATAACTTGCATTTACCATCCAAAAACATCTTTTTAGACCTTCTTAGATCCTGCACAACTTAAACTTTATTGCAAGACTATGATTATCTAGTCTTCAACCCTATCAGAGACTTGAGAAGAAAAAAATACCTAAGTATACAGGAAGTGCAGAGCATGCAGCTTCCAGAAAATGAAATAATAGACAATTGACTGCCTGGACAGTTCCCAGTATATTTCTATAATGCTGGAGTATCATCTTCAGCCTTCTTGCCCAGTATATCTTAAAGCATATTTGTGAAGCAGGAAATATGAGGGACTTGCTTACCCTGTCTTGGAAGAGCTTGGGAATCAACTTTGTCTGTGTCTAAGTTTGCCCATTTTGGACAGCATTCTATCTGCAGAGTGAATAGGGCATTTTCTTTGCCTCGTGGCAGCTTCTCACTTTTGTAGCCATTTCCTAATGGAGATTCTTCAATGCTTATCCTTCTTCCAAGTCGAATGGGATACTGCTAGGTGCTAACATGTCTGAAGTCAGAAAGCCTTAAATGCATAAAAACATCTTTATATGCCAAATTTTATAGATCTCTGAGGTTTTTGAAGACTATCTCTCTATCTACATCCATCCATCCATCCATATATCCACACATCCATCCATCCATCCATATATCCACACATCCATCCATCTATTGCACATCTGAATAAGCAAACATTGCTTGTTTCTATTTACTATCTGTTTAACCTAGGAAGCATATTTCTGTGATAAACTAGATTAGTATCTGACCTGACCATGACTGACTATTAACTTTCATTACTTAATTTTCCTAAACAGTTTGAAATAGTAGCTTTAAAAGACTGGAAGTAAGCCAGGCGGTGGTGGCGCACGCCTTTAATCCCAGCACTTGGGAGGCAGAGGCAGGCGGATCTTTGTGAGTTCGAGGCCAGCCTGGTCTACAAAGTGAGTCCAGGACAGCCAGGGCTACACAGAGAAACCCTGTCTCGAAAAACCAAAAAAAAAAAAAAAGACTGGAAGTAAACATTGCATTTTTAAATGAGTTGCAAAGGTCCAATACCTTAAAAAAAGAGTTGAAACACACATTTTTTTTTTTTTTTTTGGTTTTTCGAGACAAGGTTTCTCTGTGTAGCCCTGGCTGTCCTGGACTCACTTTATAGACCAGGCTGGCCTCGAACTCACAAAGATCCACCTGCCTCTGCCTCCCAAGTGCTGGGATTAAAGGCGTGCACCACCACCGCCCGGCGAAACACACATTTTGCTGTAATAAAAATAACCTTAATTTTTGTATCAATATACAATAATCCATAACAGGGTAAACAAAATAACCTTAATTGAGAATCTAAGTTGAAGAGTAGCTTTAACAATCTACTCTTTTATCCTATTATTCCTATAAGATATTCTTATATCTATATGATATTCTTATATTCCCCTTTTTCTCTCAACACCCTTTCCTTTATGTAAGAAAGAAAGAAGGATAGAGAAAAGAGAGAAATCCCTGAGTCTAAGCTCCTGAACCTTGTTTTCTTCTAATCAAGACCATTAAAAACTTGGAACTACCTCCCTTTATAACTACAAGCATCTATCACCCAATAGAACAACCAGAACCTATGGACCCCGGCTCAAGGGAATGGGTTATCGCTCTTCTTGAAATTGCTTCCTGTTGGTTTGGGGCATAGGATTCCTTTTGGGGGGCCCAAAGGAAACTGGGAAAATGTTTAAGTCTTAAAAAGTTGTCTGTGGCATTTGTTGTCCAGTCTCTGTATGCTGTGAAAGGGTAGATTTATTTGAAGTCTGGGCTGGAACAGTCTGTGATACTGGGTTAGGTAGGACGTCAGCTTCTCAGCATCCTCCAGGGTGAATCTTGTCAGATCTGTTCCAGCTTTACTGGTGTTTGGTCCTTTTGTTCTGAAAACACATACACTTTTAAAGGTAATATACATTTCTGTAAGAACAATGTATGGAATGTTCAGTGTGCACAGATGATTTTTTTGCTTTTTATTTGAGCAGGGGAAAGACATCTGTCTTTTTTTATAAGCTAGTTTGGATTGTAACCAATATAAAAAATAAACCTCCATCCATGCCGTATGAAAGGGTGGCATGAAGAGTCCTGAGGACTTTGCAGCCAACTAGATTTTCTTTTTTTAGGTTTTTGGAGACAGAGTTTCTCTGTGTATCCTTGACTGTTCTGGACATACTTTGTAGACCAGGCTAGCCTTGAACTCACAGAGATCTGCCTGCCTCTGCCTCCCAAGTGCAGGGATTAAAGACATTAGCCAGCATGCCCAGCAGCCAACAAGATTTATTGGTCATGCATATTTGAAGTTCTGGCTGGAGACATTTATATGTCCCAGTCAGATTCAGAGTTGTTCCATATAGAGGGACCAGTACAGTCATCACTTGTCCTGATTTTCCTGTTGATTTCTTTCTTCCTTTGTACAGCCAAGATCTTCAGGAGGTCTCCTTCTATCATATATGATCCTTATTATCTTGGATGGAATCCTAGGCTTTTTTTTCCTGTTGACATAAACATAAAGCCTCTCGCCTAGCATAAGGTACCATTTGCCCTCCTGTTTGTAGACACTATAAGTATAGAGTGATATAATTTAGCATCCCTTTCTTATCCAGGTCTGCTTCATTTTGACCTCTCTCAAAGAGGATGCATAAAATTACCATTACCATTGAACATACAACAATTTTCATGTTGATAATCAAGACAAAACTGCATGTAGTCCAAATATCCTCCTCTACAGTGATATTTATTTATTATTTTTATTGAGACAGGGTTTCTCTGTGTAACCTGGGCTTTCTTAGATTCACTCTGTAGATCAGTTTGACCTTGAACTTACCAGAAACCAATTTGTCTCTGTCTTTGCCTCCTGAGTATTGGGATCAACGGCATGCATTTATTCATTTTTCTCTTTTTCCCCCTTTGCTCAGAGATTTACTTTCTTTTTTTTTTTTTGTTTTTCGAGACAGGGTTTCTCTGTGTAGCCCTGGCTGTCCTGGACTCAATTTGTAGACCAGGCTGGCCTCGAACTCGCAAAGATCCGCCTGCCTCTGCCTCCCAAGTGCTGGGATTAAAGGCGTGCGCCACCACTGCCCGGCTGAGATTTACTTTCTATCTGGATTTATTTATCCTTTTTTTCTCTTTTAATTTAACATCCTTCCCTGTATTCATCTTTATTTAAACTCTTTCCTATCTTTAGTGCTCAAGCACATTTTTAAGCACACTGTATCTGTTTAGAGATTTGGATCTGGGTCCTGAGCTAGGCTGAGCCACTGTTAGTCCTTCTGTGAGAGCCCCATGTCTTAAGGAGTCCAGCTGGCTATACAGAGTAGTGTGATGCTCAACCTCATGTTACTTCTCAATAACTCTTAGTTACAGAAGGCACACAGATTGCATGTTTGTCTCCCAGTCTTCCATGTGGAGTTCTGCTCCAGGTTGCTAACCTTCAGTGGGAGGCATGTAGCCTGCTCCCTTGGTTGCAGCCTCTGCCGATATTGTTGGTCTTGCTGGACAAGCAGGGGGACTCAGAGCCTCTGTCTGGCCACCACCTGTCCTGAGTGGGGACTGGGCTGCTGCTTCCTTTATAGCCGCTATCATGGTCTTTATTTTAAAGAGACAGTGCGCCTTTCACCCAGGATATCTGGAATCTAAACTTGGGTTCTAAGTAAGTTCTTGCTTTACATTGCTTTGCCAAAATGTAATAAGAATTAATTATTATTCTGGAGTTTGTTACATGCCTTAAAACCTTCTAGTTTGGACCAGAGAGATGGCTTACTGGTTAAGGGCACTCACTGCTCTTCCAGACCACCCAGGTTCAAATCCCAGCATCCACATGGCAGCTCAAAAACTGTCTGTAACTCCAAGATCTGACTGTCTCACATGGACATACATGCAGGCAAAACACCAACACACATAAAATAAAGATAAAAAAAAACCCTCTGGTTCCTGAAAAAACAACACAGATAGATACCTTTTATCTTAATGATAAGCTGTAGACCTTAAGCTGGGCAGGTTCTGAGCTATAATAATCCTACCACCCTTAAAAAACAGATAAATGCCCATCACTTGCCAATCTGGTGACTCCTGGGAGACTTCTGCTCCATCAGTCTGTTCTCAGGGCAGGCTGCCCTTGGCCATGTGCTTCTAGTCCATGCTACCCCATGGTGACTCCTCTCTCTCTCTCTCCCCCCTTCCCAGTCCCTTTCTCCCTATCAGGAAGTCCCGCCTTCCTGTTTTTTCTCTCCCGAGCAACAGGCTGTCAGCAACTTTTATTATCCAATCAGGGATAATTGGGGAGCATTCCTTATATCACATGGATACAAGAGATGATTCAACATTCCTAACCATGTCTGGGGCAGGGCAGTGAGCAGATCTCAGGGCACTGAAATCAGCCTCTGTGCACAACCCAGTGCACAAGACCGTCCTCCAACACAGATGATAGGTGGAGTTTGTGTCTGCAGCCTGCCCTTTGTCTCTTATCTACTTCTGGGCGCTTCCCTCAGCCTCTCTCTTTACTCTAGGAAGCCACCACCTTGCATTTTATGAGTATTTCCCTATGTAAGGAAAAGCTTTATGTGTGCTGCATATGTATGAGTAACTTTAGGTGAAATTAATTCATTTTTTGACAGTTTCACACATATATAATCCATTCTGATCACTCTCATCTCTCTATTCTCTCTTGTCTCCTCAGCCCTTCTACCCCTCCCCCAAGTCTCTATCCCACTTTCATGTCTTTTTGGTTTATTTATTTATTTTTTTTGTTTTTTCGAGACAGGGTTTCTCTGAATATCTCTGGCTGTCCTGGACTCGCTTTGTAGACCAGGCTGGCCTCGAACTCACAAAGATCCTCCTGCCTCTGCCTCCCAAGTGCTGGGATTAAAGGCGTGCGCCACCACCGCCCAGCTTTTTTGTTTTACTTTATGATCCACTGGTCTAACCAGGGCCACATTTTGTGGACACAAGTGTGGAGCTTTTGCTGGAGTATGGTACCGCCACTGGCTACATTACTGGGGACTGAATTCCTCTCCCAAGCAGTCCTCATAATCATTAGCTCCCCTGGATGGATCAGGGCCCTGTGAGCCCCTCCCAGGTAATTTTTCTTAGAGGTTTACAAAAATGGGATATGTTCTCACAACTTGCTTTTCCTACTATGAGGTTCCTTTGTAGATACACCTAGAGCTGTTGCTTGGTGGCCCTTTCACAGATGTGTACACAGAGCACTACCCTGTATATGGTCAGAGTATCCTATGGTCAAATACTTGGTAGTTTTATTTTTTTTTTCATTTTATTTTAAAGATAGGCTATAACTGTGTAGCCCTGTAACTCATTATGTAGACTAAGCTAGCCTCAAACTTAACAGAGTTTCAATTGCCTCTGCCTCCCAACTGCTGGAATTGGGTTATGCCACCACACTTGTCTGTGTTTAGCAAGATCACATATATTTACTTATTTTTAGAACCTCAAAACCATATTTTGGCATATGTATAAGAAATTCATGGATCCCAAACTTGAATTTCCTTGCTTTGGCATACACCTTATATGAAAGCTTTTGAATTATCTTGTTTAGTTGAGATTGACAAGAAAAAAAAAACCACCTTCCTCTTTCTTCTCTATACTATTGATAGATTTTGTGCTTTTAATAACCTGTGGTAAGGCTTCTTGGTGGTTGTTTGACAGCGCTACAGTGGGTGTCAGGCACAGTAGCTCTTCAAGGTCCTGTTTTCAGTTCTTTTGGATATTTACTCAGTAATGAAATTGCTGGATTAACTTGTAGTTTCATTTTTGATTTTTGAGGGACATCTATACCATTTTTTTTCAGTAGCTGTACCAGTTTTCAATCTTAGCAACAGCACATAAAGGGTTCAGTTTCTGTTTGTCCTCACCTTACTTACTTCTTTTGATGGTGGCCATCTGACAGGTATGAACTCATAGCTCATTGTATTTGGTTTGCATTTCCCACTGGTGAGTGATTTTGAACATCTTTTCATAGGCTTATTTGTCATTTGTGGACATTCTCTGGATACATACATACATATATAAATATATATATATATATAAACACACACACACACACACACACACACACACACATGTCCAGTCAAGCACTTTGCTTATTTACATTCTTCCCTTTGGCCATTGTTAAGTTGGATAATGTTGTTTCTGAGTTTTAGCAATATGTTGTAGTCTGATAATTAAATTAATCCCTTATAAATGCATGATTACTAAATACAAGATACCATTGCTGTTAGAATGTCTTGAAGTGTTCCTTCTATGTTTTCTTTGAGAAGTTGTGTAGTTTTAGTTCTTTATTTCACTTTGATATAATTTTTTCCTTTTTTGAGGCAGAGTCTCATGGAGCCCAGGCTGGCCTGGAACCCACTCTGTAGCTACAGATGATTTTAAGCTTCTGGTCTGTCTGCTTTCACCACCTAGTGCTGGGATGGCAGTTGTGGACCACCTTGCCCAGTTATGTGGTGCTGAGGGTCAAACTCAGGGAATTGTATGTGTTAGGTAAGCACTCTGCCCACTGAGCTCCAGACATTTTGAGTTAGTTTTCGTATGTAGTATTACATAAAGAACATTCTACTGCATGTTGATATCCAGTCTCCGAAACACCACTTATTGCAGAGGCTGTCCTTTCCCTGTGCCTTCTTGGCGTTTCATTGAAGATCGCGTGATTATATGCTCGAGGACTCAATTCTGTTCTCTCTGTCTTTACCCAGTATAGCACTTGATTTCTTTTTTTTTTTGTTTGTTTTTTCGAGACAGAGTTTCTCTGTGTATTGTTGGCTGTCCTGGACTCACTTTGTAGACCAGGCTGGCCTCGAACTCACAAAGATCCGTCTGCCTCTGCCTCCCAAGTGCTGGGATTAAAGGCGTGTGCCACCACCGCCCGGCAGCACTTGATTTCTTAAGCTTTGTGATTTATTTAGAAATTAGGAAATGTGAGGCCTCCAGCTTTGTTTTCTTCTCCTTTCATAAGATTGTTTCTGTCTATTCCAAGTCCCTTGAAAGTCCATATGAATGTTAGGATTTTTTTTTCCTGTATCTAGTTCTGCAAGAAAACACATTGACACTTTGGTAGGAATTTCATAGAATCTGTAGAGTACTCTAGGAGTTATGAACGTCTTAGGTATTCTGAACCATGAACATAGATGACGGGCTTTACTACCTGTTTATGTGTTTTATATTTCAGCAGTGCTTTATGTTGGAGTTTTCATTGCACGTCTTTTACCTTCCTGAAATAAGCCACATATTGTATATATATGTGAGATTTGGTCATCTGCACTTAGGGGTTTGGCTGACTTGTTCCTTCCCAGTTTGTGAACCTTTACTTACTTTCCTTGCCTTATTGCTTTGGTTAGTACTTTTAGTATTATATCAAGGAGTAACAAGGGTGGATGTCCTCACCTTTTTCCTCCTCTTAGAGGAAAAGCTTTCACTTTCTCACCATTGAATGTGATGTTGATATTGTTACTTTTCCAGACAAGGTTGCACTGTGGAGTCCATGTTGTCCTCACACTAATCGTCTTCCTTCTGCTTATGCCTCCCAAGTGCTGAGATTACAGGTGCGTACTACCACACTTCTAGTTTTTGGTTTTGTTCTTAAACCAGGATGGTCTTGAACTCACCAAATAGAGGAGGATGACCTTGAACTCCTGATCCTCTTGCCTCTACCTCCTGAGATTACAGGTGTGTGCCACTGTGCCCAATTTGAAGTTCTTTTTTTTTTAATTTCATTTATTCTTGGCCTACATTCTGTCTGTGGTCATCACGGTGCCATTAGCTGTTGGCTCACAAGTTTGCCTCTTGTAGGTTGTTCCCCTTCTCTGTTTTTGGATATCTCTAAATATTCCTAGGATATCAACTTGAAGATGCCCACAGTTCAATGCCTCCCTTCCGTTTCTCTTGTTTTGTGCACCTGTTTGGTACCCATGCATTCTCACCAAGATATTCCCTCATTGCTGTCAGTGCCTTCTGATCCCCCTGCCCTCTACCTACTCAAAACACCCTTACATAGTATGCCAGTGTGCTTTCCACAAACATAGCACCAGTTCCTACCTTAAAAACCTTTGCTTGTTTCCTCTTGTGCTTTAGATACAGCATAAATTTGATTTCAGCTTGCCTCTGGCATTTGATCTGCCATCTTCCTGTGGGCTAGCTCACCTTGGATGGCCAATGTTCCCTGCATATGAGTGCACACTGCTTTGTCCACACATTCACTCTAGCCATTTCCTCTACTGCCTTTGGAATGCCTTTCCTTTTTTTTTGTCAATGTACCTGAGTTAAAAATCAACAACAAAACCAAAAACCCATTTATTTAGTGTGCGTATACGTACATGCACATGACATAATATATTTGTGTGACAGTCAGAGGACCACTTTTTTTAAAACTTTTTTTTCTTATTTTGTGAATTTCATATCATGCACCCTGTTCCCTCTCATCTCCTACCGCCCCTCAGATCACCCTTGCAACCTCCCCCAACATAAAAAACAAAACAAAAAAATCTCATTGTGGAAGCTGTAGTGTGTCTCAGAATATTCCTTTTTGTCCACACTTTTTTTTTTTTTTGCTGCAAATGGTCATTATAATGACTTCTTGGTCTGGTACGAGGCCTCTGGCTTCCACTACTTGGTCAATACTGAAACCTCACTGGGACTCCTCTCAGATATGCTGTTGTTATCCTGTGTCATGGAGATCTGTAGTTTTGGTTCTGTGGAACTGGCCTCTTCATGCACTGCATCACTTCATCTATGAGGAATATGTTGGGATGGGCCAACTTTCTGGGCCTGTAACTCCCACTTCCAGGGCCAGTTCTACTGTGCTACCCAGGGAAGGTGCAGGGCCTGCTCTCCCGAATACTGCAGCATGTAAGGGGTTCGACCAGCTCTCTTCTTCCCATGACCCCATCAGGGCCAACTCTCCCACCTGATACCTATGTGGAAGGCATCAGAGAGTGAAGGGGATCTCTCCCTTGCCAATACTACCACAAAGGAGACAAAAGGCAGAGTTGGCTCTCCCACAATCACACCCTCAGGCCACACTCACATCCCCTACATCCAGAGCTAGCTGTACTATGCTGTCCAGGCAAGGTGCAGGGCCTGCTCTTCTTAGTGCTGCAGCATGTGAGGGCCAGGGACAGCTCCCTTGCTCTTGTGACCCCATTGGGGCCAGATCTTCTGTCCGGCAATGGCAGTGAGGGCAAAAGGGAGGGGAGGGGATCTATCCCTCGCCAATACCACCACAAAGCAGACAAAAAGCAGGACTGGCTCACCCACAACCCCCACATCCTGGGTCACGCAGGTTTCTTCTAGTCTCTGGCTTGTTTCCTATGCTGGGAGCCCATCTGGTGATTGCCTGGTGCTGGACGACTGCTGGTCGTCACAGGCTGGCTCCATATCCAGGCCCCGTGGCATTGAAGTGGTCTTGGTATATGGCTTGCTTTTTTTTCCCCCCAGGAAGGTTAGGCTACTATTCATTCAGATGTTCATAGGTCAGAACACTGAATGCAGATATAGCCTCTCTCCTCTCTGCCACCTACTGATGCACATGTGACACAGCAACCACATATGCAATGGCTCCAGGGGCAGAGCAGAGGACCACTCAATGGGAGTCAGTTCTCTTTTTCCACTGTGTGGCATCTGGGTAACAAACTCAAGTCATTAGGCTTAGCAATAAGTGCCTTTACTCACTAGCTGGCCTTCAACATACTTTAAGCTCCATTTGAAATGTCTTCTTCTCTACAAAGTAATAAACTGACCTGTGTACTATTCCTTAAATTGTAAACTCTTCATGATTTGACCTCTATTCACTTTTCTAGCTATGTATCAAGCCACTCCCTGGGGGAACCCTGTGATTTACCACATACTCATGGAATCATTTCTTGTTCCTCAGAACAGGAAAGCATACTTTTCCACACATATCATTTCCACTATGACCTGTCTTTCACTTGGTGCTTTTTTCCCCCCATGGTGTGGGTGGAGTTGGTATGAGTGGCTATTGGAACTAGTTCTGCATAGATAATCTGTGTCACACAGGGACTTCCATCTTTGACAGAGTGGAGGGATTGGTCTTTAAGCTTTAGTTTTTATGTGCACTATACATGTGAACTTGAATAAAACACCTCATTGCTTTCTGAACCTGTTTCTTGATCTATAAAACTGGGGTGATATTCAACTTATAAAATTAATATGAAGTCTATGATGTATTAGTTTTATAAGTTCAAATGCTTTTCTAACATTTACAAGGTGCTGGGTTCCATCTCTGGCACTTTAAAAAAGGGGTCAAGGGGCAGGTCGAGATGGCTCATCTGGCAAATGTGGTTGTTGTCTGACCACCCAAGTTTGGTCCCCAAGATCTACATGGTAGAAGGAAAGAACTGACTCCTGAAAACTATCCCCTGACTTTCACATATAAATAAGTCTTCAGGGGCTGGAGAGATGGCTTAGTGGTTAAGAGCACTGGCTGCTCTTCCAAAGGCCACGGGTTCAAATTCTAGCACCCACATGGCAATTCACAGCTGTCTGTAATTGTGGGGCATGGTGGCACACACCTTTAATCCAACAACTCAGGAGGCAGAGGCAGGAGGATCTTTGTGGGTTCAAAGCCAGCCTGGTCTACAAAGTGAATCCAAGACAGCAAAGACTACACAGAGAAAACCTGTCTCGAAAAACCAAAATAAATACATAAGTCTTCAGTAAATGGTGTTGGGGCTAAATAAATAAACAAGTAAAGCAGGACTCTTGCTGCCATGTTCCATCCACGGATCTGCCATGTGTGGTGAAAGTGTGGGAAGTGATGTCATAACAGGATGGGGCTAAAGATAGAGCACAGAGAGCATCTCCCTGCTTCTCAGAGGCTGGTTTTCCAACTACAGATTCTGTCTAGAGATGAAGAGAGGCATCTCCCTGAGGCCAACAGGGGCTTCTTCACATCATACACAACACATAGCACATTTCTCAAAAAATGATGCATGCTTGCTCCTGTTGCCCTGATCTCCAGCTCCTCCACAGTGCCTCCCATATTGTCCCAGAATATGGCTTGGAAAAGGAAGATTCCAAAAAAAAAAAGCCGGGCGGTGGTGGCGCACGCCTTTAATCCCAGCACTTGGGAGGCAGAGGCAGGTGGATCTCTGTGAGTTCAAGGCCAGCCTGGTCTACAAAGTGAGTCCAGGACAGCCAGGCAGAGAAACCCTGTCTCGAAAAACCAAAAAATAAAGAAAAAGAAAAAGGAAGATCACTGAGCCTTCAGCTGCCAGTACAGATAGTCTTGACTCCTTACCATGAATGACCAACCTCTTCCAGATCTGGTCTTTTCCCTGTAGCCTCAATCTTTCTTGCAGTGGACGTTTGCCAGTATTAGTCTGACTGGCTTTTGACTCTTCTGACAGACATTTCCCAGGCTCTTGGTGGAACAAGACCTGTCTCACATGGAGACACAGAAAGTACAGGTCCTAGTATTGACTGGATATCTGTCTCTGGAAAGTAATAATTATGGTATAAATTTTTCTTATTGAGGAATGAGAAACTATTGATTACATACTAATATTAAAACTGTCTACATGCATATGTTTTCTCTGATAAACTAAGTATGTAAGAACATAGATTAAGTTCTTTATCTTTGCTTTTTATTTCATAGCCCAGTAATTGACTTTTAGAGTATTAGATTCAGGAATGAATGGCACAGCTGTCTCAGAATATCAGTTAAACAGTTTTCCTGTAACAAGGTTTCTTCTTTGCTTATATAAATAAAAATGAAAAAAAAAATAGGATATCAGAATGTGACCCACAGTGATTGGCATTCTCAGCTCTGACAGGTCCAGTCTGTGCTCAGTTTAGTGTCAAGGACAGATGCTGCCTCAGAGTCAGGCCAAGCAGAATTATTAGCTGAACTACTGACAATCTTAGTATCAGGGGCAGATGCGTGGGGTACACCCATTGGTTAGTAGAAACCTTAAGTGAGGCCTCTTCTATTTTATTGCACACATGAGTGCATGGGCTGTGTGTGTGTGTATGTGTGTGTGTGTATATGCATGTGTGTGTGTCTGTGTATGTGTGTGTGCATGTGCTGTGTGTGTATGGGTGTGTGTCTGTGTGTGTATATGTGTGTGTGTCTGTGTGTGTATTTGTGTGTGTCTGCATGTGCTGTGTGTTTGTGTGTGTATGTGTATGTATGTGTGTGTGTTTGTGTGTGTGTGTGTGTGTGTGTGTTTGTGTGTGTGACCTTACTTTGGACTGGCTCACAAGTTTTCCTCTTTCCTTTTTTAGGTCCAAGACAACTTTGACAAGATTGAATTCAATAGAATGTGTTGGACCCTCTGTGTCAAGAAAAACCTCACAAAGAGTCCACTACTCATTACAGAAGATGATGCATTTAAAGTGTGGGTCATTTTCAACTTTTTGTCTGAGGACAAGTATCCATTAATTATTGTGCCAGAAGAGGTAAGGTATGGCTTTGGGGAATTTTTAGATGTCTAGGCCCTGAGGAGACCTGACCTACAGATGTTTGTGTTTATCCAGGGTTGGTCTTAGAAGCAGGTTTTTTTTTTTTTTTTAAATCAGAGGCAAAACAGGCTGAGTCCAGAAAAGCCCAAACTTATGGATTTGGGGCTAGGTAATACCCTTGAGATTTGTAGGGATAGTGAGACTCTTCCTCTCAGAATTTCTGTGGTTACAGATTGAGTCCATCCTCATGCTGTCTAAAGAGAATTTGTTCAGTACAAGGGACAGCATAGTGTTCAATGTACTTGTGGAAGAACTGGCTGATGCTCTGTGGGAAACACATAAGATCCAGAATGTTGTTCTCTCGATAGGTGAGGAGTAGGTACGACTTTTTTGTTTCAGAGTCTAGGATGATGACTGCTTACTAGACCTCTTAAAGCAAATGACAGTTCCTCTGCTGGTTGTGTTCTGTGTTAGTCCCCCGAGCTCCCCAAGTACGAGAATAGGATAAGGTTCCTGGGCTGTTTGCTGGAACCAGAGATTCAGGAGAGGTTTGGCCAGACATGGGTCTTTCTCAATCAAGAGGAAAATTTCCTGTACGAGGCAGCTACATTCATGAAATCATGATTATGTTATTGAGTCCTGTGGCTGAGCTTTTGGGTCTCAGAGTCCTCTGCAGAGCACAGCTAACTGGTCTATACCAGATAAGGCCATAACCAGCAGATTAAATTTGTTTTTTTTTTTTTCTTTCTTTCTTTTTTTTTTTTTTTTTTTTAGGTTTTTGGAGACAGGGTTTCTCTGTGTAACCCTGGCTGTCCTTGGCTCACTTTGTAGATCAGGCTGGCCTCAAACTCACAGAGATCTGCCTGCCTCTGCCTCCTGAGTGCTGGGATTAAAGGCGTGCGCCACCACACCCGGCCAGATTAAATTTGTGTTCCCTGTTTGCTCATGTTGATAGTGCCTGGTTGTGGGGAAATCTAGGTCAGCGTCAGTCCTGGACAACTAGAGGGAGCACCGTGTTTTTGTTTAAAGTGTGGGATTTGCTACAGACTGATTTTAAAACCTGACTTTACCACTTACTCACTGAGTAACAAATCAATCTGGGTCTCCCCATCTTTAAAATGGAAACAGCTGTTTTCTGCAATGCACCCTGTGAGGCTGAATAGGTTGACATATGTGAAACATTTGACACGTGAATCATTTGAATTCATCATGCACCAAAGAGATGTATTCCATACATGTTGGTAGTGAATGAATGAATGACATACTGAATAACAAATGGGATGTGATGATGGGTGTGGCATATTTGATGTTGTAGGTAGACTATCTTTGTGGAAATACACAACCAGAGCTTGTGAGAGGTCAAAGAGAGCTGGAGAGAGACATAGAGAAGAAACCACAGGAGTGAGTTAGGGCAGAGAGGAAGCGACCATAGTATGAGTTGTGAGGGCCAAGGAGAACCTTAGGGTTGTTTCTGTAGCAGCAGGAGGAAGTAGATTTAGTAAAGGAAGCAGAACTAGGCAGGCCATAAGATTAGAGGAGACACATGAGAATGTAAATTTCAGAAAAATCAGATAGTGGTAAGGAAGGACCCTTAATTTAACAACAGGTAGCCATTAGTAGCAAGGGAAATGCAGTTTCTTTATGGTAGTGGGAACATTAATGTCAGATATGATAACGTGTAGGTATATTAAGTATATATGACTGTTAAAAGGGAAATAGAAAGCAACATCCTAGAGGTCTGCCCAGGGTAATCCAGAGATTGAGTGGAAGAATGGTGGCCTGAAAGGGCATTTAACAGACGTGGCTGCTGCTCAGAACTATGTACACACTATTTTTTTCTTAGAAAAGAATTTTAGTATTACTACTCCTACTACTATTACTTTATATATATGAGTTGCTTGCATGTATGTCTACCACATGTGTGCCTGGTACCCTTGGAGATCAGAAGAGGGCATTGGATTCCCTAGAACTGGAGTTACGGAAAGTTGTGTGTCACCACATGGGTGCGGACAGTGGTCTTAGCTGCTGAGCTATCTCTCCAGCTCCATGTGAGATTTCCAACATGGTCTTTTTTGTTTGTTTGTTTTTTGAGACAGGATCTCTCTACAAAGCTCTGGCTATTCTGGAACTGACTATGTAGATCAGGATAGCCTCAAACTCACAGAGATCCACCTGCCTCTGCCTTCCCAAGTACTAGGATTAAAGGAGTATGCCACCATGCCCAGTCTTCCAATATGGTCTTTGAAGATATTTTGCAGCCACACTCTGAATTCCAATTTTATTTGTATGTTGTAACTAGAGGTGGATGTGTCTCTCATCTTTGACTTTTTGGACTTTTCTGTCACTAAAATATTCATGGTAGATCTGAAAGCCACTTTATCTTGCTTTCAAAGTTAGCAATTAAGTAACAGGGATCCGTGCTCACTTTGTTTGTGGACAAGGTAAGTGATTTCTTGATTTGGGGGCCTTGTCATCACTGAGCCACTACTGCGATCAGCTGCTTGGTGGCTCTGAGGAGCAATAGGAGCCACATCTGCCTTGATGGGCCTGATGCTGTCTTTGTTGCAGCCCAGAGCCCAGCCAAATGTTCCTGCATGCTTACCTTCATGATTGCAGGCTGACATGAACACTTTGTCCTCCTTCAAACATGTTAATCCTGTTTGGGAAGAGAGTGGTCTCTTTTTGGTGCAGCAGACCTTGTCATGTGTCCCGTGGGCTTACTCTGTGCTTTGCATCTGTAAATGCCTCTGCATCTCCTTTCAGAGTCAGAAGTAGGAGCATGTGCTACAGTTCCAGCACCAGGGACGATTGAGGCAGGAGGATCAGGAGGTTGAAGCCTGCCTGGTTTACATGGCAAGATCTGTTTCAAATAACAGAAGTAGAAATAGAGTTAAACTTATAGATTATTCCTCTGTGGGCAGGCATATTCCTGTGGGGCAGAGAAGGGATCATTGGAGCAGATGAATGTGAAGTCGCTTCAGTTGCTGAGTCAGCCTCATAAGGTTTGATCCATGGCCTTGGGCACACTGGGCTTCAGCATGTCACTGCCCTTCGACAAAGCAGTGCAGCCCCAAGGCCGGCCTGGGTGTGGACAATATATTGCTTCTAGATAGTCAACATCACAAAAACTGCACTTGAATTGTTTTAGAAATGCAGATTTTTAGAAAATGTAATATGAAAACAGATACATTTAAAAACATAACTTTTAAAATGCAATGTCTTTGTAGGTTTAACTTGTCCTGCTGGGAATTTTAAAGTCTTTCAAGTACAGAGTGGCTCATATATATATGGGAAGCTTAATGCTCATTACATAGAATCTAAATAGAATGTATTTATATTTACAAGCATGCACACATTCATTTAGTCATTTGTTTGTTTGTTTAAGACAGGGTCTGTCTATGTAGTCCTGGCTGGCCTGAAGCTCACTCTGTAGACCAGGCTGGCCTCAAACTCACAGAGATCTGCCTGCCTCTGCCTCCTGAGTGCTGGGCTAAAGGTGTGCTCATATTCCACCACTCTTGCCTGGTTTTTATATTTCTGGTAATCCATCTATCATAATGATCATTTGCACTTTTAAGTTTAAGGTTTTGTTGTGTTACTTGGTTGTTTTTGAGACGAGAAACCCAGGCCAGCCTCAAACTTGTGGCTATTCTCCTGCCTCCACCCCCAAGTGCTGACATGGCAGATATGCTCTACCACACTCAGCAAAGCCCATGTTTTTCTCTACTTCAGCTAATACTGTACAACACTGGCAGCTGTGTGATAATTCATCCACATTCAGTGAATTGTTCATTTGATTCAGCTTTCCATCACCCAGAATCAATGCCAAGAATGTTAAATAAATATTAAATTCATGGTAAAGCCAAGAAATTTCAATTGGTACATTTATCAATGGTTCCTCTTAGTCGGTTCCACATTTTCTTCTGGTGATATTCCTGGAAATGTGTGCCTGTAAAGTATAGTTTTTACTAGTGTCATTTCCTGAAGAACCAAGAACAAAACAGGATGTGTCTGTCACACACTTATTTGGAAGAATTGCCTTGCTGCAGTGAAAACTCGAACTTGAAATAGTTTTAAAGAGATCTTAGGTGAAGTAAAACCTAGGCTTGCCCCTTTAATGACAGAACTTTTGACAGAATAAAAATCCAAGCCAAAGGCCTAGAAAAATCACACAGAGCTTTAAATTTCTTCTTTGTTATTTTTGGTGAAATCTGCTTGGAAGGAGGAAGCAGGCTGCTTCCTGAAGTGAATGGGGCCTTAGAATTGGTGCAGGCTGCTGTAACCCAACCCCGCACGTGACTCATTATTTAGTTCTCTTGAGCATGAGAATGTGTCTCTTTGCCCGGCACAGTCAAAAGGTCCTTCTGCTCTTTGGTTATGGTAAGTATAGGATTGTGTTGGAAGTCAACAGGAAAAGACACAGTTGCTGGGAGTGATGTGGCCTGTTGGTGCTGGGGCTGAAAGTCAGCCTCTCAGGGCTTGAGAGGTACCATTAAGAAGGTTCCAGATGAACTCGGGAGGTTGCTTTGGAGAACTGAGTTGTTACTAACATGCTCTTTCTGAGTTGCAAACAAGAGGTCACCTGGTGATTAGAGGAGCCTGGAGCTGGAAGGTGACACAGGCGTGGCCTCATTCAGAGTGGTAGGTAAGCTAAGGACATCTCCTGACTTGGCAGTTGTCATGGGCTGTAATATCATCTCAAACCCACTGTAGTTCTTCATTCTGTACACACACGGCCATACCCATGTGCTTCTCTCACTGTATTGGTAAGATATCTTATCGCTGGACTGTCCCACCAGCCACCCAAGTGATGACATGGAGACCTTTTATTAATATGAAAGTTTGGCCTTAGCTTAGGCTTGCTTCCAACTATCTGGTATAACTTAAATTAACCTGTTTATACTAATCTGCATTCTGCCACATGGCTCGTTACCTCTCCTCAGTACCAGCACCTGTTTCTTCCTTCCTCTCCTGATTCTTTCCCAGAGTCCCTCTAGGACATTCAGCTCTCTATTAAACCAATCTGAAGGTGATGGAGAAGAATGTTTACAGAACACTGAGACAGGTGATTCTTCATAAAAATAATACAGAAGTCCTGCCTGTACTCAACTCTCTGTGGGTACAGAAAACAATATTTGAATAATACAGAGACAGCCTTTACACAGTGCACAGGAGACTACCCCAACACTTGTGGCTGTATTAGTATTCCCTTGATGAGCTAAAGTCACAATCAGCAGCCTAGAGCCTTCTTCTGGGCACCCTTAGGAAGGTATATATGCTAATGCCACTTTGGACAGTTGTTTATCTAAGTACCTTTTATTACGTGAATGGAGGATAAACAGACTCTCATGTAGCCCAGGCTGGCCTCAGATTCACTATTAGCTGAGTATGGTTTTGATCCTCCTGCCACCAACCCAAATCTTACTGGTTTCTTTCTTTCTTTCTTTTTTTTAAAAGCGTGTTGTTTTTATTTTGTTTTTAGTCTCATGTGACTTTAATAACTTTTCCGTTATCTTTTCTGGTTTTTTTCTGTTTCATCATCTGTTCCTGTTCCCCACCCCCGTAAAGGTATGAGAGTCTAAGCAGTAAGTGACACTTCTTCAACAAGAGAAGGGAAAGGCCTGAGGGTGCTTTTTGTGTAATATGCTGGGTAGCTTTGTGTAGGCTGCTCCTTGTTTGTCTTTTATCTCTCTGTGATGAGTGTTGTTATCCCCATTTCACAGATTAGGAAATTGGAGTTTAGCTTACTTCATTCCAGATTAGTTGAGTCCTGCTGTACTTTAGGTCCCCTACCGAGCTCTGGGAATTCAAAGGTAGATGGAGCATAGTCCCTCCTGTTAGGAACTTTGCTAGATCAGTGTGAGGGAACCTGGAGTCCTGTTAAAACAGCAGGGCCAGCCGGGCGTGTTGGCGCACACCTTTAATCCCAGCACTCGGGAGGCAGAGGCAGGCGGATTTCTGTGAGTTCCCTGTGAGGCCAGCCTTGTCTACAAAGCAAGTCCAGCACAGCCAGGGCTGTTACACAGAGAAAACTGTCTCGAAAAACCAAAAAAAAAAAAAAAAAAACCAACCCAGCAGGGCCTACAACGAGGGTGATGCCAACTTTGCTTGAAGCAAGCAGATGGAGGAGGAGGGACATATTTGTGAACCATCTGGAAAAACAGTGCTTTTTTTTCTCCTTGTTCTATGGGTTTTAATTCTTCTTATTTTTTATTTTTGGAGACAGGGTCTTACTATGCAGCCCTGACTAGCCTGAAACAACTCTGCCTCAGTTTCCCAAGTGCTGGAATTAAAAGTGTGTGTCATCACGCCCAACTAAATATTTTCTTTCTATTTCAACCTTTTAGGAAGATAAGCATTTTATATCCTGATTCAGTACAAACAAATATGTGCACACAAAAACCCTGTTGTAAAACTGTATCTGGCTCTATTTTGGTTGAACTAGAATAGTTTTCATTCCATTGCAAAAAAGACTGGTGGCATTCATAGTGGAAAACACTGATCTTGGAAATAATGTCCACAGTATTTTATTACTGGCTTGATGTTAGTGGTGGGGCCCTAGCTGGCAGGAGGTTCTGTGGACGGTTACTGTACCAGCTGAGTTCAGTAATAAGGGGAGAGGGGCAGAGGACAAGAGGCGGCATGAATGTGAGCAGAGTGCATGATGTGCATGCATGGAATTGTCATGACAAACCCATCCACACGAATGTGCTCTAGGAACAAACACATCAGGTAGAGAGGAATGACAATGTTTGAGAACACTGCAGCACTAGACACTACAGCTAGACACTTGGGCATCATCTAGTTCAAATCGCTGCCTTGTTCCTCTCCCCTCCCCCAGCTATTTTCCTAGACAGTGTCTGGTGTTTCAGGATGTTGTGAGCCTTCCCAACATATATATATATATATATATATATATATATATACACACACACACACACACACACTGTCTTGGACTCACTTTGCAGACCTGCTGGCCTCGAACTTACAGATATCCACCTGCCTCTGCCTCCCAAGTGCTGGGATTAAAGGCGTGCGCCACCATGCCCGGCTGTCCAATCATATTTATATTTATAACACCACCATCAGTGCTCTATCGGATGGAGGCATCAGTAAAGAAGTGATTGGGTTACATAGGAGATCTGTAAATTAGGGAACAACTTGTGCATTTGAGATGTTTATTTCACACTTACATGTTCAGTGAGATTTGTGTGCAGAGCTGGGCTATGGTGGCGCATGCTTTTGTAATTTAGTACAGGGGATGTGGGGCAGGAGAATCAATTGAAGGTCATTCTTGGCTACATGTGTGAGTGAGGCCAGTCTGGGCTGTATGAGACCCTGTCTCTAAATAAAACAAACAAAAAAAGAAGGAAGAAAAGATTAATGTTCTTGATATTGAATATTGAAGTATTTACCCAAAGAGAGTGATGAGGTGACAGTAATCAGTTTGTATATGGTGTATTTGTAGCTTCTAAGCTCTGTATGCATACAACATACAAGTGTGGATTGTCAAGCGGCGATTTGCTTCCTAAGCTAGCAGAGAACAAACACTAGTGCTTCATGTGTCCAGCTTTCCCTAGCAACTAGAGATTCTGCAAAGAAGTACTGTTTTGGAAGTATAAAGAATATTTTCTGAATTGACCTGAATAGTGTGAACAACACAAATGCATATCTATGTTAAAAACAGGAAATTAGCCGGGCGTGGTGGCGCACACCTTTAATCCCAGCACTCGGAAGGTAGAGAGACAGGTGGATCTTTGTGAGTTCAAGGCCAACCTGGTCTACAAAATGAGTCCAAGACAGCCAAGGATACACAGAAAAACCCTGTCTCAAAAAAACAAAACAAAACAAAAAACAAACAAACAAAAAAGGACATTTTTAGTTGGATGATGGTGGTGCATGCCTTTAATCCTAGCACTCAGGAGGCAGAGTCTGGGGTATCTCTGAGATCGAGGCCAGCCTGGTCTACAGAGCAAGTTCCAGGACAGCCAAGGCTATGCACAGAAATCCTGTCCTGAAAAAAACTACAAAAAGGAAATAATTAAAAAATTTCCCTGCAGATTGAATACCTGCTTAAGAAACTTACAGAAGCTATGGGAGGAGGTTGGCAACAAGAACAATTTGAACATTACAAAATAAACTTTGATGACAATAAAGATGGCCTTTCTGCGTGGGAACTTATTGAGCTAATTGGAAATGGGCAGTTTAGCAAGGGCACAGATCGTCAGACGGTGTCTATGGCCATTAATGAAGTCTTCAATGAGCTTATCTTAGATGTGTTGAAACAGGTAAGAGGCCATAATATTACTCTCCCTCATCTTTAGAATCTGATGTTTGAAACCAAATACCTTCCTTCTCTCTCCTCTCCCCTCCCTCCCTTCTTCTTCCTCTCCCTCCTTTTCTGTATAGATGGTGTAAGTCATTTATACTCTGTAAATGATTTAGAACAAGACATTTTGTTTCTGTTTTCTCTGTTTTTAGACTTTTAGAATTCACCCAGCCCTGCTGGGATATTGAGAATTGAACCAAGTCATGCATTCTAGAAAAGTGCTCTACAACTGAGCTACACCTCTGCTCCTAGGCTCTTGTTTTAAAAAGTTACTGGCACAGTTTGAAGTACAGTTAAGAACTGAGAAGTTGCCAGGAGTGGTGGCACACGCCTTTAATCCCAGTGCTCCAGGAGGCAAAAGCAGGCGGATCACTGTGAGTTCGAGGCCAGCCTGGTCTACAAAGTGAGTCTAGGACAGCCAGGGCTGTTACACAGAGAAACCCTGTCTTGAAAAACCTAAAAAAAAAAAAAAAAAAAAAAAAAAAAACCAAAAAAACTGAGAAATTGCTATTTTTGAAGGGACTGTTGAGTCAAATTTCCAAAATATTTTTAAAAAGTACCCTCATGTCATATGTAACCCTGTATGCTCTGATGTGGAGAGACACCCATGGTGCCTTGTTCACTGGAAAGAACAGGTCACAGAGCAGTGGATTCTTGTAACTCCTGCCTGCCATGTAGCATGACACGTGTGTAGAGATGTCTAGAAGGATGCTCACCAACATGTACCCAGTGATCACCTCTGGAGTGTATGATTTTGGTGAATTTTACTTTCTTCTTTATTTTCTATATTTTTAGAAAATACTGCATGATTTCCAGTATTTTTACAGAATTAAAAAATACCTTTACTGCTGGGCGGTGGTGGCGCACGCCTTTAATCCCAGCACTTGGGAGGCAGAGGCAGGCGGATCTTTGTGAGTTCGAGGCCAGCCTGGTCTACAAAGCGAGTCCAGGACAGCGAGAGATATTCAGAGAAACCCTGTCTCGAAAAACCAAAAAAAAAAAAAATACCTTTACTTTTAGAAAGAACACTTTCAAATAGCAATGTTGTATTTATCTTAACAGACTATTTTTGTTTTCTGAGCACCCAACATAATGTCTGATATACATGTAGGAAACTAAATACTTATTAAATAGGACATCTGTCTGTCTGTCTTGAGACAGAATCTCACTCTAGTCTGGCTGGCCTGGAACTCGCTGTGTAGACCAGGCTGGCCTCAGATCTGCCTGCTGCGATTGAAGGTGTGCACCACCTGGACATATATACAGGTCTTTCAAACATCATACATTATTATATCAGATAATAACTCTGCTTTTGGTTTTCCTGTCTTTGTTCAGTAGGTGGTTGTTATTGCCCTTGCTCGTTTTTTCCATCAATAAGCATTGATTAAGGCTTAAGTTGCATAGGGTTTTGGTGTTACAGGGAAGTATATGATGCATCTCTGTACATACTTTATGTCTCCTTTTCGTGTACAACCCAGACATTTCTATTTACCTGTAAATATTTCAATAAATGTCTTTAAAGGTAAGTCAATTAGGAAAATCCACTATTTATTAATGCCAAAGCGTCTGTTACCTGTGTGTCACTTCTGGAGACTGAAATGTCTAAAATTGCATGTAAACCTGTGTGTGGCCATGTGGATTTCACTGGGGATCATGCCTCTGGCCTTCATAGATTCTCAGAGACCCAGTGCATGATCCATGCAGGTGAGAACCATTGACATTTGTGTGTTCTGGACCAGGCATCAGATAATGCAGTAAATAAGACACATATTTACATTAATCTGTCATAGGGTTACATGATGAAAAAAGGACACAAAAGGAAAAACTGGACTGAGCGCTGGTTTGTATTAAAACCCAATATAATTTCCTACTATGTGAGCGAGGATCTGAAAGACAAGAAAGGAGACATCCTCTTGGATGAAAACTGCTGTGTGGAGGTGAGTGGGTTGTGGGCTGTCTGCATGCTTGCCCTCTGCTGCCCCCTGCTGCCCCCTGCTGCCCCCTGCTGCCTCCTGCTGCCCCCTGCTGTCCATGGCCTTTTCCAGCCTTACTCTTCCAGACCAAACCTTCAAATAATCCCCAAGTGGACTTTTCCAGAATAAAGTATACTCACTGTGACTTCTGAACCTAAAATTAAAGACAGCTGACAAAATGTATACCTAATAAGAATTTATTTCTGTCTTATGGTTGTGAATAAAGTATAAGGGCTAAATCTGACAGATTTGTATTTAAGGAATCATTTATTCAATAAAATCAATTCATTAAAAAGCAAAAATGCAGTAAGATGATATTGGAAATTATCAATAGATTAAAGGTCTGGACTTTGAAAAATAAAGCAAATAGAAGAAAATTGATCATTAAAATTAAGTATTTTGGCTGATATTATCCTTTTGTGGGAAGACAGGGTCTCATGTAGTCTGGATGGATTTAAACTTGCTAAAGCCTTGAACTCTTGATCCTTCTGCCTCTTTCTACACAGTGCTAAGATTACAAGAGTGAGCCTCCATGCCTGCCTTGAGTGGCATATTTTATAGCTGTTAATTCTTTAAATATGTAAAGTCCTCAAGAACATAATTTTTGGGTGTGCAGTGGCACATATCTATAACCCACACTCGTATAGAGATACACTAATGCTTTGGGGTAAGCTGTGCCAACCAAGGGGTTTGCTTATATTCTGTTAAATGAGACCTACAAGATTTCCATAAGCTCTACCATTTTACTCTTAAAGATAGAGGCCAGGAACCACAGGGCACCAGCAGTACACCCCAGGTGTAAGAAAAAGCCATAGCAGGCACAGGTCTCCTGTAGCAGTTATGTGGGTGTCCCTTCCAGGATCCCTGCAGGGGCCATGCTAAAGTGCAAGTTGTATTTGGGAAACCAAAGAGCCTGGAGTCCTGTTGTCCTCACCAGGTGTTGAAGTTCTTCCTTTGTAGATGTGACATCCCACATTGTCACTGTAACCATACATGAGGTTGCCTGGGACACAGCATTAGTAAATCAGACATTCGCACTGATAGGTGCTTTTCTCTGGCGTTGAGTTTCAGTTAGAGTTCGATAGTTAAGAAATGAAGTAACAAGAAGAAAACTTCAAGCCAGGTGTGGTGGCACACGCCTGTAATCCCAGCACTAGGAGGCTGGGGCTGAAGGGTTGTGAGTCAACATTGGCCTAGTCTACATTGTGAGACCCTGTCTCCATAAACAAACTGGATAGCTTCCTGCTGAAGTACTACTACACTTCCCAGCTTTCCTTGAGGACTATGGAAGTCATTTCCAACCCTACAAGAGGCCACATACTATCTTCCTCTGTGGGCATTTTGGCATCTACCCATGTGGGTGACAAAGTGCCCCCTTGCCATGAATAGACATGGTCCCACCTAAGGTCAGACCGAGTCTCTTTCTGCCTTCTCACTCTCTCTTTACCTGCCTTTAAATAGTCTAACACAAAAACAAGTGAAGCTTTAAAGAACTAATCATGGTTTCTGTTTTAGTCTCTGCCTGACAAAGATGGAAAGAAATGTCTTTTTCTAATAAAATGCTTTGATAAGACCTTTGAAATCAGTGCCTCGGACAAGAAGAAGAAACAAGAATGGATTCAGGGTAGGAAACTTTTATTGTTTCTGTGATAAAACTTGAGAGCAGAACTGAACGTGGGCACAGGTTTTTAGTCCCAGAGTGTGGTAGGTAGATACAGAAGGATCAGGAGCTCTCTACATGGAGTTCCAAGCCAGCCTGGGCTACTGACTCTGCCTAAAAAATAAAAAAACAAGGCGGGGCGTGGTGGGGCACACCTTTAATCCCAGCACTCGGGAGGTAGAGGCAGGCAGATCTCTGTGAGTTCGAGGCCAGCCTGGTCCACAAAGTTGAGTCCAGGACAGCTAGATATACACAGAGAAGAAACCCTGTCTTGAAAAATCAAAAATAAAATAAAATAAAAATAAAAAAATACAAATACAAACAAAACTGAGAGTGCTCCAACTTTGTGTTTTCAAACCTCTCAGAAGATACTATCACAGTTTTGTTTCCTGATGTCATGACTGTTGCGAAAGAAAACCAAGGAAACATCCCTCCCCCCTCCCTTTATTGGCCAATTTATTTGCATTCTGACTTTGTGAGGATAAAACTATATTTTAGGTCTTACTGCCCTAACTCTTGAAAGAGTATGGAATTTTCCTTTAGGCTATGAAAATGTTACAGATCATCTTGAGGTTTTGGTTATATGCAAGACAGAAGGAATTTATGGTGGTTTTGTAACTCAAGAAACCAATAACTTGAGGGGAGAGCATTATGTGAACATTTAAAAGGAAGTGGATGATGTGTAGACATACTCATTGTTTAAAGTATCTCAGAAGAACCACAAGAAACTGTTAGCATTAGTTGCTGATGGCCAGGAAACCCAGAGCTTGGAGAATAAGAGTAGGCAGAAAACTTCTTGAGTGTTCGTTCATGATTCTTGAATTTGAACAGTAGGTACTAGTTTTTCAAGAAACTAAATTTAAGTGGTGTGGTGAGCCAGGTGTGGTGATTCGTGCCTGAGATCCCACCACCCAGGAGGCAGGGGCAGCAGATTGCTGTCAGTTCAAAGCCAGGCTGCACTACATAGCAGGTTTCAGGACAGAGAAACTTTCAGGACTTCACTTACAGAGTCAAACTCTGTTTCAACAAACCATAACAGGGGCTGGAGAGATGGCTCAGTGATTCAGAGCACTGGCTGCTCCTCTAAAGGACCAGGGTTTGATGTCCACGCCTACATGATGATTTACAACCACCCATAACTCAGTCCCAGGGGACCTGACACCCTCCTTCCAGCTCTTTGGGGGTCAGACACACACATGGTGTACATACATACATACATCCATGCAGGCAAACCACTCATACACATGACGAAAAACAAATGAGATTTATATGAAATGTATGTGTGTAAACAATGTGCATCTGGAATATATGTCTTATGAAGTGCTTTGCGTGCTTTGCTACATGTAGATTTTCAATAAATGGTGACAGTGAGGGGGAAGTGACTTCATAGACACAGATGAGAACAGAATCAATGTGGCAGGCTGCGCATCAGATGCTAGGAACTTTGACTCTCTGCCCTTAGTGTGTCTTAATTTTATTTGGCTTTTAAAAACTGTTTGTTGTTGTTGTGTGTGTGCTCATGATGTGTGTGCATGGGCACCTGTGCCATGGCTTACGTGTGGGTCCCAAGGATCAGACTGCCCCAGGCCTGCACAGCTACTGCCTTTACGCGCTGAGTCATCTTGCCTTTTCTTACTTAGCGTCTTGAGGAGCAGAAAAGGACCAGGTGTGTGGTATCAGCACTGGTAATAGAAGACAGAAGGGTTGCTATGAGTTTGAGGACAGACCAAGCTGGACTGTACAGTGAATCAATCAGTCAATCTCTCTCTCTCTCTCACACACACACACACACACACACAAGTTGAAAGTCTTACTTCTTAAGTGTGCCCTGTAGTGTTCCCCGTTGAAGTGTCTGTAAGCACAGGTGAGCAGCTGTGGACCTGGACTCAGAAGAGACTTTAATGCGCATATTTCTCGTGTGGGAGCTGGAGAAGCAGGTGCTCCTCAAGCCCAGGAGCTGCTGCTTCCAGGCAGCATCTCACCCCATCAGGTCTTCTGTGTCACGTAGAGTATAATCCCTCTTCTTTCTCTCTTTCCTTACAGCCATCCATTCTACCATCCATCTGTTGAAGCTGGGTAGCCCCCCACCACACAAGGAAGCACGCCAGCGTCGGAAAGAGCTCCGAAGGAAGCTGTTAGCGGAGCAGGAGGAGCTGGAGCGGCAGATGAAGGAACTCCAAGCTGCCAATGAAAACAAGCAACATGAGCTGGAGAGTGTGAGGAAGGTAGGCATACGACAGAGGCCTGGGACAGAGTGAGGGCGACACTGTCCTGTTTAGTGCTGAAGCCACACAGCCTCAGGAGCCTTGCCTCACCCTCATTAAGTTAGGACAAGTTCAGGAGTGTTTGGAGACCTGAGTTCTCAGGAAGTGTCCAACCACTGGGCCTGGCAAGCTGTTTGTAAGAGTGAAGCTCTGAGCTGTCCCTCCTGCCCTCTTCATGCTTAGTAGATGGTACTAAAGGGCTTAGACTTGAACAGTTTTTATCTATGTTTACACACAGAAGTAGAGCTGAGACATAGAAGCTGAGGCAGATCTGTAGTCACGAAGGCTGGCTGATGGAAAGCCACTGTCTTGAACAGTGCTGGTCACTGCTACATAAAGTCACCTTCTAGGGCTTGGCCGTTAGTTACTCGCTGCAGCCAGATACATCACGTTTCAGCTTTAGGAACTGTATTTTGTCTAGAACTGGGCAACTCAGCCGTGGTGTTTACTGGAGGCCCTTAAATTTTGCTGCTCTCTCTCGAGGTCTTTCTGTCTTTCTGTGGTTTTGCTGTGATGTTTGTGCGTGCTGCTGAAGCTCTGACTGGCCTAAAGCTGCTTCTGTAGACCAGGCTGGCCTCAAACCCAGAGATCTGCTTGCCCCTGTCTGGCACTCTTTTTTTTTTTTTTTTAAGGTTTTTCAAGACAGGTTTGTCTGTGTAACAGCCCTGACTGTCCTGGAACACATTCTGTAGACCAGGCTGGCTTCGAACTCACAGTGATCCACCTGCCTCTGCCTTCCAAGTGCTGGGATTAAGGGTATGCTCCATCATGTCCGGCCTTGTTTTTTTTTTTTTTTTTAGTTATTTAGAATTCACAGACTAATGACCGAGGCTTTCCACTATGTTGGGTAAAGTTTCAACCTATTTTTTCAAGTTTTTTTTCCTCCCCTTTCACTCTTTCCTTATATGCTGTTAAACAAAATATTGTGCACAATAGTGCCCTCATTCTCTGAAGCTGTTTATTTTTCTGTTTTTCTGTTCTTCTGTCTGTATAGTGTCTGTGTATCTCTTTAATGGGGTCTTCTTGAAGCCCAAATATATTGTTGATCTCTTTTTTTAAAAGTAAGGCCTTATAGCCCAGGCTAGCCTTCAATTCTCTAGTTACGGAGGCTGGCCTTGAACTTCTTGCTTCCACCTTCCAAGTTCAGGAGCCATAGGCATATTCCAGCACACCTTGTCCTATGTGCTTCTGGTGATAGAGCCCTGGCTTCTTGATGCTGTGCAGGCTGCTCCAACTGAACTCTAGCCTCAGCTAGTTCTTGAAGATTCCAGCCCAGCAATCTCCATTTGGTTCTTTTGAATTTGCCTCTTTATTGGTATTCTCCACTCGATGGGATATTGTTATTCCTTTCATTATGTCTTTAAGCATGACTTCCTTTCATTCTTTTTAGCGTATTTACAGTAATAGCTTTGTAGATAGGCCTCTCGGGCTTCTTCAAAGGCAGTATTTGTTGACTATTTTTCCTACATATGGATTACACTTTCCTGTTTCTCATACTTGTTTTTAGTTGAAAACTGGATGTTTTAGAAGATAATGTGTTATAGGAACTTTGAATACTGATCCTGACAACCCTACCCTCAGCTTGTCATTGTTTGATTATTTACTTAGTGACTTGGCTGGACTATTTCCTGGACCCTTGGGGCCTTTCAGTCTGCTTCTCAGAGAAGTAGCCTTGGGTATGCGTGGCCACAGTCACCTGGCATAGCCCACTTGGGTCTCCTCTCCTCCCTGTTAAGCAGTCACCCCTAACTGCTAGAGTTCACTGATTTCTGGCTGTTTGATCTGCTTTCTCCAGTGCCCTAGGAGCTATGTAACCTCACAGTCTGAGGTTAAATTCAGGCCCATGTTCTCTCAATGCCAGTCTTAGAGACTTGTTCCTACCACATGAGGGCTCTGCCTAGCAGGACCTTCCTGCTTCTGTCAGGCTTAACTAGTCTGGTTGGTTGCCCTGTGGAGCTGTCAGTCTTCTCTTAATTCCTTCAGCCCAAATCTTCATTGTTTCATACCATGTCCTTAGGTTTGTACATCTCACATCTGACAAAGTCATGTTTGGTGAGAGCCTCAGAGTCTGTTTTCCTCCTTGAGCAAAACTTTCCTGAAAGGCTGGGTGTGTGTGACACTTACAACCTCAGCACTTGGGAGTCTGAAGCAGGTGGATTGCAAGTTGTTTGAGCTTGGGCGGAGACAGCAGCACACACTTGGAACTATACTCTTGCTTCAAGAGCTCTGCCACCAAGCAGAGGGTGACAGCCTGCTATCACCCCCATGTTCATCCTTCTCCTTCTGTGGAGTTTTTGCCTGACAAGTGAGTTGAGACCCAGGTGACCAGACCTGTCAGGTGACCAGACCTGTCTTCTCTGCCTGACAGTGCCCCTGACCCCACACTGGAGTAGTTTGATGAAAAACCAGTAGCTGCTCCTCACTATAGCTTGAGCTGTGAGCAGAGGACAGAGGGCGCCCTTGTCTTTTATCTGCCAGGAGTGGCACTTCTTGCCTGGAGGAGGGGAAGGAGTGCCTGAAGTGCCATAGACTTTTTTTATGTGTTCTAGGATCTAGTTGATTGTCTTTTGCTGCTGTTTTGCTTTTAATGTTTTTGTTTGTTTGTATTTTGTTTTTTTGTTCTTTGAGGGTGGATGGGATCAACTGTGGGCCCTGTGCACGCTGGCCAAGCACTCTACCACCAAGCTACAGCCTCAGTCCCTCATAGGCTTCCTAGATGGATATACCCTGGGATAGTCTGCAAACTTTAATGCATTTTGTCTGTTTGCCTTGTTTTTAAAAATAACTTTAACCAATTGCTCCTGTTGAGGGGTTGGGGAGTGGATGGGTGGATGGGTGGTTGAGGAAATTCCTTGTATCACTTACCTGGGAGCTGAGCTCTGGTGACAGATGTAAGGAATAGTGTATTGGAGCCCACTCTGTACAGAGAGCTCCAGAACTAGGTCAAACTGTGGGAGTGTAGTTGCAAATGATTATGACTCAGTGGCCATCCTCAAATGTCTGTGCACAATGTTTTGAGTCAAGTCACTCATACCTGGTTTGTTTCATATGCTGACTAGGCAGACTGGATGGAATTTCATTGTGTCTCACAGCTTGTATTTAACTCTTATTAAAGCTTGATTTTTCTCATATGCTTAAGCAAGGCTCTCTCTTCCACTGTAACTATCCTGTTTTTCTGGGGATGGGTTTTTGATTAGAAACTCGAAGAAGCAGCTTCTCGTGCCGCAGATGAGGAGAAGAAACGCCTGCAGACTCAAGTGGAACTGCAGACCAGGTTCAGCACGGAGCTGGAGCGGGAGAAGCTGGTAAGGCCGAGAGCTGCCCCATCAGCTCAGGGAGACTTGGTGGCCACTTCATCGTGACTTTCCTAAGACTTGCCGTGGCTACTGGGGAAGTTGTGTGGTCGTGTGTCTGTTTGTGCATCACCCTTTACTGAGCACCGTCTGTGTACCAGGGAGGTAGAGGTGGAGGAGGATGGGCACCTTGTTTTCCAGACCTCTAAGCAGGATCGTGTGCAGTGGGGTGATAAATGCTTGGTTATTGCTGTTCCAGGTCTTCATTTGCTTTGAGATATCCCTGTCATCCCGGGATAACTGTAACCAGGGTCCTTTTCATTCGCAAAAGACTTCTGGTTTGGACAGTAACTACATATGAGAAACTAAGCTTAACTCCAGGGCATTTCTCCTCCATGATGAGCAGCATGAACAGGAGACCTCTGGGCTCCAGTTGCTGTTCTGGCCACACCAAGGTCCAGGTTGCTTTGTGGAGTTAGCTGGTTACTAGAGCACACATCTGCCACAGAGCACTGCTAAGCCCAGAGCCTGACCGTGGTCTGATCATGCTGTTAGTCACTTGTTGCTTAGAGGTGTTCAGGAAGGTGGATGTGATGTATTTGAGTGTGCCCAGCTGCCCTTCCTCCCTGCTCTGTCTCCCTGAGCACTAGTGTGATTGTGATTGGTGTGTGCTTCCTGCATAGGGGTCATTCTGTGAGCTCTCTGGGCTCTCTGAGAACACAGTGAGCTAACGTTAGTGACATAGTTCATAAATTGCAAAGACATACATCAACATGTGTGACAGTATGTGTGTCAAGGTAATGGGGATTGAATCCTGTGCCTAACACATGCTAAGAAAAACACTCTGCCAGTAAGTTGTACCCCAGCTCTGTCTTTGTTTGTTTTTTTCTTTCTGTCTTTGTTTTTAAAGACAGGGATTAATCCTCTTCAATCCATAGGGGAAAGCCATGCATTTGTTAAGTATACTGGAGCCCCAGGGATGGGGAAGGAGGTAGAGGCAGTAGGATCTGCAGCTCATTAGAGGCTGCTCTGCCTGGGCAAAGGCTCACTCTTTCTTAAGATTTGTTAAAGAGGTTTTTGGCTTTAAAATAAAAAAGAAATTAAAGAGAAATTACACTTTTTTCCTTTGACTTGAATAAAAATATAAAGTAGAAAGGAAAGAGCATATATGGAACAGGAATGCAGCAGTTGGGTTGCTGTTTATTTTCTTGGACTCCTGGCACTAATATTGAATATAAGCTCTCATTTCCTCCCTCTTCAGCTCAAAGATAGAGGTGGGGTGGGAGTCTTGCCCTGGGGAAGAAGTCAGCTGAATTTAAACGAGACCATGATCCTCTCCTCCCTTCAGATCAGACAGCAGATGGAGGAGCAGGTTGCCCAGAAGTCCTCCGAGCTGGAGCAGTACCTGCAGCGAGTTCGGGAGCTAGAAGACATGTACCTGAAGCTGCAGGAGGCCCTTGAGGACGAGAGGCAGGCCCGGCAAGATGAAGAGACAGTGCGCAAGCTTCAGGCCAGGTGCAGACCGCCGTACAGCCCTCCCTCCCTTGTGGACTCTGCATGCTCAGGATTCTACTAGCATCATTAGAAAGGGAGCCGGAGGCCATGTGTCATCCAGCCGAGGAGACCCTGGACAGTGGGCTGGCAGGGGTTTTTCTCCTGATCCCGGGATACAGAAACCTTTGTTTGGGTTTTAAAGAAAAACCTTGTACTGAGACCAGTCTGATGGCTATGTTTACTGGGGTGCCCTTTATTCCATTCCAGAACGTCTTATCAGTCAGATCAGCTTTGGCAGAAACCTGGCTTTGACCTGAGCAGCCCTTGCTGCAGACAAGACTGCCCCAGGCCAGGCTGCAGCAGAGGTTTTGTGGGTAGGGAGGGAATGTGCACTTTCTGTTTGGTGCTGTGGAATTGGCACCATTTCTTCAGTAGCTATTCCTTGTAATCCAAGTTTTAAAAGTTTGAAACTAACTGGGTGTGGTGGCGCACGCCTTTAATTCCAGTACTTGGGAGGCAGAGGCAGGCAGATCTCTGTGAGTTCGAGGCCAGCCTGGTCTACAGAGTGAGTCCAGGACAGCCAGGGCTGTTACACAGAGAAACTCTGTCCAAAAAGTTTGAAACTAGATTCCGTCTCCACCCCGAACTTTCAAAATCAAGTTTACAATTTATGATGCTCATATTCTCAGAGAAAAATTTTGCCTTGGGTCTTTGTGACATCAGGAAGGACAAAGTAAAATAGGAGCTGTCCTGGGGTTAACCCGTTGTCCCATTTACTTCTTCATGATGCCTTGTGGGAGGCAGCCTTGAGCTGTGTCACCCCTGCCCCGTGTGAGGGAACAGTTAGAAGGTGAGCTGGTAGAATCTCTATAACTGCCAGTCCTCATGTGGAGAACCAAAGATGCTGTTTAACCCTGGCAAGAAAGGAAAGGACCCATGAGATGGCTCAACGGGTAAAGGGTGCTTGACACTGCCTGCCTGACGTTCCTAGTTCTATCATTTGGGGGAAAAAAAGCTGATTCGGGGCCATCAAGATGACTCAGCTGGCAACGCTGCTTGCTGCATAAGCCTGGTAACCCAGGTCTAATCCACAGAGCTGATAGAAAGGTGGAAGGAGAGAAGCCACTCCACGGAGTTGCCCTGGCCAGTTACTTGGAGTGGCCTCTGCTGCTGTTGACAGTGGCGTTAGCAGGTCATTCGGGAGAAGGCGTGAATCCCATGTCACTTCCAAAGAGTGGCACTCTGAGTGACAATTGACATGCTTTGAGCCCCAAATTTACTCTGGGGAGTTTATAGATTACTCTCATGCACAGAATCCCCAGGGAAGGCATGCCGTGCATGCTTCAGTAGTCTTGAGGGAAATTGGGTATAACACAGCCGCAGAGGACCAGATGACTCGGGAATTCACTGCAGTGTCAGCTCTGCTGTGTGTGGATAGATGATGCTTTCTGTGGTGGCAACTTCTCTCTTGCTTTGATAATGACAAAAGCAACTAAGGGAAAGGGGCTTACTTTGGCTTGCAGTTCCAGAGGGAGAGTCTGTTATCTTGTGGAAGGCCTGGCATGGTGGCAGGAAGTGGCTCCTCACATTTCCTCCCATGAGAGGAACAGCAGGTGAGGTGAGGTTACAAAGTCTGGTGTCCTGTGACAGGTGGAATGGAGAAGGGTTGACATAAAGGCCATATGGATCTTAAACTTTTTATCACTAAACCAAAGTTTATTTTTATTTTTAAGACAGAGTATCACTGTGTAGCCTTAGCTGGCCTGGAACTTGGTGTGTAGGCCAGGCTGGTCCAAACTCACAGATCCACCTGCTTCTGTCTCCTCAGTGCTGGGATTAAAGGTGTGCACCACCATGTCTGCTTTGAAGGTTTGTTTTTTTTATTTTTGAGACACTGTTTCTCTGTGTAGTCCTGGCTGTCCTGGAACTCACTCTGTAGAGCAGGCTGGCCTCGAACTCAAAGATCTGCCTGTCCCTGCCTCCTGAGTGCTGGAATTAAAGGTGTGTGCCACCACCACGGCCCGGCTTATTATTACTATTTTTGAGAAAGTGTCTTATATATCCCTGACCGCCCTCAGACTTGCTGTGCAGCTGAGGCTGACCTTGAACTCCTGATCCTCCTGCCTCCATCTCCTGAGTGCTGGGTCACAGACATATGCCACAATTGTTACTGGCTATTGAGCCCAGAGCTTTGTAGATGCTGGCCATGCACTCTGCCACCTGAGCTCCCAGGCCCAGGGAATAGCTTTTGGATGACTGAAAGGGTCCACGCTGTACCTGATGAGTCAGTGTACCATGCTGCCTTTCCTCCAGCTGTGGCAATGTCTTCCATGTGTTTTAAGTCAGCCAGGGCCTGGGCTCTGGAGTGAGGTGTGGGTACTCAATGCCCATGGTACTTTCTGTCTATATGAGTTTAAAGTAGTATTTTACTACATCAAGCTTTTAGTTCTTTACCCATAAAATAAGAGTGATTGCCAGCATAGGGCTATGGGGATGAAGTTAGATGTAGAAGGCGTACCATAACAGCTTGTAGCTTTCTGTTCTCTTATCTCATTCATAGATGGGGAAGACACATCATGTACAGAATTAAGAAAGATGTTGAAAGAAAGGCTCGAGTGATAGTGTTAGGCTAAGAAAATATCAGAAAAACAAGTAGAGGGGCTAAAGATGGCTTAGTGGTTAAGAGCACTTGCTGCTCTTGTGGAGGGCCAGGCTTCAGGTCCCAGCACCTGCAGAGCAATTCACAACTGATTCTCCTGCCTTAGCCTCCTGAGTGGCTAGAACAGGCATACACATGCAGTTGGCTGATTCCTCTCTCTGTAAATGAGGAAGCCTAGCCACAGAAAGGGTAGAAGTGCTCAAGTCTTTAGTCAGAGGTTAGTTTGCAAACCACAGAAACCAACTTGGATGAGGGAAGGCAGGAAGATGATTTATGGAAATGTTCTTAAATAGTTCTCCAGTTCCTTGGAGAGCAGGTGGTCAGGCCTTGAACAGTGGCAGGAACCAAGGGGGATGGCCTGGGGAGGGTGCCACAGACACAGGTACCCGGTGTTGGCACCACTATTACTCCTGCCACCAGTAAGAGAAGTTCTCCATTGTCTCTGGTTCTGTGTCAGCCACTTTTGAGTCAGAGTTCCAGGAGGAACAACTGCTTTGCCAAACTCAGTTCCACCATGCTCTGCTGCCAAGGGCAGGAGGCAAGAGTTCTGGATGGTGGCATCTATACTGGGAGGTGGGGGTCCATATCCCACAAGACCCCTACTGTGCTTATTCTAGCTGCATGAAGGCAGTCTAGCCCCTGAAAGCCTATTCTCCCTCTGTACCTCAGCACCATAGTGAAAATGGAGAGGCCCTTGCAGTCTGACTCACTGGTTATCCCAAGAACACACCCAGATGTGTAATGAGCAGCTGTGGATGTGGAGCGTGTACCAGGCCTGTCTGCAGTGCTGGGCTCAGTGGTGGACTCTGTACTCCAGGAGACTTCCGAGAGCCCAAGTTTGTCACCAGGGGGATTCCAACTCTGGGAGGGATGGTGTGGCCTTGCTGCTGCTGTAGAGAGCGGATGGTGCAGGTGGCAGTGGCTGCCCTGCCATATGTCTAGGCTCCGTGTGCCTCCTGTTAGACCTGTCTTGACCATCGCTGGCTCTGGCCATGCTGCCTGCATTTGAGTGCAGGTTTGGGCTGTGTGTTGGTTCACTTATTTAAACACAAATGCAGCTGGCTAATCCAAGCCGGCCTGTTATTGCGGCTAACACTTTGGCATCACACACCTGCAATGAAGTCCATTGTGATGTGTGCAGTGCACTTGGAGACACATCGCTTCATCTGTGACGGGAGACTAGTTCCTTCCAGATTCTTGGTACTCGGTCTTTAATAGATAAAGAAATGTTTCAATGTTGTAGCAACCAGGCAGGCTGCAGAGCTTGGCCTCAGCACCTGGTGGGCAGATGAGTTAGGCCCTGAGCCTCACTCCTTCATCTCAAGTGTGGCTACGAATGTACTTCTGTGCACTCTGTGAAACAGTGGAGAAAACATGCTGACTCGGTTCTTGGCAAACACTTGGCGTTGCCTAAATGCTAGTTTTCTTTTTCCTTCATAGAGGGGTAAGACCGAGGACACATAGAGCAGGACATATGGGCTGCTCGCAGCTTTGTGACAGACATTCCTTTGGCTCCCAGTCTCCTTATAAAATGGGAGACATTAGCTGCCTGAGAAGATATCCTCTCTGAAATGCTTACGCATCCGGGTCTGGGGTCCCCAGCAGGATGTGACCCCGATTGTCCTCTGTATTACAGGTTGTTGGAGGAAGAGTCCTCTAAGAGGGCAGAGCTGGAGAAGTGGCACCTGGCACAGCAGCAGGCCATTCAGACGACAGAGGCAGAGAAGCAGGAGCTGGAGCAGCAGCGAGTCATGAAGGAGCAGGCTCTGCAGGAGGCCATGGCACAGCTGGAGCAGCTGGAGCTGGAGCGGAAGCAGGCGCTGGAGCAGTATGAGGTACAGCCCTGACACACCTGTAACCAGCTCCTCAGAAACTGATCAGCTGGGGTGGGGGTGGGTGGGGCTCTGCACCGAGCCCTGAATAGCAGAGAGAAGAAAGAGGATGTTGGGTTTTTTTTTTGTTTTTGTATTTAAACAGAAGATAAATCCACTCAGGGACCATAGAGGAGTGTGAGAGGGGACATTTGCACAGTTACATTCTGTGACACAGAGTCCCCACCAAGCTGCAGAATGAACTCTGAGAACACAGTGATGGCAGGTGTAGGTAACTGCCATTGCCCCACCCTGAGGTACAGCCCAGGGAAGGTCACACCTGTAGGAGGGCATTTGCTCACAGCCTCTCACTCATACCACATTGAAGGGGCCCATGGTGGCAGAGAGGTGCCTGAGGTGTGAGGCCAGAGGAAGTTACTTGCTGAGCACCAGTGTCTTAGTTACTGTTCTGTTGCTGTGACCATGACATCTTACAAAAGAAAGTGTTCAGTTGGACTTGCGGTTTCAGTGGGTTAGAGTCCATGATGGGGAGTGAAGGCACGGGGCAGGAACAGCTGGGAACTCACCTCTTCATCTGAAGACACCAGGCAGAGGACAACTGATGGCGTGATAAGACCACCCCGGCGACACACCTCCCAACAAGGCCACTCCCCTAATCCTTCCCAAGTAGTTCCACCAACTGGGGACCAGGCATTCAAACATATGAGTTGACAGGGGCTGTTCTCATTCAAACCGCCATGACCATGGCTCCCCTGAGTGAGTGCCAACAGAGAGAACAGCCCTTCCTTCCTGTGTCCTTCAGAACCTGTTACTATCAAAGCTAGCACCAGCAGCTGTCATGAGAGAGCTGTTCTAGCAACAAGACAGGTGGGGAAGGCCAGGCTTGGGACAGAGAGGCAGAAAGCTGACTCACAGGGCTCTACCATCATGTGCATCAGGTGAGAAGAGCCTCGGAGTCAGATGGCTTGGCTCCAGACCTGCCCCCTCCATCTTGGGCAGATGCCTTAGCTCTCTAAGCCTCAGTTTTTGCTAATGTGCAATGGGGAAATGGTAGCTCCTCCTCACAGTGATTCTGGCCATTTAGCGAGGGAATCCACAGGTATACAGTAGGTACCAGTTTGTGCTACTTGGTTCCTAAACTGCCACTTTTGTCCTAGGGAGTTAAAAAGAAGCTAGAGTTGGCAACAAATATGACTAAGAGCTGGAAGGACAAAGTGGCCCATCATGAGGGACTAATACGATTGATAGAGCCAGGTAATATTTATATATATATGAACTTATCAATTTTAATTTATTTTCTGTTGTATTAATATGATTGAATTGTATTAAAAAACAACCACAACATCAACTCTCTTAGGGACACAAAGCACTTGCACCACACAAAGCTGGGGGTGGGGGCACATGCCTGTACTGCTAGCACTTGGGACCTGAGGTGCGAGCCATCCTGAGATGGCTCACAGGGTAAAGCACTTGCTATGCATGCTGGACTGCCTGAGTTCAGGGCCTCGGAACACTCACCGGTACCTGGATGGGGAAATGTACATTTGCAATCCAGAGCTCCTACAGGGAGAGGAGAGCAGAGAGGAGCCCTGAAGCCAAGCTGCTTCCTCTGAGTTTCTCTAACAGCTCTTCCTCCTCACATTGTGCAGCTCTGTTGGCTGGTGAACCTTTTTGGGTATTCCTCAGAGATGTAAGTAAAGTTGTTTTGACCCTGGAGCAATGACAGGCATGGAGAGTGTGCCACCTTCCTGCACTGAGAGTGTGCTTGTCACTTAGGTTCAAAGAATCCTCACCTGATCACCAACTGGGGGCCTGCAGCATTCACCCAGGCAGAGCTTGAGGAGAGAGAGAAGAGCTGGAAAGAGAAGAAGACCACGGAGTGACAGCTCTCCCAGTGGCCATCCCAGCCAGTCACACCAGTGAGGAGTCAGAGCTTCATGCCTGGGACAAGGACACTGGCTTTGCAGCCTCTAGTCTTCCCTCAGGGCTCCAATGGGGTCCATGTGCTAAGGAGGCTGTATTTACCTTCTAGCACTGTCTCAGCTTTCCTGGGCGAGAACATAGGCACTAGTGTGGCTGGGGCCACCATCACTGCCACCTTCTGCAGCCCTTGCAGCCTCTAGTCTCAGCCCCTCCTTGGATGGGAGGTCAACTTCCTCCTCAGCCAGCACATTCCCTCTGCTGATTGGCTGGTCTGTTTGCTTTGTATGTCAGGTGACGTGGCAAGCCTTCATTGTTGGTGCTTTGATGGACAAGCCACCAGTCACTGCCCTGGGAGATGGGGTCTTGGTGACAGTTCCCAGCTTCAGCTAAGATACTTGCATCCCTGCTCATCACACACTTGGCATGCTTCATTTGCATTTCCTTTCCCCTGGCTTCAAAGCAAAGCATACTGTCGCCCAGTGCCTCAGCCTAGTTCTTCGGATGGTCTGTCCCCAGCCCCCTAGTCCATGTGTGAGAATATGTTGAGAAGTAGAGAAACTAACTTGAAATCAATGGTGATTGGATAGTTTGGGCGGCTTCATGGGCACAGTGGGAAGCTGACAGTATGTGGGCTGCGTAGATGTGTCACCAGATGATGGCAAGCCTGTGGCTTTTACTAGGATGTGTCTGCTTTTCCCTCTCCAGAGTTTCCTGGGTCATGGTTTCTATACTTCTTATTTGAAAGTGGTGAGGAAGGTTTTCAGCTAAGTCTGGGATTGAGAGTAGTATTTATGAAAATAAGCTTTTGAACACTGATTGGAATCTGTAAGCAGCAGTAACTCCATGAACAACTGCGATGCTTTACATTGTAAACAGGAAGGTGATGTACATGTTACAAAAAGTGTAATTCAGCAGCAGAACAGAGATCCCTGAGTGTCCTGCTCCAGCCTCAGGACAGAGGTCCATTCCAGACACGTGCAAGTCTAGAGATAGATTGCAGTGTTCCTGGCATCTATATAAGGACTGGATAGAATTCCACACATCTCTACCTTTTTTTTTTTTTTTTTTTTGGTTTTTTCGAGACAGGGTTTCTCTGTATAACAGCCCTGGCTGTCCTGGACTCGCTTTGTAGACCAGGCTGGCCTCGAACTCACAGAGATCCGCCTGCCTCTGCCTCCCAAGTGCTGGGATTAAAGGCGTGCGCCACCACTGCCCGGCCGACATCTCTACCTTTTATGACTGGAAAGCATTTGCCAATGGAAGTCTTATAAGCTTTTGGGCTGCTTAATCAAAGTGTAATTTTATTTAATGTTTATAGTTGTCTTCATAAAGTTTAGATTTGTATGCAAAATATCACCGTATCACAAACCTTAGCTTAGCAGCTGATATGGGTGTAGGTTTCTGCCTGGTCATTCACTCACCAGTGTTTCCTTGTCAATGCTGCTGGTCCAAGGGGTCCAGGGCCTCCCCTGTGGCTTGATGATGTCTCCTAGGGGACTTCTGTGTCCCTGGAGAGAATGAGGAAAGGAAACTGCAAGAAGATATTGACCGGTGTGGAATCTGCATGGAAGCCGTAGGCCTGGGAGTTCAGGGGAGACTGGGGTAAAAGGACTGCCATGTCCCGGCTGGCAGACCATTCCTCCTTAGGCCTGCTCTGCTTACAGCACAGCCAGAAGCATGGGCTGCAGCTGCGTGGCCTCATTGTCGTGTCTGCAAGCCTGAGCACTGCCTGCTTCCATCATGCAGCACTGAGTGGGCTGTGCGGAAGGACTCTGCCGCCTATACCGTTTGTTACTGGTTACCATACCGGCTTCGGCAGCACTGTGCCTGGGAAGTAAAAGTCCTTTTAAACAGGGAATAAAGAAGACAGCACAGGCGTGAACTGTGTGACTCCCATTTGGGCAGATGCTTTGATGCTCGTGGGTCTCTCCTGATACTTAAGGTGACTTCAGCTAAGTGCCCATAGACCCCTTGCCTCACCTCTTAGGAGTGTCCGTGTGTGTGTTCATTGTAATCAGCCCTTCCTCCAACTAGAGATGAGATTATCTGCAGGAATTATGAATGAAAGACATTTGGAAATCTGTTTGGGGATCTGCTATATTGAGAACAAACTATTTATATTTTTCAAGCATTCTTATCTAAGTGTTGTACAATGTAATATGCTTAACTTTCTTAATTGTTTTGCTAATTTTTCTAAGATTAAAATGTTTTCTATGGGATTTTTGTTTTTTGTTTTTTAGTGCAATGACTCAATAAGAAAATTAAACATATCAAAACATACATTTTAAACTGGTTTAATAAAATGGTGGAGAAAAGTATGCTCATGTGTGTGTTTGTGTTGGCTAATGTTCTTTTTTATACAATCATGTGGACATGGTTTATGGATACTCCTGAAAACACTGGGTTTGGGAGTTAAGACTCCAAGAAGTTAGCAGTGACCTCATGTTTGATGTTTGAATCACATATGTGGGAACCCTGATGGGTGTGTCAGCTTAGGAACCTCAGGGTTAACTTCCCTTCATAGTTGCCCTTACCTCTGAAGCCTTTTACTCTTGTCTCTGTTTCTTGAATTTTCTTTATGTCTTTGAGTTTTTTCTTTCATTAGAATAAACACTGGTTTTCTGTTTGGGTTTACATGGTCACCAAGATTAAAACTCTTACTGTGGATGAACAGGCTCTTGTTCTAGCTTGACTGTGTATTGGCTAACCTGTCTTCCTTACAGAGAAGGGCGGGGAGAGGTGAGGGTTTGTGGACTGTTCTTTCTCTATTACAATGGTCCTTGAAGAGGGGCACTTGCTCCCGAGGGGAGACTTGGCAGTGTCTGGAGACATTTGTGGTTTTCATAGCTGGAAGGAGTATTGGTGGCTGTAGTGGTGCCTCTCATTACCCCAGCTTGGAGGGGAATCTTGTTAATTCCTGCTAAGCCTCATTGACCCTTCTGAGGTTTCCAAGTCATTGGTCTTGGGTAGTGGGCACATTTGTGGTGGACCTTGTCTAGACTCAGCCTCCCTTTCCGATGTCCATCACACCAGTGCAGTCCCTGGTCTGTCAGGGCCATCTACCCACAGGAATGTGGGGCTTTCTTTGTTTATATCTGTCTCTTCCATGGCAGTTGAGAGGGCTGAGAGATTGTGAGAGAGGGCAAAGGAGAGTTCTGTCCAGCTTCCCTCATTCTGCCAGATCCCAGCTGCCCATTTGAAATTCCATTTCACCCCAGTTCTTCCCCCCACACCAGCAGCCCCAAGCTGGGGTTCTGGAGGTGGTATTCACGGGCCTCACTTTCTGTGCTTCCCCTCCTTGCTCTCAGCCAGGAGCATCCCAGGGACAGGGCCCATCACAGGCTGGTTTCGGACCAGCTGCCACCTCCATGCACACCTTCAGAGTCTGTCCAATGGGAGTTACTGGCCTAGGCTTCAAGAGTGGGCGTTTTGTTCCAGTGGGAGAGCATCTGGGCTGTTAACAAGTGTTGGCAGCAGACACAAACTATGGAAAAGAAGACTTCATCTCAGAGGCCCAAGGCCTGCAGCTGAGCTGGAAGCTGATGACCGGCCAGTGAAGGCCCCTTTTCCAGGGTGTTCAGTGCTTGTCCCCCACCCCCCAGCTGGCATCCAGAGTTCTTAGCTGGGAAGAAGTCTGGGCATCAGTCAGATCTGGGTTTGGTTGTGGCTCTGAGACAGGATGGTTAGTTAGGAAATAGAGGGGGCGTGAGGAGAGATGACAACTCCCCATCATGCCCACTTCAGTATACACCTAGTCCTGAGCTCCACTGTTCTGGGCTGACCCAGGAATTTTTGACTGCTGAGGCTGCCTGCTGTAGGACAGTGACCCCTTTCTGAGAAACACCTCCCACAAGATTAATGTGGCACATGGACCAGCCTTCAGTACACCCTTAGGCAACCTATGTTTTATCTCTACAAGAACTACTTCCTCCAGCTGCTCACAAAGTGTTACTACAGAAAGTCTCAAGGACAAATTTCATATGGACCAGGAAACCAGTTCATGCCTCCCTCAAAACCTGAACTTACTTACAGAGACCCTAGGTCTGTGACAGCTGGCATGGAGGCAGGTGGGTCTCTTCTCTCATCTGAATGTGACTCTCCTCAAGAGTGTCTTCTCTTTTCTGTTTAAACAGTAAACTCATTAATGTTGCCTTACTTAAAGTTTACTGTTTTTAGACACTTCTTTACAATTTCACACATTTATAATGTATCTTGATTATATCCACCCCAACTCCCTGCCCTGCACTCCTCATACTTCCCACATGACCCTCTCTCACTTGCTCCCTAGCTGAGTCCAGTGAATGCTGCCTTGTGGTGACTGACTTTGCTGGCTTGATCTTATGCTGTCACAGCTGCAGTGAGCTCCTCAGCACAGTGGGTGTGTCTCAGAAGGCAGCATCCCACTCCTCCCCATCCTCAGCCCTGCATTCTTTCCGCCTCCTCTCCCATGATGTTCCCTGGGTCATGGGTTGGGGTTGATACAGATGCTCCATTTAGTGCAGATCACTCAACAGCCCCGTGTTCTTAGCACTCTGACCAGTTGAGTGTCTGCATTCGCTGGTGCCCACTGCAGAGAAGCTTCACCGGCCAGGGTTGAGAACAGCACTCATTTGTGAAGCACATCCCTGGTACAACTGCTCTGAGTTGAAAGGTGATGTTCTCAGGTGACTGTGGCACGCTCCACTCAGCACAGTGTGTTGGAGTGGCTGGTGGGCAAAGTTCTGCAGTTAAGTCCAAGCCCATCTGCATCCCTCCTCCAAGGCTCTAAGGGGACCTCCTTGAGCTGCTGGTGACAGTTCCAGCTCACTGTCTCACCTAAAAGGGTTAGACTCAGGGTGTGTGCTCTCAGGATGACACTGCAGAGATTGTGTCCCTAGTGTGTCACCCCTAGAGCACAGGGTGTTTTGGGGGAAGTCCTGTGGAGAGGGGATTTCTGAGCTCTGCCAGGCCATATTGTGGGGATTTCTGCTAGTTGTCTGGCAGGTGGCTGTAGCTCTTGCAAGGCTTCTGGAGAATTGGGGAATATCTTAAATGCTTTTTATGTCCCCACAGGTAGGTGTGGAACTTCTGCGGTGTCCAAGGAGGAATGAACCAAAGAGGCTCAGAAAAACCTAGTTCCTGTCATCTCATAGCCTACCTCCCAGCCCCCAAGCACAGGGCTTTTGATTGGATCTCAAGGTGCTGGGACTGCCATCCCCTAGCAAGGCCCCCCCGAGGAGCCACAGCTCTGCTCCTGCACCTTATGACTTCTTGGGCGGCCACTGAAGCTCTGTGCCATAGCCAGAGATGCTCTGTCTTCCAGGGACTGAGCAGCTCCTTCTGCTCCGAGTAGCACCTCTCATGATGTCTCAGCAGCTGTGTCCTCAGGTCCTCAGGTCCAGGTTGAGAAGCCCCCACAGGTGAGCCAGAACCAGGCAGCCTCCCAAGCACAGCGTAAAAATGCCCTAGATGCTGCCCTCCGGGGCCCCATCTCAACAGTGCTGGCCTTCACCTTAGCTCTGGCTGTGGGAACGGCATCTATACTGTCCTGCCCCGACGTTGGAGACACATCTCTACTTCTTTCTAAAGAAAGCCAGTTCCAGCCGGCCGTAGTGGCGCACGCCTTTAATCCCAGCACTCTGGAGGCAGAGGCAGGCGGATCTCTGTGAGTTCGAGGCCAGCCTGGTCTACAAAGCGAGTCCAGGACAGCCAGGGCTACACAGAGAAACCCTGTCTCGAAAAGGAAAAAAAAAAGAAAACCAGTTCTAGCGTCTAGTCTCCATTTCTCCCAGGAATCTTTATGAAAGCAGACACTAGAAAGTGGAAAACTCCCCGAATGCCTTTGAAGGGACTTCCCAGACACCTTTGATAGACTCATTTGACCCCTTTCTCCTAACCAACAACTTCTGTAGCTTTTTACTCTCACGAGGTGGTGTGATACCCAATGTGGGAACAGGGAAAAGCATGTGTGATTTCACCTTCTGGAACAGTCAGCAGGGACTTACTTGGGAGGGAGGTTTGCTGTGTCTGGGACCTCGGTGCTGCGCCTGCGCGCTCGGTCCAGGAGGCCGCCAGGTGGCAGCCACGCACCGCGCCCGCGGTTAAGACTGCGGAACATGTGATCTGCAGCCCTAGGGTCCTGTCAGGGGGCGACAGACTCAACTCTGAACTTTGCGGGGAGCCAGACCCCAGCTAATTTCATCGTATCTTCCCAACCAAGAGAGTTGGCATGATTCATTGTTTTACAGATGCGGAAAGTTGAGCTCTGGAAGGGAGGTAGTCATCCAAAGAGACACAGACCATGGGGACAAGGAGCTCAAATGTGGGGTCCTCTATACCAGAGATCCCCACCACTTTCAAGATGCAGGCAGGCATAAGGCATAGTGTGGGGGTCATATGATCTCCCTGAGGCTCCTAGCACTTTCATTTGGTTGCTGAGGAAGCCCTGCATTGCATCCTTGGTCCAGTGTGGTAACCACAACCACGGTTTTGTGTCTGGCCCTCCTTTACAATGCCTTTTGGGGGCAGCAAGCCAGCAAGCTTGGAGTTTTGGCTGGAGGCGCCTTGGGGATGGGAGAGGGAGGAGGGGGGAGGGTCAGCAGCCAGAGAGAAGGGGCCTGTTTCCTGACTCCCTGACCCCAGCTGTCTCTGTGGAGGCCCAAAACCCAGCAAGGTCATCTAGGGCGAAATTCCAGCCTGAGCCCCTGAGCAATGACTTCAGTTTTCTCGATAAGGCTGAAAAAGGGACACCGAGTGTCCACCCCACACCCCTTCTCTGTCAGCACCTCGGCTCTAGTAAGGCCTCTGTGGTAGACAGCCTGACGGGGAGAAGAGACAAAGATAGACTGGGGACAGATAAGGACAGACACAGCCAGGGACCGATGGAGCACAGAGGTGAAGATGGGGCAGCTGCCTGTAGGGAACCCCAGAGGTCAACACCGGGCCTGTCTCAGCTTGCTAAGAGCTGGCTGATTGTCAGGGCTGCAACAGAGGGACTTGGGGGGGGTATGGCAGGGACACAGGCTTGAAAGACACAGCTCTATGCTCCTGGGCCTGGGTCCTAGTGTGTGTGACTCTGAGTCTGATGTCCCAGTGTCACAATGGACTCAGGAGAGTGTGATCTCTGCGGTCCCAGGAGGCACCAGCACAGAGGTTGAGGGAGTTAAGAGCTGGGCCGAGGTAGAGAATATGGCCACTGGTGTTGGATCCAAGCTGCTACAGCTCTCCGGCTGGCCTTCCGAGGTCACCTGGCCTCACAGTACTCCAGCACTCTCTGTGAGAGAGTGTTTACACCCAACTCTGTTTGGCTTGGCAAGTTAGTGGAAGCTGAAAAGTCACAGCTGGCCTGTGGGTTCCCGGGTCACCATGTGGAGTTGAGTCACAGGCCTCAGGGGACAAGAGCCTGTACTCAGGGCTGCACCCATAGACACATCCACACAGGTACCCAGATGCCCTGTGCAGATGAGTCATTGTCACTCCTCGAGGAGCACGTGCCAGCTCGCATGCGGACACAGGTACACATACAGACGGGTGCCGGGTGCACCTGATTGTGAGTCATCCCAACTCTGAGGGAGGGCACCAAGGGTGTGTTCTCCCACCCATGCTTAGATGGAAATGCCCACATGCCCACATACCCATGTGTGCCTGAAATATGGCTGGGTGTGCTGGCTACTTTGTATCAGTGGGTCAACAAATGTTTGCTGAATGAATGAGTGAGCAGAGTGAGTGGCTCGAGTGACGAGATGGGTGACAACCCCTCTGCTTGGTAAAATTGGTCAGGGCAGCTCTTCAGGGTGGGTCCAGAGCTCTGTGTCTGCAGGGAGTTGTCTCGCTCCAAATATAGCCTTCATGGGTGGGCAGGGGGCCAACGCTGCTGCCCAGGCAGTGACTTCACTGGGCCCAAGTCCCAGCCTCTGTGGGCTAGGAGAAGATGAACAGAGGCCCAGCTTCCTGTGGCCAGGCTTGAACTGCAGCAGTGGACCCTGCCAATGCCACTTGGCATCTGGAACTGTGGGTCGGGGCGCTGCAGATGAGGGCAGGGAACACTGCTCTGGGCTGGCACTCCCTGGGGCAGTCAGGGGCCTGCCTGCTGATTACATAACCCAGGCCCCCTGCTGGGCTGTCTGTCATCTGGCAGGGACAGCCCTCTGGCCTGGGCTTGCTCCCAGGGCCACTCCTTTGTTTCTGGAATCTTTCCTTTTTTATTATTTCTTTTATTTTTGAGATTATAATGTAATTACATCATTTCCGCCCTTCTCCTTCCTCCCTGCAAACCTTCTCATATGCCCCACTTGCTCTCTTTCAAATTCATGACTTCCTTTCTTCCCCCTTTAACTGTTGTTATATACACACATATGTATGTGTGCATCCGTATATTTTCCTAAATATAACCTGCTCTGTCTGTGTAATGTCACTTGTATGCATGTCTTCAGGACTGACTGGTATTAGATGATCAACTGTGTACTTTTCCCGGAGGAAGACTATTTCTCCTACTTTCAGCATTCCTTTGTTGCCTGTAGTTCTTTATGTAGGACTGAGGCCTGGGGACTTTCCCGACCACTTTGGCTTGTCTATTGTTCATGTCCTCACTCAGTTTACAATTAGGCAGCCACGTTGGTGAGACTTTATGACTTTATGAGCTCCTGACACTCCTAGATACAATCTCATAGCAAACTTCCTGATCCTCTGGCTCCTACAATTTTTCTGTTCTCTGAGCCTTAGGTTCATTCTTGTTCTGAAGATGTATGCATTGGGACTGAGTAGAATTCTCTTTTCTTTTCTTTTTTTTTTAATTTTAGGTTTTTCAAGACAGGGTTTCTCTGTGTATCCTTGACTGTCCTGGACTCATTTTGTAGACCATGCTAGCCTTGAACTCACTGAGATCTGCCTGCCTCTGCCTCCCAAGTGCTGGGATCAAAGGCGTGCGCCACCACACCCGGCAATTACAGACAGCTGTGAACTGCCATGTGGGTGCTGGGATTTGAACCCCAGTCCTTTGGAAGAACAGAAAGTGCTCTTAACCGCTGAAGCATCTCTCCAGCCCGAACCCTTTATCTTGACAACTTCTCCAATGCCTCAATTCCTCGGGGCAGTTGCCATATTACCTGACTTAGCCTTCCTGCCTTAGCCCTGCCCCCTTTGCTCTGTGCTGATCACAGCTGCCAGGCATTTTTCTAAAATAAAGATCTGACTCTGGTTTTTCTGTTGAAAATACTCGGAGGCCTCCCAGTGGTAAGCAAGCAGGTCAGATGCCTCCCCTAGTACTCAAACCATCCTTCCTGGGTCCACCCGACCTGGGTGTTGTGAAAGGCTGACTCATGGAGAGTGTGCTGATTACTTTTATGTCAACTTGACACTAGTTAGAGTAATCTGAGAGGAAAGGGCCTCAACTGAGAAAATGCCTCCCTAGGATCTAGCTGTAGGCAAGCCTGCAGGGCATTTTCTTAATTATTGACTGAACGCAGGAGGGCCCAGCCCATTGTAGGTAGTGCCAGCACTGGGCTGGTGGTCCTGGGTTCTATAAGAAAGCAGGCTGGGCAAACCATGAGGGGCAAGCCAGTGAGCAGTGCCCCTTCATGGCCTCTGCATCAGCTCCTGCCTCCAGCTTCCTGCCCTGTTTGATTTTTTGTTCTGCCTGCCTTCAGTGATGGACTGTGGTGTGGAACTGTGAGTGAAGTGAGCCCTCTCCTCCCCAAGTTGCTTTGGTCATGGCGTTTCATCACAGCAATAGTGACCCTGACTAAGACAAGTTGGCACCAGGATAGTGGGGTATTGCTGTGGCAGACTGACCGTGTTGTTTTAGGAGGATTATGGAAGGACTTTGGAACTTTGGACTAGAAAAGCCATGGAGTGGCTGGCTGGGTGAGCTGTTCTGAGGGAGCCTGGAAGAGGCTCGGCTTGTGAATGAAGTTCTAGAGGGAAGTTGGAGAGTTCCTTATGTTGCGGCCATTGAATATTTTTAAATAAGAATCTGTGGTTTTGGTCAGCTGGGGTTAAAGAATAGGCCATGACTGATTAACAAGAGGCCAGAGCCACTGAAAATTAGACCTTTGCCTTGCGGGGACAGTTGATGGTGGTCAGCTGGAGCTGGAGCTGAGAAATTAGAAGTGACTAAGAAGACACCAGCATTGTTAGGTGAAGTCTCCTGGGAAGTGTTTCCTCAGGGGCAACACAGAAGCTGTGTTCCAGGGGTGGCCAGGGTATACCAAGGTTGTGCTGGCAGCTGAACTCGGTCATCCAGGTGGTACTGGTTTGAAGCCGTGATGGGCTATGGAGAGCTGCTGAGGGTCGGCACTGGGAGAGGCCAGGAGAGGCATTAGGTTAGGGTGGAGCCGCATAGCACTTGCAATCCCAAGACTGAAGGGGTCATAGAGAGAAACTGAGGCATGAATAGAGTTCAAGAGCAGCTATCAGTGAAAGTGCAGCCTTGTTGCAAGAGAGGACCCCAATATTTTGGAAATGTCAGTGCCATGGGACGACCATCAAAAGAGAAGCAGCAGTGGAGTGGAGCGAGCCAGGAGTAAAACCCTGTCTGCTGCAGAGGGCGGAGCTGGAGCCAGGGAAGTCATCAGAGGTCTTTGGAGGAGTCCAGAAAGTGGTGAGTGAATTCCAGACATTGAACACTGGGCTATTCCAGGTTATTTACACTGTTGGAGTTTAGTTTTGCTTTTTCTTCAGATTATGACTGTGCCCTGGCTCTTCCCTCTCAAAGTAATAAAGTATTTATTTAACTTTTTTGGTTTTCAGGAGCCCACAACTGAGAGACTTTGAGTTTTTAAAGAGATTGGACACTTTAAAGAGACTGAAAGTTTAAGGTGTTTGAATCTGTAGAGATGGTGTGACTTTAAAGTCGTTTATTTTTATTTATTTATTTTTGTTTATTTTTGTTTTTTTTCAAGACAGGGTTTCTCTGTGTAGTCTTGGCTGTCCTGGACTCACTTTGTAGACCAGGCTGACCATAAACTCACAGAGATCTGCCTGCCTCTGTCTCCCTAGCACTAGGATTAAGGTGTGTGCCACCATGCCCAGCTGTTATTTATGTTTTATATTGTGATATCAATACAAACATGCTACCTTGGGGACAACTGAGACAGGAAAAGTCCTAATTGAAACGGGATATGTTTGTGTGTCAAGTTGACAAGGGGTCAGTTTTGCTAGCTAGTTTCATGTCATCTTGACACAAGGCTAGGCTCATCTGAAAGGAGGAAATCTCAATTGAGAAAATACCTTCATAAAACCAGGTTGCAGGCAAGCCTGTAAGGCATTTTCTTAATTAGTGATTGATGGGGGAGGGTCCAGCCCACTGTGGGTGGTGCCATCGCTGGGCTGGTGGTCCTGGGTTCTATAAGAAAGCAGGTGGAGCAAGCCAGTGAGCAGCACCCCTCCATGGCCTCTGCATCAGCTCCTGCCTCCAGGTTCCTGCCCTGTCTGAGTTCCTGTCCTCACTGGTTTTGATGATGAACTAGGATAGGGAAGTGTGAGGAAATAAACCTTTTCCTCCCCAAGTTGCTTTCATCATAGCAATAGAAATCCTGACTAAGACAGGTGGGTGGTGGCTACATGGATGTTCTGGCTGGTATGGGAGGACTAAAAGGCTGTGTGATGGCAAACAGAAGGTTGGATGTATGGATGAGGGAGGGAAGATGGAGAGATGGAGAGATGGGTAGGTAGACAGGTAGAAGGAAGCTGTTCAAGACTGTTTTTAGTGCAAGAAATCAAAAGACCAGAAGGGAAAGAGGGGACTAGCTGGGAACATGCGGGCGTTGTGGAGATGAGGACGAGGGAAGTCAGGAGGAGCTTTGAAGCCCTCAAGGTTTTGCTGCTCTCCTGTTCCCTCAGAGGTCTTCTTCAGCCCAGGTGTCCTGTGGCATGACATCCACACTCTTCAGCCATTTTCCTCCTCCTTCCCATGGGACTGCATTATACAGGGCTCACTCCTACTTTCTTCAGATAAGGCTTCATGTATCCCAGGCTGGCCTCAAGTTGGCTATGTATCTGAGACTGGCCTTCAACTCTTAACCCTCCTGTCTCTACCTTGAAAGAACTGGAATCACCGCTCTTCTCTACCACACCAAGCCCCAAAGTTCCTGTATTCTGAGAAGTGCACAGCAGATGAAACAGTCTTTCTTTAAAAAGGTTTTTCTTTTTTGAGATAAAGTGTCTGTCTGTGTAGCTCAAACTGGCCTTGAACTCAATGATCTTTGTCTCAGCCTCCCCAGGTGCTGTACTGCCATGTCCGGGTACCAGAGGCAGGCTTCTTAATGGGGCAAGACATCGAGCTGTGATGGTTGATGCTGTGGAGAAAGGTGAGCAGAGGTGCTGGAGAGGGATGGGCTGATGTTGCATGGCGGTGCTTAGTGGTGTCTCTGACAGAGCACATTTAAATAGAGATCTGAAGAAAGTGACGATGAGCCCTGAAGACACGGAAAAGACTGTTGTAGGAAGAAGGTGTGGCTAGTTTTGCGGTGGGGACTCCTTAGAGGAGCCTTGAGGACAGTTCAGCTAATGGAGTAGGAGCTGAGGTCACAGGGCAAGAAAAGATAGATGATGAGGCTTTTGCAAGCTGTTGGGGCGGTACAGGGGACTCCTGCCACTGCTGGTTGGGTCTGGGCCAGGTGTTGCCAGGTTCTTGGACTCTTATCAAGGAATTGAAATAAAAGCTCCCACAGGTCTACAAAAGTCGCAAGAAAGTGTCTTCAAAGTGAACCCATGGAACAGGCCAGCCAGGGAGAGCTGCAGTAAGAGTGAAGATATTCCAGGGCCCAGGGTATTGGGGCTTTTTTTTTTTTTTTTTTTAATGGGAGTCCAAAGGAAGGAGTTGTTTGGTTAATAAGAAGCTTATGAGGGTGGTTCTTTTTTTTTTTTTTTTTAATTGACAGGTCTACTGCATCTGTTCTTTCCCATAATGCATCTGACTTTAGTCATATGGATCTCCAATTGTGCATAGGCATGAGGTAGTAAATGTGGGATTTTTCCTAACACTTCACTTGAGGATGTGGTTTGGCCTCTCTTTGTGTGCACCCTGGATCAACTCTCCTATCCTTGGACTAGACTGGGAAGATTTCTGAATAGAAACAGTCCAAGTTTGGTGTTGTTACAGCAGGGAGACACTGTTCAGGGCGGTGTACATGCAGGTGAGGCTTTCAGGCTGCCACATGTGCTGTTAGAGGGATGTGCATGACCCAAGGTTAGAGTCACAGGTCACTAACCTTCCCCTTGCTTGATGCCTCACTTTTGACTTTTGCTCTACAAAAAGGTAGAAACATGAGGGTGACAGGCAGGGACGTGATGTGATCTGATATCCTGGCCCTTTGCCCCTAACTACTGGGTTACTTTGTTGGAAGCAGGGAGAAGGGCTTACAGTGCATCTTGACTGACTGCCAGAGAGATGCTGGCATGAGAAAAGGCAAATTCAGACAAAGGATGCTCCTAAGACATTGGCCACAGTGACTGGAAAGATAGTTTCTGTTTCAAAAGAACTGGGGGTTTCCTTTGGGGATACTGTACAGGATTTACTCTCAGTCATTTCAAGTTAGGGCATCCACAAGTAAAGATACTGAAGGTATCTGGGCATGTGAGTCTGGGGGTTGGGAAAGGCCTGAGCTGGACAAGAAGTTTGCAAGTATGCCATTTAGATGGCATTTGAAGTCATGTGATCAGAGATCATCAGTGAACAGGAGAGAGGGGTCTGAGTGATGGCCTTAGGTGACTCCTGGGAAGAATGAACAGGGAAGGATACCTAGAGGGAATGGGCAGTGAGGTTGGAGAGAAACCGAGGGGGACAGGACAATGGAGCTTCAGTGCTTTGACGGGGATAGGGGTGGCTTGACAAAAGACATTAGTTTCTTGGTTCACAGGCTCTTGACAGGGAAGGACCTAGAGCCTCTGGCCCAGGGATACCACCTAGCAGGTTCCCAGGCTGATGGCTACAGCAGGGCCCTTATGGTGTCAGAGACCAGTGTCTTAACTCCTGCCCTCAGACAGGACTGAAAATGCCCAGAAGCAATCAGGGCACAAGACCTGAGCTGTGGGGACATGGAGGACAGTCATGGCAGGGCCAATGCCAATTCAGTGCCAGAAACTCCCTTTGTAGGGTTGGACACAGTCCCCTCTGAGCCCCAAGTGCCTGAGCCTTGGAGATACTCCGGGTGTGTGGGGTGTGGTTAGAAGCTGCTCTCATCTTCTTCAACCTCAGCATCCACATTGCATCACTTTTCAGGCCAGATGGGGGTGGCCCAGAGTGGTCCCTGGCTCTTTAGGTGACTATGGGTTGTGTGTTCCTCTGGCTCAGTCACTGCTGAGTGGCCTTGGCAAGTTCTTCTGCCAGCTCAGATAGTGTCTACCTCTCAACAGAGACCTTTGCTACCTGTGGCCATACTAGGTAGCCTGGAAGCAAAGGCCCTGTCTATGTCTTCTTCCAGTTTATGTGGAAATCGCCCCAGTTCCCACTTGGTCTGTTTGCTCACCACTCATGTCCCTCCCTCCACTCTATAGCCTGGTTCCCACCCACCCAACTCCAATGGTACCAAAGTCACTGGTAACCCCAGGACACCCAAACCCCTCACCACAGCTTGCTGAGTTGTTTAATTATTCTGATGCTGGATATCAAACCTATGGTCTTATGTCTCCTAGGCAAGTGGTCTGCCATTGACCCCTACCCTTTACTCTTGTCTCTCTGAGACTGTATTTCTCCTTGTAGCCTGGGCTGCCTAGCTGGCTATTCTTCTGTCTAGAGTCGTCTTCTTTTTTTTTGGAGACCAAGTTTCTCTGTGTAGCCCTGGCTGTTCTGGAATTCACTCTGCAGACCAGGCTGGCCTTAGGTTCACAGAGATCCACCTGCCTCTGCCTCCTGAGTGCTGGGATTAAAGGTGTGCGCTGTCACCACTTGGCTTGGAGCCTGCCCTTTTTTCTCAAACTCACTCTCTTTTTGCTGGCCCCACTGCCCTCCTCTGTCTCCTCCTGCTTGCTCATTTCCCCGACACAGCCAAACACATTAGAGTGCTTCAGGCTGGGCATGCTCTTTCATGGTGCTTCTGTCCCTCAGTTTTACCTCACTTTTCTGCCTCCTGAATTCCTCTGGGGGGCCCTGAAAGCCCATCTTTTGCTCTTGGTGCCTCGAGTTGCAGAGATCTTGCTGTCCCCTCCCCCAGCCTGAGCTCTGGTCAACTCTTAGTGTCCAGCAGCTCAGTGAGAGGGTCACCACAAACCATGGCTTGGGAAACCAAGGAGGTCCTTTTGGAAATGGTGGTCACTCATTCTCTGTGGCCAGACCTATGGTGACTAGTTTGCGTCTTTATCCCTAATCACCTTATCCAGCTCTCTCACACACTTTGCTGTCCTACCAAATGTTTCTTCTTGGCACTTCAGACTTCTAAGTTGAGCTTGAATTCTTGCTCCTCAGCTGGGATCACACTTGCCACCAAGCCAGGTTTGTGTGGTGCTGGGAATGGAACCCAGGGCTTTACGTATGTTCTACAAGCTCTCTTCCAACTGAGCCCCAGTCCCCACAGTAGCCTCACAAGTGCCCTTTGGGGTGCCTCTCTAGTCCTCCGTATTGTAGCCACTGTCTCTAGGCTCTGCTTTGTTGAAGATCAGGGCTTGATGGCCTATACGGGTGGGCCTGCTCAGGACAGTTTCAGACCTCCAGCCGGCCCAGTCTCAGATTGAGTCCTCTGCAGGGCAGGAAGGGCCAACCTGCATGTGGGTTGGAAGCTTGCTAGATGTGCAGAGACCCACAGGCCTCCTGGGGACCTGGAAGAGGTTCTGAAATTTGCAGGATCAAGTTTCAGAAAACACAGGTCAGGGTCAGCAGAGCAGCTGGCAGTGGGGAAGGCCAGGCCCAGCTAATTTCCTGTCAGCAAGGCCCAGAGGCCCCAGCCCTTCTCCAGGCTGGCCGCAGGGGAGGAGATGCCGGGAATGGCTCACATTCCTCTGGCTGGGGCTGTACTGAACATGGAACCTCAGGGGACCTTGGGGAATGAGGAGATAGATCTGCTGTGGCCAGAGTGGGGGGTGGGGGGGCTGTCCAGCATCTGTTACTGAAGCCTTGGCTGGCTGAGGCCAAGACTTGCACAGTGGAAGCCAGAAGCCGGAAGCTAGTGAGGCTACAGGAGCCTGGGGAGAAAGAAGCCTGGCCCACATAGGACTGCACGGCACCAGTTCCTGAGCCCACAGTAAATTTGTTTTTTTGCCCAGGCCTCGATTTCCTAGAAGGCTTGGCTATGATTGGGTTGTGTGGCAGCAGGGGCCAGGCTGGGCTGGACGGGGCTCCCCTTGGAATGGAGTCAGGGGCCTGCATGCAGAATGGCTGCTGTGCCTGTCTAGCGCTCTGGTTGTATGTGGCAGACAATGTGAGGGGCTAAGTGACCTGGGGGGCCCTGTTCAAGTTCCCTCCTACAGAAGAAACTTTGTTCTGTCTGGTCCCCATGAAGGGACTCCTATCCTTGAACAGCTATCCATGTAGCCTGGGCAGGCAGGGGTCACAGGCTCCCTCCCCTTCTGGCCTAGCTGAGAGACAGTCACACAGGATACAATCAGACAATTCTGGACTCAAATCCTAGCTCCATTAGGCTCTGCTCTATGACCTTAGACAAGGCCATTCAACACCTGAAAAGTCTCTGCCTCCCTAATATGCATGTGTCCTGTCAGGGCTTGGCTTCTCCTTGCCCCAGCTAGCCCCCCCCCCACCCCAGGGCCATTCTTAGGTACCGGGTAATCCACTCAACAGTCCCACCAGATAGGGCCCAGCCCTTGCAGATGCCTCCTTCAGCTGTCTGCAGTCCTGAGTCTACCCAGGCGCTCTGCCTCATCAAGTCTGAACAGCCTCAACAGCTCCCAACCTGCCTGCCCTGAACATGCCTCACTCTGGAGATCCCCGGAGCTGAGTGGAGCTGCACAGACTGGCTGGGCTTCTTTCCCATGCATAACCCCACTTCACCTTTACTCAGCCATCGAGCATCAACACAAAAGCCACTGATCAGGAAGTCTCCAACCATGGCAGGCTGAGTACTCCTCATGCCTTTCTGCTGGGTCTTGCCTGCCCCCACCTGAATAGCTCCGGTTACCCTGAATGCAACATGTGCAGACTTCCTCTAGGGTCCAGAGTGTCTGAGCAGGCATCAGCAGGGCATCATGGGATGCATGTTGAATGAATAAACAATGGTCAGGGTTTTTTTTTTTTTTTTTTTCGAGACAGGGTTTCTCTGAATATCTCTGGCTGTCCTGGACTCGCTTTGTAGACCAGGCTGGCCTCGAACTCACAAAGATCCGCCTGCCTCTGCCTCCCAAGTGCTGGGATTAAAGGCGTGCGCCACCACCGCCCGGCTGGTCAGGGGTTTTGTATGACCAGTTCGTTCATAGTAGGTGCCATCCTATGCTTGGGGTGGGGAAGAGGCTGCGGGTTGGAGGATCCTCACATTCTGGGTGGGGTCCTGGGGAGGGAAATATTTTCTATCTCTTACTAGTAAGGCTCCCAGCCCCCTGCCCAGGGCCAGGCTAGTGATGGCCATGGCAGGCAGCCCCTTCCCGACGTACTATCAAATCTAGTGGTGTTAAGAAGGCACCCAAACCAGGTGGAACCAGGTGAGGGTGGGTCCATGTCTGAAAAACTGTAAGAGTTAATGTTCCCAGGGTGGGGTGTGTGTGTGAGTGAATGAGCACACCTTTTACACAGTACTGCTTGTGTGTACACATGACTGCAGTGGCATGTCTGTCATCTCCCCCTCCCCACACTCTCAGGTACCTTTGTCCCATGTCTCACTCTTAACCCTATGCCATCCTCACCCAAATCCCTTGTCTAGGGCTCATCCCCTCCCCACATGATGTCACATGAGTAGCTTCATGATGCTATGACAAATGACTACAATCGCAGGGCCTGGAGGCCTGAGTCCAAAATGGATCAGTGGGGCTGTGCCTATTTCTGAGGCTGCTGGGGGTGAATCTGTCTTCTTGAGGTGTCATGGCTTCCTTCCATCTTCAAGGCTGAATCAGTGGCTGCCTGAGTCTCTGTCCTAGCATCATCCCAGCATTCACTTCTCCCTTCTCCACTGATGAGCACTGTTGGCATGACAACACAGAGATGGACTTCAGAGCAGCTGAGTCCATCTATCCTGGATAACCTCTTGAGGTCAACCAATCTGCACCCTTACTTCATTTTCCATTACCATGGATACAACAGGGTCCCGAGTCGTGGGGACCAGAGTGCGGAGGGTCACTGATGTGCTGTCACACAAATGGTTGGCCTTGACCTTACAGTGTGAGTTTCTTGAATCCTGAACTAGAGATTCCTTGAGGAGAGCTGGGAAGCAGCATGTCCTAATGTCGCTGTGCATCTGGCTAAATCCCATTGAGCACACACTTTGAGACCCTATTCGGTATAGTACTTGGACATATGGACAGCTGCTGGGTTGTGGGGATCCTAAGGAGAGACTAGTGTAAGATGATGAGTTTAACCGCCTCACTCACTGAGCACCCGTTCAGCAACGCAGTGCACTATGGAGCATTGGTGACTTCCGCTTGGGGTAAGCCGCCGACTGGGAACCTCAGCTTCCCACAGCTGCCCAACAGTCTGCAAGACAGGGTAAGCCTGGGGTGGCCTATGATGTCTCTCCAGGGCCCATCATAGCCACTCAGTGGCCTGATACCACTAGTAAGTGCATGCTAACTGGGTGATGAACAAGCAATACACTTGCTTTGGTGCCCTACTCATTGAAGGAGGTTCCACCCTATAGTTAAGCTGCAGGATGGGGCTCTGCTATTCCCACATGCCTTTACTCAGGAAAAGATGTAAGGTCAAAATATGAACCATGGTTTCTAATGAATTTGTATTATTTTTGGATTATTGTAAAGTAAAAAACAAAACAGTTCAACCATTGTTAAGTGAGGAGCCATTTGTATATAGTTTCAGTTTTTAAGATACAATTTTTATTGCATTTGCATGTGTGTGTGATATGAACACCTGAGTCCCTCAGCACCCACGTGGAGGTCAGAGGACCATTTGAGGAGTCAGTTCTCTCCTTCCACCTTGTGAGCCCAAGGGATTGAACTCAGGTCCTCAGGCTTGGGGATGGATCCTTCACCCATTGAGCTAGGCCATATTAGCTTTTCTTCCTCACTTCTAAGTGAAGCAAAAGAGATCGAGAGGAATGAGGCGTTAACTGCCTGCCCATGGCCAGAAGTGTCTGTGTACACAGGCGTCACTTTTGTCTCTGGGCAGAGACCTAAACCTCTATGGCATTGGTGGTGGCCTGGAAGCATACTTCTCAGAGAAGGCTATGAGGGTCCTGTCCAGTGGTCCAACTGCCCCGAGGTCCAGCTCTGTGGCCTGTGTTATTGCTGTTTACTAAGGATGTTCATTCTTGGGAGATGCTGAACTTCCTGATACTTTTGAGTTGATTTTTGTTTGTGTTTGTTTTTGAGGTGTAAGTAGTCCAGGCTGGCCTCAAACTTCCTACGTAGCTGAGGATGACCTTGAACTTGTGATTCTCCCACTTGCACCTCCCAATGCTGGGATTACGGTGCTGGGGGCTGGAGCCAGGGCACTATGCATGCTGGGTAAATACCCTATCAATAGTCACATCCCAAGCCCATGTAGCGTTGTCACAACTTACAAGTGGCTTGATAGGTATTTCTGGAGCCTAGTGGATCTTCACACAGACTTCCTGCCTTTCCTGTGTTGTCCCTCATGGGGTCATACCTGCATTCTGGTCACACAGTCTTCCTTTGTCCTTATCTCTCACATGTATTTCCCTCGAAATCTCTTGCATATCAGATCCCAGCTTAGTGTCTGCTTCTTGGAGAATCTGAAATGGTTCAAGCAGTCTAAATGGGTGGTAAGATGGGGTTTGGAACCATTTCCCACAGACGAGGAGCCCACCCAATATCACCCTGCTTGATAGATGGGTGGTAGGTGGTCCCTGGGTCAGCTCCTGAATGTACTCACTACACGTGACCAGGAAAATTCTCTAGGAGAGGATGTTGTAGCAGGTACAGCAATTCAGGCATTTGATGGTATTGATGAGGGTGGGGGGGGGGTTGGTATAAAATAGTGCTTTTGAAGGGCTTACTGGATGGTTACCGTGAACTATGTGTTCCTGCTCTTTCAGTCAATAACATAGGCTGGTCATGAAGGTGTGAGGGTCAGTGGTCCCTGTGGTGGCTTATAAGGAAATCATGACTCCATCAGCACAGTGGCCAGGACCAGGCCACTGAAGAGCTCAGTGAGGGCAGCTCTGTGGTTCTGTTAACAGTGAGCCTAGGAATCCATGTCCCTGAGGACACTGACACTGTGTCTTCCCTGGCCTGGGCTACACGCAGCTGCTTCATGCTGAGAGCTGCACCCTGTGCTGAGGGCAACTCAGGCCTCAACTCTGAGGCAAAAGGCACCCCCACTCATCTTTTGGCTTGCCAAGGACCATGACTAGAGTTGAATTCTAGAATAATCTGGAGACATGCTAGGCCTGATAAAGGGAAAAGATTAAAATTTGAGACAATAGTGAGAATTAATTGGCTGGGGCCAGACCACCTGACTATGGGTTTTGAGGGGCTGAAAGGCAGCACCCTAAGGGTGAGAGTACTCCTTGTGGGGAGTCAGGGATGGCACAGTCTCTGCTGAGGTAGCCCTTAGAAGTGTGGACCAATGTGGGCCTCACTCAATGAAGTAGACAGACCCAGTGCCCCTAGCAGGTAACAGATAAGAGAGAACCAAGGAGCAAGACTTCAGTATGCAAGCCTTTGGGGACACTTCATATGCAGACTGCAATAGGGGCCATAATGGTCTGTTAATCTCCACTGCCAACTTGAGGGGGTTTAAAATCATCATGGAAACATGAAGCTTTGGGTGCATCTCTGTGGGTTTTCCAGAAAGATTCAACTGAGGGCTGAAGGTCCATTCTGAATGTGGTTAGTGTCCCAGGATGAATAAAAAGGAGAAGGCAGGCTAAACACCAGCATGTACCCTTCTCTGCTTCCACACTGGGTGCAACGTGACCAGCCATCTGAAACTCTGTCACCATGCTTTACCCATGCAGCAGACTGTATTGTCCAGCCGTGAGCCAAAACAGCCCCCTCCTCCCTTAAGTTGCTTTTGTCATAGTGATGTGGAAATAACTAACACAGGGACCCACATATGGCCACTTACTGTTTACAGGGAAGGGGAGCAGGCAATAACAAGTGTCAAAGAATAGCAGAGGGCTCTTGAGGTGACATTAGGGCTCTTGAGGTGACATTAACTCCTAGCACCATCATGGTCCATTGACTGGCAATCTGAGGAACCCACTTCTCTCCAGCTGTCAGTCTGCACTGGCTATAAATAAAGTGTCTCCCTGCAATGGTTGCCAGAGGTTAGTGTCACCATTAGCAGTCTGATTCCTATAGATAACCAGTGGGCCCTAAGGGAGACTTGCCCAGTGATGTGAGATCATCCATAGCACAGATTAATAAACAAAGAATAACAGGTTCTAGGCTGGCCACAGGAGAAGTTTGTGGGGTATGGTCTCATTTGGCAAATGTGTCCTTTCCCTTCCAATCAGAAAACAGGTTTGGATGTACTTCACATTCACTTGAGATAATTGTCCCTCCTGCTTCTTGTTATAGTCCAAAGACCAAGACCATCTGGAACCATATGGGTCCCCACATCCCTGATTCATTCACGTGTCATTGATACCACCATGGGCAGGGGGTATACACTATTAGTGCCTTGTATAGAAACCTGTTTTTTTTCATAGGCATGTAGAGCCTGTGACAGTGCAAAGACTGGGTTCAGAGAAGGTTTAAGGCAGTAGTGCTCAAACTGTGGGTTGTCACCCCTTTGAGGATGAATGACCCTTTCAAAGGGGTTGCACATCAGATATCCTGCATATCAGATATTTACATGATAATCTGTAACAGTTTCAAAATTACAGTTATGAAGTAGCAACAAAATAATTGTATGATTGGGGGTCACTACAACATGAACTGCATTAAAGGGTTGCAGCATTAGGAAGGTTGAGAATCACTTTTTTTTTTTTTTTTTTGGTTTTTCGAGACAAGGTTTCTCTGTTGCCCTGGCTGTCCTGGACTCACTTTGTAGACCAGGCTGGCCTTGAACTCACAAAGATCTGCCTGCCTCTGCCTCCCAAGTGCTGGGATTAAAGGCATGTGCCACCACCGCCTGCCTAAGAACCACTGTTTTTTTTTGTTTTGTTTTCTGAGACAGGGTTTCTCCGTCTAACAGAGCCCTGGCTGTACTGGACTTGCTTTTTAGACCAGATCTGCCTCTACCTCCTGAGTGATGGGATTAAAGGTGTGTGCCACCATGTCCAGCTGACAACCACTGTTTTAGGGGATCCAGTGGTTAGGGGTATGCTGGGATATCCCCTTTCAGGCTAAAGAAATGCTACAATAAAGAGAACACTGTGACACACAACCTTTTTGGAGATTGGAGGCAGTGTGTCAATTTTGGGTGGGATGAAAGGCTGCAGTCCCAAGAACTCAGACCAAGTTTCAGGCTGTGATGCAAGTAGTCCTGCCATTTGGTCCATCTGATTTGCCAGACTTGGTGAATTGCTGCAACCTTGTATAAAAATTGCCATAAAGGACTTGGGGCTCCTACATTCAGGTCACCCCAGTAACAGATGTCTGCATACTGGTGACTACGTGAAGCTGTCATTCCTGAGTGGGCTTCTGTCAGATTCACACAATATTAAGGTGAGGTGGGCTTGGCAGTCCATCAGAACAGAGGAAGGGTCTATATGGGAGTGATCTTGGGGAGGGCCAGAGGGAACTAGCAAGCTGAATGAGGTGACCAGAGCCTGTCCTCTTGTCTGTACATATGGCCATTTAGAGCCAGACCTGTGGGATGGGCTGAAAGAGAAAGAAAAGCCTGAGTTTGGTTTATGGATAGGATAATCTGGTTAAGGGACCAAGTGTAAAGATGGGCAGTGGCCTCCTGACCATGGTGTAAAAGGCAGGGAGGGTTGGTGTGATGGTTCAGCATATACAGGTGTCTGCCACCAAGTCTGATTACCTGAGTTCCATTCCCAGAACCTACATGGTAGAAGGTGAGACCCAACTCCTGCAAGGTTGTCTTCTGACCTCAACACACACACTATGGCACATGCATCCCCCCCCCAATAAGTGTGAAAAAAATTAGGGTAAGGGAAAAAAACCTCTCACTTGTAGGCAGAGCTATGAGCAGCGCTTGGTTGTCTTGTGTATAAGAAAAAGTAGTCCAAGACAGTGAACACACATACATGTTCCTGGGAAGTGGCTGAAAGCTTGGGCATTAGCTCAGAGGCTTGAGAGTAAAGGACTGGGAACGAGAGGTGAACTGGGGTGGGGCAGAGGAACGTGGCTGGACATTGATGTGGGAGGAGGCACAGCATGTGTTTTAATTTTTCTTTTCTTTTCAAGACAAGGTTTCTTTGTGTAGCTCTGGCTGTCCTGGAACTCGCTCTGTAGACCAGGGTGGTCTCGAATTCAAAGAACCATGTGCCTCTGCCTCCCTAGTGCTGGGATTAAAGGTGTGCACCCCCACTACCTGGGTTTTGTACCACACATTGATGCCCAGAGAAAGTGCCCAATTTAGAACAGGTGTCGAATAAGCAAGTAGGGATGATGATTTGTACACCATACACGTGCCAGTCCCTGTCGCTGCCTGCACAGGACTCAACATTATGGCTCACATATGGCTGGAGGGCCCAGTGCCAGGACTCTTACATAGCAATGAAAATAGATGTACCCCTGCCTTGAAAGTTCAATATAGGAGCAAGATATAGCAGCCCTATGGGGCAAGGCAAAAGTGTCAAGCTCAGTTCCATGCAGGATGTGTCTCTTCTTGTCTACTGCTCTTTGGACATTAGTCATTCGGAGTGTGGTGACAACTGTTATTGACTCTGCTGTATTCTTATTCCTGTAATGCCTTCTGGTCCAGTGCAACAGTGGGTGGAACCTCTATCTTTGGACTAGGCATTCAGTAGGTCTCTGGAACTTGGTTATGAGGTGGCTGACTAACTTGGACCCTGCAATTAGGGAAAGCAACCTATGCTCAGAATAGGCTGGTATCTCTGGAAGAGGAACCAAAGGTCACGTCTTCATCATGGCTTTTTGGGTCTTTCTGCACATCTTCTCATTGGTGTCTGCTTCACTGAGGATAGAGACAGCATGCCTGCTACTCCTGGGGTGACCCTCAGATGAGGAGTGAAGTGTCACCCTGAAGGGAGTTACAGATGTGGCAGCCCACCCCAGACCTACTCAGTCAGCATCTTAATTGCTTTGGTACTGGGGATGGGAAGCAGGGCGTAGTGTATGCTGAGCACATGCTCTGCTACCAAGTTGCACTCCTGATCTTTGGAATCTTCATTTTAACAAGATGGCTAGTGTTTATTTTCTTTTCAGTAAGTTTGGAACACAAGTCCTTGCCAAGGTAAAGTTTGCATTTGAAATCAGTGACAGATCGAACCTGGGGTCTCATGTACTCTACAAATGAGCAAACCTCTTTGGCCTCTTGCATCCTTTATGTCATAGCCCAACAGAATTAAGGGACTGGTTCAAGGTCACACAGTGAATTAAAAGAGAGCAGCCCAAGTGTCTTGCTGCCAGCCCTTTCTGACACATGCTCTTCTGTGAGCTGGCTACTTAACCAGAGTGTCAAACCAATTTTTCAACCCAGGAAAGTCTGTGACCCAGCAAGACTTCAGTGTCTTTTACCTGCAATTGTTATAATCTGCCACACACACAGGTAGTAAACTGTGGCCTGGGAGGGGCAGGAGCTCAGCCACCTGGCAGAGGTTACTAGAGGAGCAGAGAGGACACTTCAGGCTTTCCCCTAAATGCCGAAGAACTGTGCTCAGGACTCTGAAGCTCCTGGCTGCAGTCCAGCATCTCTGTTATTTCCAAGGCCCAAATGGGTCATGGTTTAGATGGAACCTCGGTTCAGAACAATGCAGAGTGAACCTGACTTCACAGTACACAAGAGGTTCTTTTTCTTAAGAAATAAATTTAATTCCGGGTGGTTAGTGGACATATGGCATATAATGCCTTCATGGAAGTTAAAAGAATCCAGTTACAAAAGCAGTAGTGAGCACAGTCTCAAAGAGCTGAAAGTACAATGGGCTCCATATTTTACAAAGTACAAAAATTATTTCATATACAAAGAAAAATACAAATAATGTGCAAAAACCATTTTCACAGGTGACAAATTTATAAAAATGAGTATGATAAAAAATTCCTTCATTTTTATTTCCCAATTTCTTATATATTAATACAGTCATATTTTTTAGTGTGTTGATAATTTTTAATTTGAAAATCTGATTTGTTTTTAATCTACAAAGTAGTTTCTATTCAAAAAGGGAACAATCTTTTATTACTAAAATCTTATGAATCAGTTTAGTTATTTTTATATTAAATTATAAGCAGGCTATCTGAAAAATCAGGATATAGAAATCATATATACATATTTTGAAATATTAGTTTGGTATTTAACATATTAACATTTTGAAACAAACACACTGATAAGTCGCCAGGGCGCAGTGGATGCTCAGGCCCGCCACAGGTGAGCTGCCCGCTGAGTTTCAGGCTAAAGACAACAGGTCATTGTGATCGCGAGGCTGGAAGAGCAGCTCTCACAGGCAGCTGTCTGCTGATCTGGCTTCATCCCATGTGTGTGCTGTGGGGTCGCATTAATAGGCACCTGCTTGTTACTTCAGAGAAAGCTATCAAGGGACAGGAGAGGATGCGGGACACATGTCTTGCGTCCTCAGAGACTGGTGCTTTGAAGCAGTGTTTTCCGTACTGGGCCACTGTTGCTTGCCGCATCAGAAAAATCCTGGGAAACCCCTCTTTGCCTACCAGTCAGTACTGATGTCTCTTGCTGTGAAGCTCCAGGGCAGGGACCATAAAAGCACCTTTTGGCAGCACCACAGAATGGAGCATCTCAAAGATCAGGTGGTAGAGTGGGTGTGTCTGATAGGAAACCTATGCAGGGTGTACTATGACCTTTGCAGGGTTTGGATTTTTGTTGTCAAAAATTCCCGAAGGACATTATGGCCTTGGAGAACAAAAAGGACTTTCATTGAGGACTCAGATGGTAGCCACCTTGCCTAGGAGATAACGGCAACAGGTTTGGAGGCATTCTTTGATTCCCCAGTGACTTAAATCCTGTTGGAATGCTGCAGCAAGAGGGCCAGGGCTCCTACCTAGACTTGTGACAAGGTAATTGCTTCAAGAGGGCCAGGGTAAGCAGAATGTCAGGCCCTGGGATGACCATTATCCACCCTTGTCTGGCAAATGAGTTCCTCTACCTCTTGTGCTTGGCCCATCATGGGCATCAGGCATCAGAGATGCAGCTCTGGATCCTGTCCATCCATTGCTGGGCAGTCTGCCCATCCTGGGCACAGAAGTTATACACGCGCTTGCTGGTCTTGAGCTACAGAGCCAAACGACAGAGAAACAGATATAAAACGGGTGTTTTATGGCTTTGGGTGGGTGGCAAACTAATTCCATCCAGGACAGACATAACTGTCTGTTCTAATATCATGAGGTGGGCCTTGGGGTATTTTAAGGACCATGCAAACAGATGACTTATCTAGTCCCTGACTAACTAGCTCTTAGAATGAAGCCAGTTTCATTAGGAAGTCACATTCTCCATCCCTCTACAGGCTCTGGGTTTCTATTATGGCCCCACCTGGAAAAAGAGGGTGGTAGAGTTCCCTGAGAGCTTTCTCATTGTTCTTGCTTTGGTGCTGTGTGGGGGAGAGGCTAGAGGCACCAGCTACTAGCCCTGGAGCCCACCGCACCCCCTTCATCAAAGGCAACTCCAGGAAGATGTCAGCTCTCCTTGTTTTTTGCCCTTTCCCTCCTTCTAGACCAAACTACCTGACTTTCCTTTTCTCACTCCAAAGAGACTAAAGGCAGTGATAGTGCTGTAGTGGAGGTGAGGAGGAGACAGGTTCTGGGGCATCGTAAAAAGGGAAGTCATGGGAATTAGTTTGCACTCACCCAAAGCCATAAAGCAACCCTCTTCAGTAACTACCAACTCCTCTGGGGGCTCCATAATGTTTGGAGGTGATAGCTGTGCAGCAGAATAGGAAAGGAACTTACATCAAAAAACGCCTTGTCACTTGTACACTTTGGGGCCCCCATGCTAGGGCCGGCAGGGGTAACCATTTCTACTTCTGCTAGGTCAATGTGACCTTTACAGCTCATGTCTTCTCCCGAGTCATAGTATCGCAGCTAGGACCAAAAAGAGACAGATGGGACACAGACAGGGGAAATGACATGGCTTTCACTTTTCCTCTGCACCTTGCTTGTTGGTGACTCTGCCTGGAAGAATAAATACTTCAGCATTGACAACACTGGCTACCTCTAGTGTTGGATATCTGTGAGTTCAAGGGGAGCCTGGTCCTCAAAGTGAATTATTTTACAGAGAAACCCTGTTTTGAAAAACTAAACAAAACAACAAAACCACCCCAAAAAAAAATTCCTGGATGCGGATAAACAACCTAGTTGAAAATGGTCAAAGGATCTTAACAGGCAAATCATAGAAAAGACACCACTGATCTACAGACACCCGAATCTCCCCAGCCTTGCCCAACAAATGAAATTAGAGTAAACAGTGGTCTTTACTTAGACTGAGAAATACCACAGTGGCTGGCAATGGCCAGCAAGGCAGTGAGGACTCCTATATGTTACTGGGGACAAAACTTGTCAGAAACCTTCTTAGAAACAATGATGTCAGCTAACATGAAGAATGTGTGCCTATGGAATCTCCTCTCCCTCCTCTACTTTCTCACAGGAACAAGAAATGCTTCAGCCACCTTCTGTGCTGCATTTGTCAGCTCGGCACTGGACAATGGGCCACTAAATAACAGCATGGCAATCAGATAAAGGACAAAGAAGGCTGCAAAATGAAGAGCCAGTTGGCACGTAGCAGAACGCAGTATAAATTGGTGCTGAAGGACATGAGAGACAGCTCCCAGCTGCCAGGTCTGGGACGGTTAGAACTTTATGAGACAGTTACATTTGGCACAATAACCGTGTATTACTTTGGAATAAAAAGAAATGATGTATTTTAAAAGCTAAAAAACTTGTTGGTGAAAGCCTTCTTGGCCCAGTCCAGATTCCAGTGTACATGGCAGAAATGCGACTGGCATTTCCATCACCGTGGTTCTTGCTTCGCCCTCTCCCCCAGGCATGGTATGAGCAGGACTAAATGGAAAAACCGTATACCTTCCATGCTAAAGAAATCCAGAAGATTGGTAAGAATACAAGTATAATTTGATATAATTTTAAATTATAGTAAAATCATGATTTTTCCTATGTTATATTTAGTGGTTTAATGGAACTTTTCTACACAGCGAAGATTCTATGATTTCAGGGACACTACTATTTTTAAAATGCAGCTCTAAAAAGGGCTTCTGCTTGTATATTTGAAAATCTCAGTATTCTTCATAAGGGTCAACAAACAAAAAAACCCAAGAAAGCACTTGAACCACAGAAAAAGGTGGCCCCAGACCAATCTTGATCTGGAAGGGGTCCTCTTGACGCTGTCTTACAGCAGGGCTGGCACAGCTGAGGTCTTTTCTGACCTTTTCAGACTCTGAATTCTGCAAGTCAGTCTGAAACAGAGGCTTCAATACTCTTGCTAATGAAGGGTGCTGTGGGGCAGATGGTTTGGATAAGAATCTCTTGAGATTACAGGAGCAAAGAGCATGATGGGAAGTCTAACCTGTAGCAGTTAGGGCAATGAAGGTCTAATCTAGCTTGCTATGAATTCCAGAACTGGGTGGGTACATTCCTTCCCAGTGCTCCCATCTTTGAAGAACAGCAGTGCCTTGCTTAATAGCCTGTACAGTGTGGTGGAGTGCAATAAATGTTGAAAAAATTCATTCATAATGGATGTTTTCTGCAGCAAAGATGAAGGACAGCTATACTGAAGGGAGGGACACACATAAGCTCATCTGTGCATACAACAGGTTAAAGCTCCCAGATGCCTCCAGACCTGTATGCTAAGGTGGGGCACTTATGCACTGACGAGTTCTATGTTCTGAGCATCTGGGCGCACCTGTCCTGCCTTAGCTGTGCTCCAGGCAGAGGCTGCTTTAGAACTTCTCCAAAGATTACTATCAGGGCTCAGGGACATTTGGGGTCTTGGAAGAGCCGCCATCTGCATAGGTCAGGCCTTAGGTAAGCAGTGTGTGAGAAACACATAAGCAGGGTTTGAGATAAGCCTAGACAGAAGTAGTTTCTTTAGGCCTTACCTGATGTTTTGTTACATCTAAAACAAACCAACGGGGTTTCCAACCCTTCAGCAATGCTCCTCTTTTGTACAGTGTTCCTTCAAAGGATCTAGAAGAAAGAACAACAAAACAGTTTATTCTTTTATTACAAAAACAAGCACACTGCTTCTTGTTTGTCAGGGCTGTCTCTCTAGTCAGCCTCTCCCAAAGGACTTGGGACAAAACTCCAGGGAGAGCGCTGACTCCTCCTGTTGGGGTCACCACACTCCCCTGCTTAGGAAATCTTGGTTTCCATGCTTTCTGCTTTGCTAAGAATGCTGTAACACTGAGGAAAAACAAAGCTGGAAACAGAAGTCTTAAAGCACTGTGAGAGAAACTAGGATGTCCCTGGTATCCCTAGTTTGTGAGTAAATTCCTTTTCTTTCAGCCACGACAAGTAGGATTTGTGATGTGTACCACTGAAAAGGTATTGCCTGACACATATTCTCTCAAATATTGGATTCCCCTACCCAGAGCCATCTAAGTGGACCACTTAAGGAAAACAAAACAAAACAAAACACACAGGGCTTGCTTAGGCTAACACTGAGCAATCCAGCAACATCACCTGTTCTCATCGGTCTTGGATGTGTACTGGCTGTAGAGTGTGGCTGCCCTGTGCTCTACGCCATTGGATCCCCGGGCGATGGTGGCACTCTGATCCTCGCTATTGCTGTGGTCCAGCGGGTGCAGCACAGGCCTCTTCTGATAGGAAGGCATATTGGTAGACACAATTCCTGGGGACCCTGACGAGGGTCTTAGGGACTGAAAAAGAGAACAGAAGCTAGGAAAGTTCCAAGTGGCTTTAAGAGATTGGCCTCCGGGCATGGTGGTTCACACCTTTAATCCAAGCACCTGGGAGGCAGATGAAAGCAGATCTCAGTAAGTTCGAGGCCAGTCTGGTCTACACAGCAAGTCCAGGACAGACAGGGCTATTACACAGAGAAACCCTATGTCGAAAAAAAACCAAAACAAAACCAAAAAAGACTGATCTGATAATTTCATTTATAGAAATGTATATCAGGGTGGAAACTGACTAATGGGCCAACACATGCACAGAAACATTTATCCCTTTTTTTTGGGGGGGGGGAGAATGAAAAGTAAAAGCAACCTAAATATTATTTGGGGACCAGTTTAAAAAAAAAACAAAAAACCTTGTTCCTTCACGATCAAGTTCTAGACAGCTATCAAAATGATGCAAATGAATGGCATCTATGCCAACAAGATGGCAGGTTTTAAAATATCACATACAGTAAATCTCTTATTTCTTGCTTATACATTGTGGGTAATTTTTATCTTTTGATAACCACCTGTGTACTATTATGTTAAAAATAAATACATCCTACTTTCATAATAAATCTAGAAACAATATATTTTTCTGGGGCAAAAGGTCATAGGTGGATGACAATGTTTGCTTTATGCTCAGGTGGGAACAGTTCCTGAAGAGCCGTGTGAAGGTCAGATGCAGCCTGCAGACCCTTCATCAAGGAGCTGCTTCTCACTCCACTGTCTTGCTCTCCTTCCGCATGGTCTTCAGAACACTCATGTGTGCTCACTTCCCTGTGCTGGGCTGGCAGTCAGTCTGCTGTGGGTTTGCGTGGTGGCCCTACCAGTTAGTAACTGAGATTCTCTGCTTTCCTCCTTGTGCATGAGGTACAAACCTTGCTCACTGTGGACTGCACAGGGCTCATTCCCCTGGACATATTGCTTGATAAATGTTTCTAATAGCAGAAATAGGAAATGGGGTATGAGAAACAGGAAGCAAACAGAAAAAGAAGTGTGGGAAACAGAAAGTAGCATATGTTGTCATCAAATAGTTTCTCTTTGCTTGTTTCTCTGGAGCAACCAGGGGCTTGGCATTCGCTTCCCTTGTGGTAGGTCAACAGAGACCACAGTGGCACTGAGACAGAGAACCCTGTAATTTCCTCTGGGCTCAGTGCCTGAAACATGTGCATTATGTCACTGTGGGGAATAAGACATCCTGGAAGCACTTGGTCATCTGGACCCCCAGGGCATGACCCTGCTTTCTGCCATTTTCTCTGGCCACAAGCACAGTTGGGTTGTGGGTTTTGGGCTCCATCTGACCTAGCACCCTCTGAAGCTCAGGGAACCTTTGCCAACTCACATGGTCTGTTCTTGGCTCTTCCTTAAGGTCCATGGTTACTTTTTCCCATAGCTGGTGCCATTTCTCAGGAGTTTGGTTCAATTTATGCTCCAATTTTTCAATTTCCTGCAAAGAAGTTAAAAGGCCAGTTTTGACAGACAAGTGTTTCATGGAAGGTCAGGATGTGCCTGGAGGCACAGGTTTCCTTTGTACTGGGCACACATGAGTAGCATGGCTAGAGGATAGCTGGATTTGATGATTTATTAAAATTCATCAGGATTTTATTGACTTAAATAGTAAGAAATGTAGCGTGTGTCCCAAACACCTTCACGCTTAGACAGCTTGTGGGAAATCTGATGACCAAAGCTAAAGGCCAACCATGGGCCCATGTCCCAACTCTAATGACTGAGGCAGTTAAGAAGTTTTTCTTGATAGAAGTGCCCCTCAACTTTGGTGACTCAAACCAGATGTGTTTGAACCAAGAGATGCTCATGAAAATGATTTCCCGCTGATGCGTCGAAGACAGCTATCGCTGCAGCATATTCTTCCTGGCTTGAAAACAGACGACTCAGCCGGGCGGTGGTGGCGCACGCCTTTAATCCCAGCACTTGGGAGGCAGAGGCAGGTGGATCTTTGTGAGTTCGAGGCCAGCCTGGTCTACAAAGTGAGTCCAGGACACCCAAGGATACACAGAGAAACCCTGTCTCAAAAAACCAAAAAAAAAAAAAAAAAAGAAAACAGAGGAGTCTGCAGGAACTCTCTGACCCACTTCAGAACACAAAGCTCTTCCTGGGTGGCTTCACTACAGAATGCATCTTGCAGAAGCTGTCCCCCTGGGCCATTAGCTATCCATATTTCTAACCAAGGGAAGTACAACACCCATGAAAGCTATTTCCTAGGCCTAACTCAAGTAGCCTAGGCAGCTAGCATTGCTAGGAAGCAGCTGGAAGGGAAGTTGCTCTGTTTTCTCAGCTGTTTCCTAGTAGCACTGCAAAGTCACTTTTATGGGCACCTTTGCCAATAGTTAAGTGTGATGCCCACTGCTGCATGGGATCAAGGCTTAATTCTTCAGATTCAGAATGCTACAATGACATAGCCCAGAGTAAGGGAGCCATTCATTACAGATGTAAGTATGCAAGTCAGTTTAAAATGTCTTTCTGGGGCCCAAAGTACCTATAAGTGTTTCTACACATGACTGACTTACACTGAAGAGTCTGGTGAGGGCATCTGGCTGGCTGCATCTGACGTCATCATAGCATGGCCACACTGTTCTCCTCTGACTTTGGGGCCCAGCTCCTCCAGCTATATCTGACTCCTCAGAGGGAAAATGCTTGGGGGTCAGCATCATCCAGTCGTATGAAGGGCCTGTAGACAGAGTCTCCTCTGTGTAGTAATCCCACTTCTTGAGGCTGGAGACATTTACATTAGGCTTCAGGGCCTGTTTAAAGAAAATTCTGAAATGTAATTTCATCTCAACCCTGAAGTACTTGGTAATCACTACAAGGTGGTCCCTTATATTGGTACGGTAAGTGTATAAATTCATCTAAATATTTAATAACCTAATGATTTGGAAGGTCAGGTTCAAATAAAGGGTTCTTGTGCTCTTCATAATTCTACACTAGGAAGTAGTGGCATAGGGGGAGTTGGTCCTCCCAGCTTACAGGCCTTGGTTTAACCTCTTTCTCCTCCCATCCTGGCCTTACATGAATGTTTGTGTATGTCCTAGACCATGTAGTGAAACTGTTCATCCCTTGCCAAGCTGCTACTGGGTTACTTTGGGCATTGGGACTCATGCTCCTGTATGGCAGGCTGACTAGGGAAGTAGCCTGCTGAGTGGCTTGGATTTAGGGCAGGGATGTGGAGGCACCCAGAGCAATGACTCTAGGAGGCCACCTAAAGATGAGAATTTGGTTTCTTGGTAAAAGTCCTACGGGAAGAAGGCCAGATAAAGTTTTAAATACTTGGCCTAGGGCAGGGACCTTTGCATCCCCTAAGTACTGAAGTTCTGCAATCAAATCTGCCTTAACCCCCAAGTTTTTTTTTTTTTTTGGTTTTTTGAGTCAGGGTTTCTCTGTGTAGCCCTGGCTGCTGGCTGTCCTGGACTCACTTTGGAGACCAGGTTGGTCTCAAACTCACATAGATCTGCCTCTGCCTCCTGAGTGTGCCCCCAAGTATTTTATGTATGTTATAAAAACAGTTCCCATTCAGTAATTTTTGGTGATGTTTTTGAGACAGTCTTACTATGCAGTTCAGGATAGCCTAGAATTGATAATGGAGAAGAAGTGGACCCCAAACATGTGATCCTCCTGCTTCTATCACTCAAGTGCTGGGATCAGTGGCATGTGCCACCACATTGAGTCCCAGGAGTAATTAAACGAAGAGATTATGGGCTGGAGAGATGGTTCAGCTGTTAAGAATACTTGTTCTTCCAGAGACCTGAGTTCCCAGCACCTGCTTTAGGCAGTCTCCCCTGCCTGCTGCAGGTTTGAGCCTAGGTCATGCAGATGCTTATGAGCAAGTCTTGGCACTCTTTTGATATGCCATCCTCTGGGCTGGGCTCCACATGTCAGTGCGTCCCTTGTGACTCTTCCTCAGGTTCACTATGTACGAAAGCATTTAAGACTTTTCAGTTGGCCTGGCGTGGTGGTACGCCTTTAATCCTACACAGGGAAAGTTCTATGCTCTGAGTGTGTCGACATTATTCCTTCCAAGTTTGGAGGACTAGCTCCTAGTATTTTCATCAAGTATTTAGTGAACAGTCTCCCATTTCCATTATAACCCAAACCTAAGCTATCTCAAACTTTTAAACACCTTTGGTATAAAACTTGTCAAATGTTTACATATACTAAAATGAAGGGAAACTTTAATATAAAACATTTATAAAAGACACAAATGAGTTTTTTTTTTTTTTTTTTGGTTTTTCGAGACAGGGTTTCTCTGTGTAGCCCTGGCTGTCCTGGACTCGCTTTGTAGACCAGGCTGGCCTCGAACTCACAGAGATCCGCCTGCCTCTGCCTCCCGAGTGCTGGGATTAAAGGCGTGCGCCACTACGCCCGGCCACAAATGAGTTTTTAACCATACCTCTATTTCCACTGGTGAATATAAGTAATTGAAGAAAATGGGACTCCGTTTGTGCATCTTGTCAATGCACTCCCAGATACAAACTCCTTTCTTGGCATGCTTGTCACTTTTATCATCAAATAAGGTTCCTGTAAATTAAAAAAATCTATCAAAATGGAAAGCAATTGAAATTTTGTCTAAAAGTATGAGAAAATGGAGAAGAAAAACTGAAATATTTCTTACGTCCCTGAAAGCGGCAACAAATGTGCAGAAATCTTAAAAGCTAACTGCCAACAAAAACCAGGGACAGGACAAGCTATTCCAACCCAAATGAAGCATGGGACATCAGGGCTCTCCTACTCATGTCCCACTTCTGAATGTACAGTCACAAAGGAGGCAGGAGACAGGTTACACATTTCTTAAGAGAAAATGGACTCAGTCAACTGATGAAGTTCAGTTGATAACATAAGTTTATGCTTCTTAAAAAAAAAACTTAGTGATTAAGTGAACTTAGATTATTTTTTACCTCCTCCCACTTGCCCTGATAGGGTTTCTCTGTGTAGCTCTGGCTGTCCCGGAACATGCTCTGTAGATCAGGCTGGCCTCAGACTCGAGAGATCCGCCTCTGTCTCCTGGGTGCTGGGATTAAAGGTGTGCACCACCATGCCTGAATGAGTATTCTGTGTTTGTTTGTTTTGTTTTTTAAAGATCTATTCATTTTTATTTTAAAATTTCATTTTTTATAATTTTTATGTGTATTGGTGTTTTGTCTGCCTTTGTGTCTATGTGAGGTCCCTTAAAACTGGAGTTACAGTTTTGAGCTGCCAAGTGGGTGCTGGGATTTGAACCCATGTCCTCCAGAAGAACAGCCAGTGTTCTTAACTGCTGAGCCATCTCACAGCCCCTATTGTGTGTTTTTGATGGGGTGAGGCAAGAGAAAAGTTCTGGAAAGGCAGTGCTACTTTGTTTTGTATGAAGTGACCCTACTAAGAGTTGACTTTTTACCACAACAGACTGCCTCAGCCCCTAGGCTGTACAAAATCCTGTAACCCATGGGCCCCTGACTGATGACTTCTCCTTTCTATTTTGTTCTTCCCTTCTTTCCTCTTAACTTCAGAATCCTGCTCGGTGGTTCTCAACCTCAGTCACATTAGAAAAACTAAGATTTAAAAAGCCTCAATGTCCATGTCTTACTTCAGAGCAATTGAAGCAGAATCTCTGGGAACAGGCCCCAGATGTAAGTTACTTTAGAGAGTCTGAAGTTGATGGAAGCTCTCACTCACAGCTTCACTAGGGAAGCAGTGTCCTGGAGGCTGTGTGGTAGCTTTAGACAGGAGAGGGACAGAAGGTGCGAGAGCCCTCTGCTTCTCAGGACTTACTCCTCTCCTCCTCATTCTGGTACCACCTGGTGACTAGAACCACTGACAATGGGCTTTTCTTGCACTATCCAGATGACTGTCTCAGAGTAGCATGCAAACATAGGGAACACCAGCCGGGTGTGGTGGTAAACACCTGTAATCCCAGCACTCGGGAGGGGGATCTCTGTGAGTTCAAAGTCAGCCTGGTCTACAAAGTGAGTCCAGGACAGCCGGTGCTATACAGAGAAACTCTCTCCAAAAACCAAAAAACTAAACTAAACCAAAACAAACCCCCCCAAAACCAAAAAACCCAACAAACAAAAAACCACCACCACCAACAACAACCAAACCAAACAAACAAACAAAAACAAAGTTTGCACCATCAGACACTATTATTGAGTCCTATCAAGGTCCAATTCCAAAATAGTAATACACTATTCTTCCAAGACAGTGGAGAGCTCATGGTGTTGAGGCTTTTCTGATGAAATCTTGAGTTAGGACTGATGAAGTATGTGAGTGGTAGCTGAGCATCCTATTCTCTCATGCTGACCTTAGCAGGTCAAGGATGGTTCCCACACTGTTGGTAAGTAATGTTTCAGTGAGTAGGCTGCATAGCTGGTGTGTCTACCCAACAGGGACAGACTCTCATTAGGCAACCCAGACTGGACTGGTTTATATGTCAGGCTTCTTTGATGGTGGGTACCCTTAGGTCTATAGAGGGGTTTAGATAGAGGGCCTTTTGGTAATGACACTCTAGGACTCTAAATACTTTAGGCAGTTTACGAAAAATGTGTAAGACAGTATGAAAATAATTTTACTTTCAAACAATCACAACTTGTCAATATGTTTGGTAAAACATTCTCTTAATCCAGTTCCTTTCATCTTTCTGTTTATCTTTTTTTCTTAGATCATAGGCAGGACAGAGAGACTTGGCCAGTTCCCAGGAAAGGAAACTGAGACTGAGGGATGAACTGGCTTACTTTCTCACTTAGTTTGATGCTATACCTACTGGATCAGTGGAGTACTCAGCCTTGCCAACAGGGCAGAATCAATCAGAAGCTTTAAAATGCTCTGGCTGCCCAGGTGCTACCTTCAAGTTCTGATTCAGCTGGCTGAAGGTGCTACCTGGATGTCCCCAGTTAATTCTAGTCAAGTCAGAGAAGCGTTGCACCAGATTCTGGTGTTTCTCTAGGGACATCATCCAGTCTAGCAGGAATCTTGGGCTTTGGCCACATCTGCATGGGTGAAGGTAATTTTCTGACCAGCTTTGAATTTCTCTGGCAGCCATATATGCATATGATGCACCTTTTATCAATAACACTGAGTGACCCTGTAATACCCAGTAGGCTCTGAAGGCCAGATGCAGGCAGCTGTTACCAGCTCTGCTTATTACCTTCCCACCACATGCTGCGCAAGACACTGTTTCGGACTGTGATGTCAGGTATGACAAAGGTCTAGGATGGAAATGGTCTGGCCTATGTTTTCACCCAAAGTGAAATATTTTAGGAGACAATTTCAACAACATGAACTTGAAGTAGTATTTCTTGATTTCAACTTTTAAACAGAGATAAAGCTTTTAGTTATGAAGGCCCTGTTTCTAAATACTCTGTTACATATGATGTACTGAGAAGACCAACTTTGTTTTACTTTAATTCCCTTCCTCCTGAGTTCTAGAATTATAGGCCTGTAGCGCCATGCTTGGTTTATGTTTTGTACACAATGGTACCCAGGGCGCTGTGCATACTAGGCAAGCATTCTTCCAACCAAGCCACTTGGAATAAGTGCTGGCTTCTTCTTTTTTTATTTGGATTAACAAAAATTGTCTATCTCCCTGTTTTCCTAACAACAATCCCCCAGGAAATGCTTTTATAGTTTTCCAGAATATATTTAAAAATACAAATGTTGTATCTATTCCCTGTAATGATGATAATGATGCCCGCAATTCCTCAAGTGTTTACTACATGCTGGCAACTGAGACTGCTCACCACTTCCTCCTGTGGTTGCTACGGTCCTATTGTACCCTATCACTGTCCCCACCTTACAGATGAGGAGAGCGAGGCTCAGAGAAGAGGGTCCTTATTCTCCCAAAGCACAGCTGGTAACCAGTGGTGTTAGAATTTAACTTTGGTATCTGTTTGGTCTGGAGCCTTCTGCATGAACTGCTACCCAAACTGCCACCATGGACAGGTTCCTTTCTATCAGACTGGACAACAATGGAAATACTACGAATTAAACATGTCTCATACACAGTGGTAGTGCTTGAGCATTTTTAACTTTACAAAGGTAGGACAAGAATGAGCATGTGCTGTGACTAATGGCTGAGCGAGCACATGGCCCTGGCACAGAGCACCTACTCAGATCACTCTACACTCAAGTCTTACCAGGGATTAGTTACCTCATTGAAGTTTCCACTGAAAACATGCAAAACTAACAAAAAGAACAGGGACATATAAATACATACCATGTTCTAGTCTTTCATAGTCTGAATCCAGGAGAAATGTTTTAAAGCGATTAGACACATAATGGAAAGCCAAGAACTTTAGGTAATAGAGATTGAATTCAAACTCAGTTGGATACTGGTTGTGAACCTGAAATGTACAAACAAAGAATAAGAATCCAAAAGAAAAGTAAAAGTCATGCCATAGAATGCTTACCTGAAACATGCAGGAGACTTCTGGTCATTCCTCTGACAAATGCTTGGGCCTCCACCAGAGATGGGAAGGGGCGGGTTTTAGGAGGAACTACTATGTATGACATTAGATTAGGGGCTTTTTAATTTTTTTTTTTTGGTTTTTTTTTGAGACAGGGTTTCTCTGTGTAACCCTGGCTGTCCTGGACTCACTTTGTAGACCAGGCTGGCCTTGAACTCACAGAGATCCGCCTCCCAAGTGCTGGGATTAAAGGCGTGCGCCACCACCGCCCGGCGTTCTTATTTAATTTTTACAACACTACAAGACAGGCTTATCACTCTCAGTTTATATGTGAAGAGGCTTAGTGTTAGCAACACCATTCAACATATTCAATAGTAACTTTTAGGCTCAATTTAAATACTGCACTGTTTGGCTCTGTTCCCAACATTATATATTGTGCCAAAAAATTGACAACTATAAATTAATGTAATTTGTGGCTTTTGTTGTGTGGCATAACAGTGTTAAACAAATCACAAAACTGTACTTATGGAAGTTTGGCTCAGGGAAATTGGAGGAAGAGGGGTAGAGATTATAAGAGCCAGAGGCCTAGGATGCCTTATGTTAGATAGTGTCCTCTAGACATGACAGAGAAAATGAACCATGAAAATGGTTGCCTGAACAAGACCAGCTGACAAACAAACCATTGAAGATGGGAAATCCCTCACAGTTTGACCCCTCGGTGAAGACCTACAGGTGGACAATGGCTGGTGAGAAAAGGAGAGTCAATTTCCTCCAGGATGAGCACCTACATAGGTTGTCCAATCCCAAGGGGTCTGGATATGTGCATATATAAGCAAAGTAAGGTATACATACATGTGTGCAAATATACATATATATGAAGAGATCATGAATTTGGGAGGAGACGACAAGGTAGGAGTTGGAGGGGTGGGAGTGATATAGATGCAGTGTTCATGTATGATGTTATCAAAAAATTTAATAAAAATACATATTAAAAATAGAAAACACCTATTAAAAATAAAAATTTGAAAAGTTTATAATCTAATTAGACATCTAGTTTTCCGTGATAAGTTCTCTCTCCTCTTTCTCTCTTACACACACACACACACACACACACACACACACACACACACACACACAGAATACTTTCTTACTGGCTTTTTGACTGAACTGAATGTTTACCTTATTAAGTAATGCTAAATAAAATAGAAGGTACATTAAAAGCATCTGAAGCATACATGGTGAGCTTGCACACAGTGGTGCCTCTTGATGTGTTCCGAATAATGGGGACTGAGTGTGGCTCCTTTAGCCTTTTAGAACTGTAAGCATCTGTAATAAGTATGAATTTTCTCATTAGTGAAGATAAAGGAACTAGATCCCATGGATTTCTTGTGACTATAGTATAAGAACAACTAATTAGACTAAGAATTGCTTTGAGTTTTAATTAAATAAAACTCAAGTCAGACTGACAACATTATTTTATAGCGTTACCACTGGAAATAAAAATAAGATCCCTTGGCCTAGTGTGGTGGTGCACGCCTTTAATTCCAGCATTCGGAAGGCAGAATCAGGTGGATCTTTTGAGAGTTCAGGCTAGCCAGGGCTACATAGTGAGACCTTGTCTTTTTTTTTTGGTTTTTCGAGACAGGGTTTCTCTGTGTAGCCCTGACCTGGACTCACTTTGTAGACCAGGCTGGCCTCGAACTCACAAAGATCCGCCTGCTTCTGCCTCCCAAGTGCTGGGATTAAAGGAATGTGCCACCACTGCCCGGCCAAGACCTTGTCTTTAAAAAACATTTCTATTATTTTAATTATGTGTATGTGTATGTATGGGAGGGTATGCACATATGAATGCAAGTGCCTACAGAGATCAGAGGTGTGTAACCCCCTGGAGCTGGGGTTAGAGGCAGTTGTGAACCACCTGATGTGGGTGCTGGGAACTGAACTCAGATCCGCAGGAAAGACACTAAGATCTCTTAATCACTGAACCCTCTTCTCCAGCCTTGAGACCTTGTCTTTACAAAAAGAAAAAGTGTTATTAGATTTAATAATATTTTCCTCCATTTCTTTCTTTTTCCTTTGATTTTTCAAGACAGGGTTTCTATGTGTAGCCCTGGCTATCCTGGAACTCACTTTGTAGACCAGACTGGCCTTGAACTCACAGAGATCCACCTGCCTCTGCCTCTCAAGTGCTGGGATTAAAGGTGTGTACCACCATGCCCAGCCATTACAGGAAGTTTCAAACTGACATACTGCCATGTGGGGGCAGGTCCTTTCGAAGAGTAGCCAGTGCTCTTAACTGTTGAGCCATCTCTCCAGTCCTACTTTCCTTTCCTCCATTTCTGTAATGGTAAAACAACAAACCAAAACCCAAAAACCATTTTCCCCTCTTGCTTTGTTAGGTATCTGTCAACTATGTCCTAATACAGCAATTCTCATTCAGATGCTTGCCCCTCCCCCCTTTTATATTGGTTGAGGAGACAGGGTCTCATTTTGTAGTTCTGGCTGTCCTAGTCAGTATGTACAGCAGGGTGGCCTCAAACTCAGAGACCCACCTGCCGCTGGCTCTCCATGTAGGAGTAAAGGTGAGTACCACCATGCTTAGCCTTAATGTCCTCTTGTGGTGGTGCTGGGGACTTAATGTAGGGCCCTGCACACAACAGCAGGCAATGCACCGCAGAGCTATATACCTCTGCACCCAGCTCTTCTGTTTCTTTTCTCAAGCAGTGTTGCCCACACTTCAGGCTTCTTCCATGACCTGTCCTTTCATGTCATAAAAGCTTTCTAGAGCTGGGCGGTGGTGGCGCACACCTTTAACCCCAGCACTTAGGAGGCAGAGGCAGGTGGATCTTTGTGAGTTCAAGGCCAGCCTGGTGTACAAAGTGAGTCTAGGACAGCCAGGGCTACACAGAGAAACCCTGTCTCGAAAAACCAAAAAAAAAAAAAAAAAAGCTTTCTAGTTCAAGATTCTGGATGGGAACTGGTGGATACATTTGAGAGAGCTGGTGACTTATAGAGTGGGTTAGCCAGATAGTGAAAAGGACAAGTAAGGTGAGGATGGAACCTGGCTTCCTATCAACTAAGAGTCTTGGGGAGGCAGAGATGGCAGTATGCTCAGATGGAGTATGGTACAAAGACAAATTACTCCAGCAAACATGGGAACAAACATTCAGTAGTCACGGGGCACCCCAGGTCACCATTTCCAGAGGAAGAAAGGATCAGGACTCTGCTAGGGAATCCAGTCCACAAAAATGTTCAAAGAACATTTTAACATTTCTCTCAATGACCATTCTTGGCCAGGCATGATGACACGTGCCTTTAATCCCAGCACTCTGGGGAAAGATCTTTGTAGGTTTGAGGCCAGTCTGGTCTACAAAGACAGTTCCAGAACAGTCAGAGATGTTATACAGAGAAACCCTGTCTCAAAAAACCAAAAGAAAAAGAAAAAAAAAAAAACTCTTTAGAACCCACTTGCTTCACACACACACTTGTGTGAAGTCTTTCCTGACCATCTGATATATAATACACTTAAGACTAGAATTTTGAAAACTTCCCAAGAAACCATAGATTTTCTTTTTCTCACTACAGATGAAGCTGCAGGCAGCAGAGCTTTCTTAGGACAGAATGTGCCTTATTCTACTTATTTGTATGGATGGAATCTCTCTGCCTTATGTTACTAAGCACAATGATCTGAGATTGATCCATGTTACTTAGTTATCTGTTCATTTTCTTATTATAGACAGTATTCTACTTTATTGATATACCACAGCTTACTCATTCCCCTGTTGGTAGATGTGGAACTTTCCCAAGTTTTCCACTATTGTACATAAAGCTGTTATAAAGAGGTATGTTACAAGTGTGTGTGTGCAGACTGAAGCTTTCATCTCTCTTGTAAACTGCTGAGAATGACTGAGTCAAAGATGTGTATTGGTGGTTAATAGCATAAACTATGATGATGCTAATTTCTAATATGGGTAATCAATTAATCCCCACACCTTATTTTCCCTGTGATCATCCTAGTTAGGGCTTCATCAATTTTACTGATTTTAAAGAGCATCTTTAGGCTTCATTGATATATTTTATTATTGATCATAAGATTTTCAGGGCATTAAGGCAAGTATGCATCCAACAATTTAACCTTGTATTATGTAGTGTTTGGAATGAAAGCAATGTCAGTCAGTAAACTGATTCTACTGAGTCTTGTAGGTTTCTCTTAGGTATCATCTACATTCTCTTTAAATAGTAATTTATATTGCTAAAGATTCAAAACACAGAGTTAAAGGACTGAACTGTAGGAATTTTAGTTTTACTTTCCATCTGGAGTAAAACTTGCCGGCTTCACTTGTAAGAATTGAATCTGAAATGTAACTTAGAGAAATATAAATTTATAGAGTTTTATTTTTTGTCCATGTGCCAGTAAGTTCTTTGTAAAGCTTAAAAAGACCCATAAAAATCTACAACTCAAATTATGGACAATATCAGTACCTTAGGAGTCTGTTGTGACAGACCTGGATTCTGCTTTCAGGTGTTAAAGAAAGCAAGCTAGAGTTCTGTGTGCAGTGCACTGGGTGAGACCTATGGGATGGCTGAGACACACTGGATGACCAGGAAGTAGCTGACAGTAACTTGTGACCTCACAAAGTAGATTCAGGAAGGACTAACAGTGTATTTTGTATTGTGCTAGCCCTTCATAAAGCTTTAAAACTCATGATAGTAAAAGACGATAGAACATTGCTTTGTTTTAAAACCTTTTGATTTATGTGATGTTTACCAGTTTTCAGTTAGATAGGAGGAAGCAGGCAATATTCTTGAATCTACCATATAGCCATCAGTTACAGCTATTTTACCAATATACAGGTATGAATTTTTGAGTACTCAATGTCTAGGGGCAGCTGGACTGGTCCCATGTGTGGTCACAAGGAAGGAACCAGTCCAACAGGGGGAAAATAAATTTGCATTTGGGTTAGGACATTCACAGTGTTGGCACACAGTAACCATGAGGAGGAACATTAGCACATCAGGCCAGAGTGAGCCAATTCACAATGTGGATAAACTTTGAAGGCACAGTACCATTAAGTTCTCAAAGTGGGACATATGATAATATATATTTCCTCCTTTGGTACTATGGTTTTTTAAATTTGTTGTTTGTTTTTTCAAACATTTATCTATTTAGTATGTTTATGTAGGTATGACAGGGCAGGATACTGCAGAGGTTTCTCCATCTTGTATTCTTGATGAGGCCATTTTAGGTTAATTAGAATTTGATCTTCTTGGTAGAGAATCCCATGGAAAATTACCCAACTCTATTCTAAGAATCTGAGGTCAAGATGTCTCAGTTTTCTTAACTTAGCTTCTGTTAAACTTCCTGTTGGTGCGAACCTCCTTCTCTAGCTAACTGCATATCTTAGCTTCCATTAAACAGTTTGCTTGCACAAAATCTTCCCCGCAGCTGCTGAATGAGATACCAGTATGTGTTTTTTTTGTGTTATAAAACCCTTGCTCTCTAAATGTTTGGGGCTACACTTGGATGTATGTAATCCTGAATGCCTGAGTGTAGTCCCAGGCAGCTGAAATGAAGACTTTCAATTAGCTACAAAATGTTGTTTGAGTGGTTATCTCTGGTGGGCTCCATTACACAGGTGCACATGTGATAGTGTCTGTGTGTGGAGGTCAGAGGACAATGGGTTTTTGGGACTGCACCCAGGTTCTCAGGCTTGGTGGGAAGCACCTTTACTTCACCCTCTGAGCAATTTTGCTGGTTCTGGTATTGTTTTAAAAATAAATTTTAGGTAAAAATTTAATTTTTATGTTTTGGATATATTTTCCTTTTGAAAGATTTGGCTCAATTATTTCAAGGAAAGGAAGTATTCTGTCATAATATCATTTCAATTAGGGCAATTACTAATAGAAGTTAAAAAAATCTGCAGATGTTGGTATTATGAAACAGTGATCTAACATTTTACTCTTCATCTGACACCTGGATATGCTGGCATAAACAATGATGAGGAATTTCTAATTTAAAAATGGTGCTTCATTTGTTTTCTTTGTAACTTTGTTAGTACTAACAGACATACTTGGGCATATGTCCATGAATTGCCTTTTGTATTAAGTGTTTATAAAGAGTTAAATGAGAAGGGAACACATTCTACCCAGAGAAGATTTGCTTGTAGCTGTGAAATTTTTAACTTATTTCTGTAGTGTTGTTGGGTCCCCAAGAGTCTGAAGACAGCACTAATTAAAATTATTTGGTAAAAGTCAGGGACATGTGAAACACTAGTATTCACTTGAAAGGCATTCGAAGAAGGCATTTTAGAATGCCTCAAACCAGTGTGCAGGAGATGATGAAACACTACCTTATAATTAAGTCAGCAAGAGACAGAAACACTATTTGTTAACCACAGACTCCTTAGACTCCTCTGTTTTCAAATAATAAATACTCTCTCTGTGAGATAAAAGAATTTGCTTCATCCAAATTGATACCTATCACAGTCAAGCCCCTAAAGTATCACAGTTAAGGTCACATGTGCCCTTTGTCATGGCCTGTCTACACTCAGGTGAATGTGTATGATGGATTATGTCAAAGGCAAGTTCAGGAAAATTTAAAAAAAAATTCATTTTTTTTAACATGACACACCTAGTACTGATACAGTAGTCCAATCTTTAACCCTGGATGTTATGTTCCATTGGTCATGAAGCTTTCACTTGCAAACAATTGAGTTTTCACTAAAAGTTGACTCTGGCAAGGCAGTGGTGGTGCATGCCTTTAATCCAGCCCTTGGGAGGGGACGGCAGAGGAAGGTAGATCTCTGTAAGTTTCAGGCCAGGCTGGTTTATGGAGCAATGGAGCAAGTTCCAGGACAGCCAATGCTACACAGAGAAATTCTGCCTCAAAAACAAAAAAAAAAAAAAAAAAAGAAAGAAAAAAGAAAAAAAAGAGTTGACTCTGTTTTTCATTTGGGGCCAAGTAGCTCATATACAACATTTGCTTTTTATCTATTTAGAAAAACAGAGATGAGAAGTTAAACTTTTATGTCAGATTGCTTTAGTAACCATATTTTGAAAATTTAGCATTAATTATAATTTATCCTTAAGCTAGCAGGCATATAATTTATACTTCATTGTAGTTTAAGTTAAACTGATTGTCTTAGGGTTTTATTGTTGTGAAGAGACACTATGACCACGGCAACTCTCATAAAGGAAAACATTTAATTGGGGCTGGCTTACAGTTTTAGAGGTTTAGTCCATTGTCATTATGGTGGGAAACATGGCAGCATCCAGGAGATATGGTACTGGAGAAGGAGTTGAGAGTTCTACATTTTGGATTGACAGGCAGCAGGAAGAGACAATCACACTAGACCTGGCTTGAGCATTTTACACCTCAAAGTCTGACCCTAGTTATGCACTTCCTCCAACAAAACCACACCTCCTAATAATGTCACTCTCTATGAGCCTATGGGTGTCATTTTTATTCAAACCACCACACTAACTAATTTTGCTTAAGGAATTAAAAGACTACAAGCTAACTCTTACAGGTTGCATCCTCATTCCTCACCAACAATAAAAAAATAGAAGAACTGCATTCTAAGAAAAGACTATTGATCAAAAACTCAAATGACAGCACATGCTGGTAAGGTTGTGAAGAAAGGGGAACAATCCTCCATTGCTGGTGGGTGCAAACTTGTGCAAGCTCTATGGAAATCAGTCTGGAGATATCTTAGAAAACTTGGAATAGCCCTACCTCAAGATCCAGCCATACCACTTCTGGGTATCTTCCTAAACGATGTCTCACCAAACCACAGGACATATCCTCATCTATGTTCATAGAAGCCTTATTTGTAATAGCTAGAAACTGGAAACAACCCAGATGTCCCTCAACTGATGAATGGATAAACAAAATTTTGGTACATCTACACAATAGAGTACTACTCAGCTATCAAAAATAAGGAAATCATGCTATTTGCAGCCAAATGGATAGAACTAGAAAAGCTCACTCTGAGTGAGCTAACCCAGACTCAGAAAGATGCACATGGCATCTACTCACTTATAATTGGATTTTAGCCATATAGTACAGGATAACAATCCCACTACCAATACACCAAAAGGGTCAGGAACATAGACTTTGTTACCTATTGATGGGTCAATTTGTCTTAGGGGTGCTACCATGTAGGCCCCCAGTGCAAGAGGAAGCACTTAGCTCTCATATGACTGTTGAACTGATATGTAGGGCCACTCCACATCAGAGGAGTGGGATGGGTAGGAGAGGGAGGAGAGGGTGTGAGGGTGGAAAGAGGACAGACACTATGATGGAGGTGTAACTTGAAGTAATAAATAAACATTAAAAAAACAAATTAAAAAAAGAATTAAAAAAGACTATTGAATGTGAGATTTAATGATTCCATCTGTGAGGACAGTATGATTTCTATATTCATCGATTATGAATGATTCTTACTGACATTGTTTAGCTATAAAGAATTTGGTAAGATGAGCACAGAGATTTAACACATTTAGCAGTGTATTTAACTTAAGGTAAATTCAGCTACAAATATTGAATCCTCTGAAATGTTCCCCTACTAAAGGAAAATAATGAAAAATTTCCCCCTTAAAGTTACAGTTTCATGATGTAGCCATGCCTAGCCTGGACTGCTATGTAAACCAGACTGGCCTGGAGTAACTTGCAGGTATCCTCCTGCCTCTGGCTTCTGAGTGCTGGGATTACAGATGGTGCATCATTATGCCTGGTTAGTAAAGAATTTTTAAAGGTAGGAAAAAAAAAAACACAAAAAAAAAACCCACAAAATGTCAACCCCAGAAAGGAATAGGGAGAGCAGAAAGAGAACACATTAACATGCCAAAAGCAATCTTTAGAGGAATTTAATCCAGCAACATAGCTGCTCTGGCAAGGGGTGTGTGTGCGTGTGCGTGTTTAGGGGTAGGAGGATGGAAAGTCACTGCTTGTGGCTGCTGAGTATCTGGTCAGGTGATAAAACAGCCTACAACTGTGATAATAGTCTTGCAACTCTGTGAATAACCTAAAAAACAAAACTTTACATTTAAAATATGTGAACTGTATTATATATAAATGATAGTTCAATAAAGCTATTATTTTAAAAAGCAAATGATTAATAGAATAAAAACAAAAACCAAAATATAATCATAGGTCAATTTGGTCTCTTCAGAAGACCTACTTTCAATCCTGAAGCCATCTCTACCTTTCCTCTCCCAGTATGTATTTCATCTTTGACATATGAGAACCATCACCTGGGGTGATGAGAAGATGAAACAAGGCTGTAGTATCAATGCTTTTTTCTAGGCTGACTTTGTCTTCCTGATGAAAGCTTAGTGCTACCCTGTTCTTCATCCCAACCCAACCCTGAGCAAGGGCCCAGCAAGGGAGCTAACCCATGCCTAGGAATATGGGAGAGCTGGAAACTATGTCCTCCCCTTCTCCTCCATGCATTCTACGGGCCACACACAGTGTGTATCTTTACTTTATCAGCTGTAGTTTGGTTTATTTCACTGAAATAAGCACTGCTCTCAATCTCATCAGCCTGCCTGGCTGGCTCCTATTTGTCCCTCAAGGGACGGGCTCTAACTTCTGAGCCTGTGCATGGAGTAGAGCCTACTCACACTGGGAAGACCATGTGGGGCACTTCAGGGCATGTCAAACACAGAGACTTTTGCTGCTCAGTTCACACCTTGGGGACCATGCTCAAGCTTGCTTCTCTTTTCTGGAGATCATAATTGAGAGTGCTGACTCCTAATTTGAGAAACTGACCCATTTTCCTCTCCGTTCCCAGCATGTCCTATGTCTGGGCTGTCGCAGCAGGACCCAGCACAGCATTCTCCTCGTGTCAAGTCACTCTAAACTTGCTCCACTTACCTGGTGCACACAGTCTAAGAACTGCAAGAAGATGGGAGCAAAGCCACTGCCCTGAGAGTTAAGGGCCAGGCTGCTGCGCTGGTTGAACTTATGTCCAAAGGAGAGCCATTCTTTCTCCACCAACATCCGGAAGCCTTCAATTGTCCTATAGAAGGGATCACTGAGTAACTGCACCAGGGATGTCACCTAGGACAAGAGCAGGATAGACACCTCATTAATTTTAGACCTTGTAGATATCTCATTAATTAAAAAGTCCCATTGTACTTTCTTTTGATGATAGCTAATTCACAAGCAAAGTTACCTGAACAACAAATATGTTGACTAGCTACTTCAGGATGGCCAATCAAATACATTTAAAAAACTTTTCAGTAAAACCCAAATTCACTTTGGCTACATGCTTTCTTTCAGATAATTAAGATTTTAATCCTTAACTGGCTAGTTTGTTGACTGTGATACTAGGCAATCAGTTAAAACCTATTCTATTCTTTGGCATGGATAGGTTAATGTCTTAACATTATTGTTAACATTCACACAAATTTTCTTTTTCATTCTGGAGTAAACATGGGCTGAGAGAGAGAGCTAAGAGAAAGGATGGAGGTTTCACACTGTTGGTCAAGGGCTCTAGCTGCAAGCTTGTATGGTATACCTAAGAATGTGGAAATCTGACTCTAGCAAGCTTGTATGGTGTACCTAAGGAAATCTGACTCTTGATCAGGAGCTATGAAGGGGCAGTGCTGCCTGAAAGCTTGCCAGGGGCTGGTTAGTGGGGGAGGGTCTCTGTCCATAAACAGATTAGTCATTATGTAAAATAATCCCAAAGGTTAAAACTACATTGAAATACAAATATAAAATACTGAAAAACAGCCGGGCATGGTGGCTCACACCTTTAATCCCAGTACTGGGGAGGCAGAGGCAGTCATCTCTTTGAGTTCAAGGCCAGCCTGGGCTACAAAGTGAGTCCAGGACAGCCAGGGTTGTTACACAGAGAAACTCTGTTTTGAAAAACAAAACAAAAAAAAAAAAAACAACAAAAAAAAGAAATTGGAAAACATGCATAGCACTTTACTTGTGTAGTGACGTCCCAGCCTTCTTCTAAACACACCAGAACTGAAGAGCCGTTCTCAAGTACTTCTGACACAGCCACAGCCAGCTGCAGTATCCTGTGAAGCTAGGAGAAAAGAAGGCTATGATTAGAGTGAGAACTTTATTGTCTTTCTTTTTTCATTTTGGGAATTTTATTATTTTACACTTACTAAGTTCTGTATAATATATAATGAAAATAAGAATTATTCATTCACTTATTTTTATGTGTGTATGTAAGTGCAAGCATATGTGTGGAGGTCAGAAGGCAATTTTTCAGGAGTCAGTTCTTGTTATCTTGTAGAATCAGGGGTTAAATACAGGTCATTATGCCTGTGCACAAGGACTTCTATACATTGGCTTCATCAAAATAATTTTAGATCTACAGTATTTGCTGTAACACTTCATGCTGTTTTCTCAAAGTACTTTATGATCTTACAAATAGCACAATTTCAAGGTACAACAGTAGTTTTTGAATTACATTTTTCATGGAAGTGGAGATATAAGATCAATACGGAAACATATTTCTTATTTCTTCACATCAATGAATATACTTCATGGGCACTGAAGGGCAGATAATTCCCATAACTGCTTTTCAAATAACTGAAAGATGGAAATAATAATTGAAGTTCTGAGGCCAGGATCAGAGTCCTAGTTCTCACATTTCAGTCAGCCCTAAGCAAGAGCTATGGCCAAGGAGGCTACTAATTACATCTTTAAAAAAAAAAAAATATGGGCTGGAGAGATGACTCAGTGGTTAAGAGCCCTGGCTGTTCTTCAGAGGACCTGGGTTCAATTCCCAGCACCCACATGGCAGCTCACAACTGTCTATTAATTCCTGTTCCATGGGATCCAATGCCCTCACACAGATATACATGCAGGCAAAAACACCAATGTATGTAAAATAAAAATTAATTTAAAAATTTTATTTTATGTATACATTTTTTTCCTGCATTTATGTGTACCACTTGAGTGTCTTGGGTCCATGGATGCCAGAATAGGCTATCTGAGTCCTTGGAACTGGAATTATAGATGGTTGTGAGCTGCCATATGGGTGCTGGGATTTGAACCGAGGTTCTCTGAAAGAGCAGCCAGTGCTCTTGGCCACCGAACTATCTTTCCAGCCCCATACTGTTGCTTCTTTATTATTTTGTTTACTCTGCATTATGAGTTATGACCAGTGACTAAACCAAGCTCCTTTGTATTATTAATGCTTTTTACTTTCCCCAAACATTTCTATGTTCAAGGAATAGCTTGACAATCATATTTCTTACAGCCTTTTGTGTCCTGAATGGCTCATACTTACATATTTTAACACATTGGCCAGTTTACTTCTGAGGGCATTAAAAGTCTCCCTTATTTATAAGATTCACCAACGCTGCAGGACCTGTAATGCATTGCTAACTAATCGGAAGCAGAAGACAGACTTTACTATCAATCTTGGATAATCAAATAAGATGAGATGAAACACTTGGACAAAAGAACCACATACTGTTTAAATACTTATAATTCTAGCTAAATAAAGTTAAATATTAGCACATTTTAAAGTTTATTAAAAATGTGTGTGTGTGGTGTACAGGGTATGTGGGAGCCTGTGGATGTCAGAAGGTAGTATTGGATCTTCTGGAACTAGAGTTATAGGCAGTTGCGAGCTATCATGTGGATGTTGGGAACCAAACCTGGGTCCTCTGTAAGAGTAGTGAGTGTTCTCAACTGTGAAGCCATCTCCCTAGCTCCTATTTCCTTTTTTTTTTTAAACAAAAGATTATTATTTATAACTACATTTATGTGCTGTGTGTGTGTCTGCCACATGCATGGAGGTGCCTTTGGAGGACAAAGGTGTCAGACCTCCTGGAGTTGGATTCATAGGCAGCTATAAATCACGCAAAGGGGGTTGCTAGGGTCTTCTGTAAGAGTAGGACATGCTTTTAACTACTGAGCCCCGTCTCTCCGGTCCACGTAGATATATTTAAAAACAATGTGTGAGATACTGTTGCTGAAGACACTAACCTCTCTGGTTATAGAACTCTGAGAAATCAAGCTGGACCTGAGCTGGGAGCTTCTTTCCTCCTGACTAGCATTCATACTACTTGAAGGTGTTATGCAGGTTGCAGAGGGTGGGTTTGGGGGTGGGGGTAACTATTATTTATAGTCTTAGTCAGCTGTGGTTCCTGTATGTAACACCACCAAATGAACAGGCACAATAGTGGCAATTCTGTTATGAGGTAACCAACTGCACCTGACTGAATTTGGGGTCTGTTCCATAGGAGGGAATTTATGTCTGGTATTATAAACCTGGGAAAAAGTCCATGGCTAGGGAGGTCATAGGTCCTAGTGGGAAGGCCACTACTGTTGTTTTTTTTTTTTTTAGGTAAACATGATATATCTGTCAAACTGCCTTCTAAATAATTATGCTCATGCCCACAGATTACTGGAGTCATCAGCTTTGGTCAGGAAACTTCTTTTTGCAGTTGGCAGTGGTAACTATAGGGATTTAATTGGTAAAAGTGATAAAAATAATTGTTGAATGTTCAGCCTTAAATGGAATATCTAGATCACATCCTCCAAGGCACTGGGAGCATCATGGAAGTGGAGACAGAATATAAGATCCTGGAAGAAGGGATGGAATGTTATGGAATCCTTTCTTCTGGAAATGACATGGCTACTGTATTCATGAATTCACAACAGCTGTGATTATCTACATAAGACCTGCACAAGAATGGCCCCATCAATATTCTATCCCAGAGGGAGGAAGGTCTCATGAGGCCCCACCCCTCACTGAAGAACTGTAGGTGATTAATGGGTGCCAGGGGAGGAAGAGATATTTTCTTCAGTGGAATAGTCACTGGTGAGGTTCCCATGGCCCTGTAAATAAGCCCTCACCATGCAATGCTAATGAAATGCATTGGATCACCAAAGGCAAAAACAAAACCATGAAAATAGAAGGGGGCTAATGGAAGGAAGAGGGAAAGAATCAGCAGGGGTAGGAGAGAAACAACGAGAGTAATAGAATGTGAATATGATAAAAATATACCATATTTATATATGAATATCAGATATAATAAATGCTAATAAACAAAAATTCAAGGTGTTAAATGAGATAAAATACAAATAAAATGGCCTTATACAATTTGCTCAGAAGTGGAAGAGCTAAAATATAATGTTATGAAGTAGAAAAGACAAAGTTTCTAATTGGTCTTCATTATAGGACTTCAGGTTTATTTTCTGACATAATAATTTCTATTTTAGAGACTCAATGTTTTCTGGCACTAGTGTGATGGCCGTATAACACTAGGAATACACTATAAAACACTGCACTGTACACTTCCAAAACAATGAATTTTAAAGAAAATTATATTTAAAAAGACACTTTTATTTGTTTATATTGTGTATTACACAGGAAGAAACTTTTGTTTGTGCTTAGCTTTGGTTGTGAGTCTAGCCTTTAATAGCTGAGCCATCTCTCCAGCTTTACAACCTCTTCCTCCTCCTTCTTCCTTTTTTGGTTTTCCAAGATATAGTTTCTCTGTGTAGCCTTGGCTGGCCTTGAACTCAGAGATCTGCCTGCCTCTGCCTCCCAACTCACAAGGGATTAAAGGTACTACCATGCTTGGATCCCCAGTTTAACTTCTAAAGCCAGGCCAACTGACACAAAACCCATACTGAGTAATTAGTTAGAGAGTACAAACAGTAGAGATTTCAAAGCCAAATGTCCCAAATTTGAGTTTTTAAAAATACTTTGAGCAGGACATGACATAATATGCAGTAAAAAAACATCTTTGAAGCAAAACCCTCATTTCAAACAGACCTGGGCTACTTTAAGCACAGGAGTGAGGTACAGATACATTTTTTTTCCTACCACACAGCTGTCAGCCTGAGTGCTCTGGGGGGAAATGCTGCTAACACAAGAAGAACAGCAGCACTAACTATCTTTAGCATTTGATTTCTAGCAAGGAACAGGACATAGAATCTATCAGAAATGTAGATGGGAGGTGGGTGGTAAGAACAATTTGGGGCTGGGACTCATAGCTTAGGGACAGAGCAAAGTACCAGGGAACATCTTCCATAGGCATTCAAGAGTATCCTAAATGGCCTTTGTTTATAATCACTGCACATGTGGCTATGTTTCTCTATAGTTTAAGTGTCTTGGTAATACTCACTGCCCTGGGTACTGGCATCATTTCTTGGTGTCTACCATTTACTCCAATACCTATGAGAAATAACTCATTTCCTTGACAAAGTAGGATTAGGCAGGGAGTTGGGTGAGCTGGAGCTGTAACTCAGAGCTGTGTTAGTGTGCATGGAGTCCTGGATTTGATCTCCAGTGCTGGGAGGAGCAGGTAGGCAGGATGCTTGGAATAAAACTGAAACTAAACATCAGAGGAACTAGAGCTTCCCACAGTGTAGGAGGGGCTATGTGCACAGACACAGCAGAAGGTTATACTGCAGGGATGCTGCTCTCTGCCAAACTGGCACTTCTGTCTGTAATGTACAAGCCATAAATAAATACCTTTCTTTCTGTGGTTTGGAAGAAAAATAGGCCTATGTGTGTTGGCAAACAATGTTTCCCTTAATTTCTCAATAAAAGTTCAATTAGAAATATCTTCAGGGTGATTTGGCTGAATGATGATGGATATATAGCTTTCCCAGACCTTAGGTAGGTTTGACTATCTAGTATCTGATGGCTGGTGTGTGGGTGAATCTAAAATCTGGAGACACAGAAATGGCGGACATAAATGGGAGGTGAGAAAGTCAGAGGAAAGGCATGTGGAGTCACGCAAAATCACCTTTTGTCCTGGATCCTTCAGACCCGACAACAGCATAGGAGATCTGTAAATGTATGTGACTTCTTGGACATGAAAAGAAATTTCTGCATGATATGCCACACTTTTAATTACACAGAAAAAAAACCCAGGTGATGAAGAATTTGCTCTTTGCACACTTAGGCCCTACTGTTTCTTGGAACTGAGAGGCCTTTCCAGAGGGCACATGACAAGGGAAAACGGGGAAGAGAGGAAGAAAATACAGGCTTTTCAAATGTTGGTTGTGTATCCACTTGGAATATTCTCTGATTTATACAACAACTGTTCCTTGATGTTACCTGTGGGAACCACTCAGAATCTCCCAGGGCCTTCAGGAACGTCACTTCCGAGTCTGTGGGGATGGTGCTTGGGATACAAGCTCTCATCAGCTTCTTAAAACTAGCTTTTACTTGTCGGATCTCATGGAATTCAACAGGAACAAACTCACAGTTTAAAGCAAATTCTACCTTGAAGCTCTGAATATGAAGATACAGAGAATTAGGCAGATAAAGTGTTGAAGATAAAAGAACAAAGCTTTCCCCAGGCCAGTGCTTAATAATAAACACTCATTTGATGCCAAATAGCTGTAAAAGCTGCAGTGGATCAAGAGGGTCAACCCTGTGTGCTCTCATGTCAGCAGTGCAGCTCGCTCTACTGGTTGCTCAGAATGACAGGGTTAGTCCTTTCTAGGGGCAGATTGCTTAGCTCAGGAATGCTGTCGTTCTGAGAGCCTGAGAGCCTAGTAGGCTGAAGTTGATGCAGTATCTAACACCAAATAGAAAGCAATTCTAAGGCCATGAACCTACAGGTTCAAAGAACCATCAGGCATGGTGGTGCATGACTTTAATCCCAGCACTTGGGAGGCAGAGGCAGGTGGATTTCTGAGTTCAAGGCCAGCCTGGTCTACAAAGTGAGTTCCAGCTTAGCCAGGGCTACACAGAGAAGCCCTGTCTCAGGGAAAACAAAATAAAAACAAAGAACCTCCTCCACAAAAAACAAAACAAAACAAAAAAAGAAGTAGTAACAAATGAGAAGTATAGTTTATCCAACGGCATAAACTTCGTTTCCCAAGAAAATATTCATTGTTAACTGAAGGTTAATATATACTGTTAGGATTCCAGAACTGAACCAATAAGGTTCTCTAAATATAAACACATCTCTTATTATGCAGATAAAATATATTCATTGTAAAAAGATAAACATTGAGAAAGAAAAATTATCTCATTAAATTATGGTTACTTTTTAAGTCATTAAGATTTTTCTTACAATAAAATGTGAGTCTTTCTTGATTTCTGTCATTCTTTTTCATGAAACATGCATCACCTATGTTTACTTGTGTACCCTTTCTTTTATGTCTTTATTTCACATGGAATTTATTCTGTGACGTATGAACTTTTGCTTGCACACATGCACTCAAGGATGGATGGAGGACGGACGGACGGACGCGCGCGCGCGCGCGCACACACACACACACACACACACACACACGATAGGATCTCATTTATTCCAAGTTGGCCTCAAATTTACTAGCTGAGCTAAGGATGACCTTGAACTTCTCTCCTGCCTCTAGCTCCCCAGTGCTGGTATTACAGGTGTGAGCTACCATACCTGGTTTATGTGGGAATGGGGATCAAACCTAGGGTTTTGTGCATGCAAGGCAAGCCCTCTATGAGCTTCATCCTTAGTCTCATATTTATAAATAATGACACAGGTATAGGGATGCATTTTCTTTTTTTTTTTTTTTTTTGGTTTTTCGAGACAGGGTTTCTCTGAATATCTCTGGCTGTTCTGGACTTGCTTTGTAGACCAGGCTGGCCTCGAACTCACAAAGATCCGCCTGCCTCTGCCTCCCAAGTGCTGGGATTAAAGGCGTGCGCCACCACCGCCCGGCTTAGGGATGCATTTTCAATCTGATAATCTGGTTGTCTAGTTTTAAAGATTAAAAAGCCCTCAAACTTCTCATGCCAAAGAATGAATCATTCTTTTAGCTTTTTCTCACTTTGTTTTTCAAAGAGTAAAACTGTATTCTGGAAATTGGTTGTATAACAATGTGAATGTACTTATGAATGTACTTAATACTATAAACTTAAAAATGGTTAGGATGGTAAATGTTATTTTGAGTATAATTTAAAAAATTAAAAATGGACCAGCAGTTAAGAGACTGACTGTTCTTCCAGAGGACCTGGGTTCAATTCCAAGCACACATATAGTGGCTCACAAATGTCTGTAATTCTAGTTGCAGGGGACTCCACACCCTCACATAGACATACATTCAGGCAAAACACCAATGCACATACAATAAAAATAAATTATTAAGAATTTCAAAAAACTTCTGCAAAGAACATATATACATATATATTTATATTTGGTCCATTTGATGTTTAATATTGGTTATTTTAGTTGTTGTTAAAGTCCTATTAAAATTTTAAAAGGGGGGGCTGGGTGTTGTGGTACATATCTTTAATCCCAGTGCTGTGAGTTTCAGAGACTATGCCTCAAAAAAAACAAAACAACATTTTTTTTTTTTTTTTAAAGAGGACTATAGGAATGACTCAGTTGGTAAAGTGTTTGTCTTGCAAGCATGAGGACCTGTGTTTGATTCCCGTTATGCTTCCCTTGCTGGGTATGAAGGAATGAATGTAGTAGCAACTGAAAATCACAAATGACAGCTAGGACATAGCACATATAAGACTTACTGATAAGTGACTGGTAAGTGACAGTAAGAAAAAGGAAAGGATGAAGGGAAAGGAAAGATCCTAAGTGCTCTGTCTTCCTAAATATGTATGCTCACACAGCTACTCTGAGACTCCACATAGAAAAGGAATATCAGAGGTGAGTATTCAGGTAGCCAACCCTTGAGATGGAACTCAGATCATATAAGTATTCCAAAAGTAGAAGGCCTGTTCTGGAAAATTAACTGGTGCCACAAATGCTATGCAGGCAATCTTCAATTGTTGAACAGAGTTCTATTTTCTAGACATACAATTAACTGCTCTATCAGAAGACATGCATGCAAATTTTAAAAGTGAGCATTATGTCAGGCTTCGTGGCCTCTACCCTTCAGGCTGGTGACTAAGTGGTGGGAAAAGAGATAGCCATGCCAGCCTGTTATAGCAGAGATGACTCATTATTGGCAATGCCAGGGCAAGCAAGTGGGTTCCTGCTGAGAGGAGTTTGCACACAGCCTCTGCCCTAGTTCAGCCAAAGGTCTGTCTGTATTGTTCAGTGCTAGACTTCAAGACTTCTGAAGTAACAGATGCTTCCACTTCCTCTATTTGTTCACAGAAATAACATTATTTTAGCTGAAAAAAATTATATTTATTTCTGGGTAGTGGTAATGTACACCTTTAATATCAGTACTTGGGAGGAAGAGGCAGGTGGATCTCTTTGAGTTCGAGGCCAGCCTGGTCTACAAAGAAAGTCCAGGACAGCCAGGACTACACAGAGAAACACTGTCTCAAAAAACAAAAACAAAAACCCCCAGAAAACCAAACAAAAAACAAAACCACAAAAACACACATATACACACAAGGCCTTATCTCCCCTTGCCTCCAAACGCAGGGCCCCAGTCCAGCGATCTCTGCCTTTCTGCTGCCTTCTGTATTAACAGTTCAAAGGATAAAGGTCGTTTGTTTTGCACAGCACAGATGCCTTTGGGAACTGGATGAAGACAGTGAGAAATACAGTCTAAATAAGCCTTATTTCTCTTTTGTATTTATACTTTCTAATATCCTTTACATTTTTAAGAAAGATTATGAATATTCATCCTCACAGCTAATAAAATGTACATGTATATCCATCCACACACAAATACACATACACAGAGACACATACATGTATATGTATGCCTAAATACAAACAGAGATAACTTTAAAAAATAAAACTTTTTTTTGGCTTTGTTATGGTATGCATGCTCTTGGGAATATGTGTATGTATATGTAGGGTGAACGAACATGTGTAGCAGGTTTGTGTGGAAGCCAGAGGTCATGCTTGGGAGTAGTTCCTCAGAAGCCATCTACCTTTTTTTCTTCCTTTCTCTTTTTCCATTTTTCATGTGTGTGTATGATATGCAAGTTTGTGTGAGCACATGTGTAAACATGGAGGTTCAGGGTGATGTCAGGATTCATGCTCAATTGCTCTTCTAGTTTATTCACTGAGGCAGTCTCTCAATCAAAGCAGAGCTCTCAATATGGCTAGTTGGTAGGCAGCTTGTTCTAGGAATCCTACCTTGACAGGGTGGAATTCCAGGCAGGCTGCCATGGCCATCTAGCACTGAATCACTTTGCATGTTAAACTTCTGAACTGCTGGGCTATCTCTCCACCCTCATCCCTGTGTTATTGAAACAGGGTCTTTCAATGGAGCCTAGACCTCACTAGTCAGCTGGTGAACTCCAGGGATTTCTCTGTTTTACCTCTGCAGTGCTACGTTTTTAGGAATGCTCAAGCACCCCAGTTTTTAACGTGGGTATTGGGAACTGAACCCAAGTCTTCATGCTTCTGTAGCAAGCAACTGCTTTACAGAGGGAGCCATCTCTTTAGCCTCTGCTGTGTTCTCTTGAGACAAGGTTTTCATAGAGTGGAGGCTAACCTTGGACTCCGGATCCTTTGTCCACCCCGAGTACTGAGCTTACAGGTATGATGGCACCACCATGCCTGGTTTAGAACTAAAGGTTTTTTTTGTTTGTTTGTTTTTGAGAATATTACATCTAGGTTAGGAATCAAGCTATAAAAACCTTAAGGTAAAGTTAGTTTGTGATAGGGTTCATATGCTGCCTTTGTGTTTCCATGTTTTCTAAGTGAGAGAAAAAAAAGCTTACCCTTAGCTGTGACTTTTCACCAAATATATAAAGGGCAGCTTGTCGTTTCAAGAGCTGGTTTTGTAGGTAGGTGCTGTTGCTGAAGGAGGCTGAGTGATCCTTGCCTGCCAGCCTGGCACCAACATCAATGAAGGATGTTGGAGAGCTGATCAAACGGGTGCTGGAACGAAGACTTGCCCATACGCCTTCACAAAAGCCAAGAAAATTGAATGAGATAACGTGGGTGGGAATTCTACAGAGTAAGATGCATATTCTGGGGACAGTTTTAGTGGTGACATCTAATTCTAATCTAAGCAGTAATCAATATAAGCCATGGATCATAGTGATTATTTGCCATTTATTTTTGCAATATAAACATTATTTGATATAGTAATTTAAAATCACTTTGTCTTAGATTTAGAAGAATTTAAGAAATCATTCATATCTCATTTCGTATGTTGACATACATCTGGTATTTAAAGTAAATATGAGAACATAGCAGAATGTGTGATGAAGAAGCTGAGTGAAGTAGGCAGGAGACAGGGAACAAGCTGAGAAGGGGCCCCAAGCATCGGGGTCTCTATGCAGCTCTCAGGCTTCATAGGAGGAGTGCTGCTTGTCTGTTTATTTACTCATTTAACAAGAAACTATATCATAAACTAGAAATTTAACTAACTCTTCTAAAGCCAGAGGCTGGGCATACAATGCATATTTAGCTAGGTTAAAAAAAAAGGATAACTTAATTTTAAACAACTAAAAATTCTTTTATAGAGTATCCATAAAAAATTTAAAAATAAATTTAGTAATGTGCATTTCATTTAATTTAGTAGTATTTAAAATATATAGTCAGAAGCAGACATCTTTCAAGAGAAAGACCATCCATACTAAGCAGACAGAAGAGTCTTTGTAAGTTGACCTAATTTATATTAATTAGAAAAATCAAGGACTTCTACATGTAAGATGATTAAAATTCAAACATTCACACAGGCATATACTAATTCTCAGTCTAACATTGCAGCATCTTCAAAGTAACAGAGCCTTTCATACATGGCTGCAGAGATGGGGTGAATGGTGGAAGACTTCTTCAAAGCTGGGTTTTCTTGTATAAACCTAAATGGTTGTTTTAAAATCTTTCCCCAATGATAAATCAAGTCCTGTTTCTAAATGACTGAAGTTGCCTCAATAATGCCTTGCTACCTTCTCTCTCTATCAGCATTTGTGGAGTTTAACAAACCACTTCAAAAGAGAAGGGTAATTGATTTCTGCTTAATGAAGGTGTTCTCTTACGTAATCTGAGGCACTATGGCAAATGTTTTTTAAATGCGATCACAAAACTTCATAATACAAATAAGAATAAAGGATATAATTTGACAAACATGAAAAATTACTTGTAGCATTTACTTTCACAAGAAAGTGATTTTAAAAAGTGACACACTGACAGGTAACAAAGTCTAGGTTCCTGTTCCCTTTGGTGCATTGGCTGTAGTTTAACTATCCTGTACTATATGGCTAAAATCCAATTATAAGTGAATAAATGCCATGTGCATCCTTCTGAGTCTGGGTTAGCTCACTCAGGATGAGCTTCTCTAGTTCCATCCATTTGGCTGCAAATGGCATGATTTTGTTGTTTCGGATGGCTGACTAGTATTTCATTGTGTAGATGTATCACAATTGTTTTTTTTTTTTTAATCCATTCCTCGTTTGAGGGACATCTGGGTTGTTTCCAGTTTCTAGCTATTATAAATAAGGCTGCTATAAATATAGATGAGGAAATGTCCTTGTGATTTGGTGAGGAATCATTTGGATGTATACCCAGAAGTGGTATGGCTGGGTCTTGAGGTAGAGCTATCCAAGTTTTCTAAGATGTCGCCAGACTGATTGCCATAGAGTTGTACAAGCCTGCACTCCCACCAGCAATGGAGGAGAGTTCCCCTTCCTCCACAACTTCGCCAGCATGTGCTGTCATTTGAGTTTTTGATCTTAGCCATTCTGAAGGTATGAGATGGAATCTCAGAGTCGTCTTGAGTTGCATTTCTCTGCTGATTAAGGATGTTGAGCATTTCTTCAAGTGTCTCTCAGCCATTAGGGATTCCTCCTTTGTGAATTCTCTGTTTAGCTCTGTTCCCCATTTTTTGATTGGATTATTTGGTCAATGAGACACTTTGCCCTAGTGGTGCTGCCTTGTAGGCCCCCCAGTGTATGAGGAGGCTCTTGGCCCTCATATGACTGCTGAACTGGGGTGGAGGACTGTTATGTAGGGACACTCCACTCCGGAGAAGTGGGATGGAAGGGATAGGGGGTAGAAGGTGGAAGGGCAGGACTGGGAGGGGTGGAAAGAGGGCACTGTGATGGAGATGTAACCTGAAGTAATAAATAAACAAAAAATGGAGAAATTTAAAAAAAGTGACACACTGGGACATATAATACAGTACCTTGATTATGAACTGTTTCCTTAGCTGAAGATTTGGGATTTGACTGAGTGAAACATTTGTCTCTGTACCCATGCACTGGTAGATAAGGTTAAAGACAGGAGAAATGAAATGTACACAGCAGCAAATATCAGAGCAATCAAGTAAGAGAAGAATGTTTAGTTTTTAAAGTTAAGTTAACATAGGAGGAAAATGTAAATACAAGTAGACTTAATTAACAGACAAAGCTTCACACTAACAAAGGATGAACTGAGTGCCTACTGGATGAATCCTCAGCACCTAATGAAATGGAAGGCACAGCAGAGAGTGACACTAAAACATACCAAATGGAACCAGCTTTTGAAGACTGTCAGTCAGAAATAGACTGTATAATAAAAGTAAGGAATTTGGGTTATGTGTCAATATTAGGAGTATACTGGCCCTCACGTGGAAGGAGAGTGGAAGACACCATATATTGTCCAACACATTTGTTCTCTGAGTTAGGTCCTCACACCAGGAACAGTGAAGCTCTAGCAACCATTTGGGATAACTGAAGGCGTGTTCTGCAGTAGAGCATCAAGCATTGCCACACCACCTTCCTTTTCTCCTGTGCATTCAGAAATTATATTTATTCTTCATAAATAAGTTACAAGCAGCAAAAATTCATGATCCCGTGACAACACCTAATGCCACCAATCCAAGTTTGTGATGGTTGAAATAAATGGCTTCTCTTAAAATTCTTATTTGTACCAAAATGATAGGCAGTATTTGAGATAATGCTTTTGTAATTTGAGTAATATTTTTTCCATTATACAGAAAGTGTTTTGTGACTATGGCAAACTTTACCTGGTAATAACAAAAAATGGTGAGTAGTTACATCATTTCCAGAAAAAAGGAACTATTCCAGTCAATTAATTATATATGCAGAATCACTAATAACATTGTAGCTTTACAATGCAAAGTTGCATAAAACATGATTGAATGATAAAAGAAAAAAATCACTGGAAGTGGTGTTCATTCCTATCTCATTCCCTTGGAAGCAAGAAACAATAGGCACCCATGGTCTCAGTAGCCACAGGACATTCGAGTAAGGGCTGTGGAAGCACTGGCCACCGGCATACAGCCAGCACCACTGCAAGGACCTACGGCTGCAGCAAAGGCATGAGGCCTGCTGTGTAACACCAACTGTTTTTACTCCACATAGTTTGTGGCTTGCTCTTAGGATGTAGAACACTAAGATGACCCTAGTAAAGCTTGAGTAGTGGAGCTATTCCCTTAGAGTGTTTCACGTTTGTGAGCTAGTCTCTCTGCCTAGGAGGTTTTTTCCCATTTCCTTTCCTGACAACTTTCCATTTATCCTGTAAGATCTAGATATACTGCTAACTTCTCCAAGAGGCATTCAGACCATGCAGAGCTATAGGAAGCTCTATCTGAGCTCTGTAACACTGCATTGTGATTATTTAGATATTCTTTTCTCTAAAGGATCATGTGCTGGCAACGGTAGTGACCTAATCATGTTTGTTCTTATATCCATATTGATGGCCTCATTTGCAGGCAATTTTAAGTATTTGTTGATTATTTTCTTTTTACAAATCAATATAGTAGGAGCTCTTGTGAGCCTCTCCTATATTTTCAACTCAATTATTTGCAACCAAAGAGCAAAAAGAGTAGTATTAAACAGAAGAAATTAAGCATGGCTCTAAATAGTTATTAGTGAAAAACTATCTAGGGCTTATCACTTGGAAGGAAGTCAGCAATGATAAAGTGGTCATGGGGCCAGGGAGGGCTTTGAGAACTGGAGCCCCTACTAGAAGTCATACTGCATTAGTGCTAGTAAGAGATACTTAGATTTCCCAAGTGATTTCTAGACACCTTGGGTATTTCCAGCAAAGGATCTATAGTAGTGACTTTCTCCAAACTGCAGGATCCCCTTCATGGCATATGAATAACTTTACTATGTCAAATCAGTGTGTTTTTAAAAATAGATTACAATGAAAAACTTTATGCTTGCTGCATGTGTTACAGATGAATATTGCTTCTGTACAAAAATTGTCTTATAATACATAAATTTTGCATTGTAGCTTAAGATTATCTGAATATAAGTATTTTAAACACATATAAATATAAAATGTGGTTTTTGTTATGAATTATGTTCAGAAAAGTTTGAAAGTTACTGGCCTAGATTGACAGCAGATGGCTTCTACCTTCTAACCTTACATTAGTGTGGTAGTTTGAATGAGAATGTCCCACTCCTACAAAGAGCAAACTCATGTTTGAATACTTGGTCTCCAGTTAGTGAAAGGAGTAAGGGAGTACAGCCTTGTTGGAGGAGGTGTTCACTGGGGCATGTCTCTGATTTCCAGTTAACTTCCTCTCTGCCTTGAGCTTGTGGATAAAGAAGGAAGCGCTCAGCTACTGCTCCAGTGCCTGTCTGGTTGCCTGGCCCCCGCCTGCCTGCCTGCTGCCATGCTCCCTGCCATGATGGTCATGGACTCACTCTCTGGAACTGGAAGCCTCATATAAATTCTTCCATATTGGATGCACTGGTCATAGTATTTTGTTATGGCAATAGAGAAATAAGACAGTGAAATTTAGTGCACTTTAAAAACATTTTCTTTTAAACAATTATTAGGCACTAGTTCAATAATTTATTGAACTCTTATGAAGATCTAATTACTAAGTATTTTACATTTATTATTTTATTTATTCCTCACGATTATCTTAAGTACTATCTAATAATCTCTACTTTAAAGATGAAAACACTAAGAAATAAGGCTTGTTGGTTTATTCAATAATACAAAAAACCTTTTTTTTTTGATACGGGTTACTTATGCCGTAACCAAGCTGACTTGGAATCTGATTACTGACTTGTAGGAATCCTCTTGCCTCGAGCTCTCAAACAGAAAAAGCCTTCAATATACAGTGACCTGTGCAGCCATGTGACTTGGGCCCGCTCAGAAGTAAGTGGCTAAGAGGACTGTGCCAGTGAAGGAGTGACGTGGCTCTTTACTCTCATGGGACACATGGTTACTTTGTTCAGACCAAACTTCAGAGAGAAGGGAAAGAGATGCTTAAGTTGGGTCTGGGGATGACACAGCTTACTTTCAATATGGCCTTACACCCAGCTCAGTGCATGAGATACAGATATATCCAGTCAATGTTGCACTGAAATGGTTCAACACCAAATAGATTGCTGCTTACTATGTAAACTTGGAAAAGTTAATCTTAAATATCTGGAATATTTATCCTGGAAGTATGTACTCCAAGGATAACCTTTCAAGTAAAAAAACAATGTTATTCACATCTTCTTAAGTGGCTTTTGTACAAAAAAGGATATAGCTATCCTCTTTCTTATAATTCATCATCTTGCAAACTAAATACAAAGTGATCTGAAAAAAAAAAAAGATGATGGCTAATATCAATTCCTGCTCACTAGAGCAGGAAAAGTATATAATGGATATAAGCAGTAAACCCAAAATTAAGACCGTATGTCAATGAAAGGAATATGAAAACAGAAGAACAAAAAAGAGGCTGAAATGAGAAATGGAAAAACAGGAGGCTCTTCTCACATAGGGTAACCAAGGCACTGCTGAAGAGCCAGTGTCAGCTCTCAGGAAGAACGAGGAGACCTGTACTTGCAAGAGGCCTAAGGAAGAACTTATAGGCTGTATCTAGTTTTGCCCTGTCTGGTCTGAATGTGCATCTGCCTGTCATGGTCAGTAACAGGGAGTCTTTTGAGACTTCCAAACTTCCAAAATTACTGCCTTACAGCCCATCACTGTGACAAAGTCCTCCTTATATGGAGGAAATGTACATAAGAGACACACATAGCAGCTCTAGGATCATAGAGGATACGGAGTGTGTACTAAACCTCAGTATCTCTTAGCTGATACTGGATCTCTGGAAGATATATGTGGCTCTGGGATGAAGAGATGGAGTAAAAGAATGAGACCTGCTTAAGATGACAGGCAATTGGATGGGAACAAAAAGCTATAGGAAGTATACACACCAAGGTCACAGAAATTTGTAGCAGGAAATACTTGGTAAGGGATCAGAAATAATAATTACATCTTCACATATTAATAAAATGGGCTATAAACTGGAAAGACAATTTTTTAAACCTAAAATTTATCTTAGACCAACTGGTCAAACATGGAAATAGAAAAAATATTCTTGAAGAAGTTTATAAAAATAAAATACAAGAGTGGGGTGTTGGGACAATTTAAAGTATCTAGGTATCTGCTGGAGGTTGAATTCTACTAAAAATTACATGAAAAAGGAATCACTGACTTACTTTTCCTAACACTATAGATTGAACATCCCTAAATTAACCTAAAGGGCTCTAAAATCTGAAACATTTAAATGTTGACATGATGTAACAAAACTTCATTTGGATTCTGTATTTTTGGATGAAGGATACTTAGCATGTTAGACTCTTGTGTAAATATTCCAAAATCTAAAAACAAAACAAAACTCTAAAAATGTCAAAAATATATGGTCCATGGCATTTGGGATAAAAGATCTGTAACCTGTATAAACTTTCAACAGCAAGCTGGGGTAGGGATAAATTTAGCTGTAAAGTGCTTGCTTAGCATGTAGGAGGTCTAGCTTTAACCACCCAGTACTATATACACACAGAAGGGATAAATCGTAACCCTTTATAAAAATCTGGCAATACTTTGTGACAAGAGAAATCCCAGGACTCTAAGGAGAAATATAATGTCTTTTGCTTCAAAACCTTTGAAGAAAATAGGAGAGTGACATTTGTATCTTAAATTTTAAAAATCTAACAAAGAAAGAAAGAAAGGAAGGAAGGAAGAAACAACACATGACTTGTTATAGGTACTTTGTGCCTTCCAAACTCATGCATTGTAATCCTGATCCTGGTACCTCAGAAGTGAATGTATTTGGAAACAGTGTAGTACAGCTGCAACTACTTAATATAAAGCTGTACTGGAACAGACTAGGCTTCTACTACAATATGACTGGGTCCTTAAAAAATAAAAAAACTTGAAGATACATAGAGAATGACACATAAAGATGAAAACAGAGATCTGAGTGATGCCTCTATTAGCAAACGAATGCCACAAATTTCTAGATGATCTTCAGCCCCTAGGAGGCAGCCATAAAACATTCTTCCTTAGCCGGGCGGTGGTGGCGCACGCCTTTAATCCCAGCACTTGGGAGGCAGAGGCAGGCGGATCTCTGTGAGTTCGAGGCCAGCCTGGTCTACAAAGCGAGTCCAGGACAGCCAGAGCTGTTAAAACAGAGAAACCCTGTCTCGAAAAACCAAAAAAAAAAAAAAAAAAAAAAACATTCTTCCTCGGGACAACAACCTTCTGACCTTGACTCTGAACTTCAGGCTGCTCTAAAACTGTGGGACTAGAGTTGTTTAAGGCACCATTTGTGCTGCTTCACTATAGTAGTCCCAGAAATGAAATGCCACAGTCTTAAGGCCTAACAAAGTAACTGGAAATATGACCCTAGAAAGTTGAAAGCTCTTGGGAAAAACTAATTTCAGAAAGTTCTGATGACACATTCAATGACTACCAGAACATGTATACCCTTCTCAAAAGGGAAAAAGGTGAATTTTGTAAAACAGAGCTTACATGTTAATTCTGAACCAAATTCTGCAAGGGAGTATTCACAGACTATTTGTAATTCTTAGGTAAAAAGTACTAAGTGTTATAAGTCATGTCAAGACAACCGTAAAGTACCAGGTGATGAAGATAACAGTTATGGATTAAAAAGAATGGCATAGGTTTAGAAATAAGGACCAAGTGGACTTTAATAAGAACACAGCCTGCAAGGACCAATCTTGTTCTTGAGAGCTTACAAGAGTCTGCCTTTGCTTTAGTTATGACTTGTTCTTTTTGTTTTGCAAATATGAGAACAATAATCAACTTTATAGATAAAAAGGGACTGTAAAAACAGTAAATATGGTGGACAGAACTGATATCCAAATTCTAACACAGTTAATAGTTCACATTAGAAATCATCCCAAAGGGTGAAATTTTATAGGTACAATCAATAGCAACTCTGCAGGCCAGTGTGTTAAGGACAATACACATGTGAAATGGGTATAGGGACTTCAACTGGCATTAATCTCAGCATGGGCTTGGTTCAGGATTAGGCTTTCCCTACAAGGTAATCTAAAGTTGCCTGAACACCCAGAGTGCTGGATGTGATTCTGTACAATCCACAGAATGAAGAGGATAGTGAGTGGACTATAACCAAATAACCTAGGGAAACTTAGAGAAAATTAAAACATAGAGGAAATATGAGAACAGCTTTCAAAGCTAAAGAACTGAAGTGTGAGAAATTAGGTTTAGTTTCTAACTCCTGACATTTAGCCTGGCCTCAAACTTATTATCCTTCTGTCCCAGCTTTCTGAGAGCTAGGATTACAGGTGAGTGCCACTTGAGCAAGGGTCAACATGTAAAAATTATATAGTAGCGGAGTTTTAGAAATGTGAGAAAGACCTTCTTAACAAAGAGTTGCTTGTACATGCAAAGTACTATTTTTGGGAAGAAAGGAATTGCCCATAACTAACAATGTCCATGCAGAACCCAGACATGTAGGTGGCTTGTTTTCCTTTTATGGGAGTGAGAGGAAAAATGTAAGATTGTGACTGTACTGTGGAGCAGCAGAACTTTGAAGTCAAGGCACCTGGTTTAGAATTATCTTTGCACAGTAGAAGAAGCTCACAGTAACTTGCAGAGACTGGAACAGAGTGACTACTTCTCTTTCCTCTATCTCCTCATGCCAGTTGCTATGTGCAGAGAGAGTGAGGAAGAGAAGTTTAATTTTTATTTATTTATTTATTTATTTATTTATTTATTTATTTATTTATTT
>CAJQZJ010001826.1:11816553-11845465 GCA_907164525.1 Lophiomys imhausi | reverse complement strand
ATTTATTTATTTATTTATTTATTTATTTATTTATTTATTTATTTATTGGTTTTTCGAGACAGGGTTTCTCTGTGTAGCCCTGGCTGTGCTGGACTCACTTTGTAGACCAGGCTGGCCTCGAACTCGCAAAGATCCACCTGCCTCTGCCTCCCAAGTGCTGGGATTAAAGGCGTGTGCCACCACCGCCCGGCTGGAAGAGAACTTTAGGTATCACTTTAGCTTACCCTGAAAAACTAGTAAAATTAAAAACTAGTAAGTTCTGGAGGCACAGCTCAGCCTGCTGCAGTGTCTCCTCTAATTTGTAAGTCGTCTTTTACCCTGTAAACTTGGTGAATCATCATCATTTAAATATGATTCTCTCACATCCTAATTTTCTCAAATTCATCAATATGTAAGACATCATTAATAATTATACTCATTGTTCCATAAGGAATAACACTTTTGTCATCATAATAGAAATATATTTGATCATTCATTGGAGAAGAGTAATTAAGAACAACTCAAAAACATGATTAGTTGATTTTTAAAACATCCACTATCTAGAATGTTCTCTGCTGTTAAGCTTGTATTGTGCTCAGTTATAAAATTGGTCTTACTAACCTCCTCGAGCAAAGCTATTGGATGGGTTTACATCCAAATGTCCTGGCACTACCTGCTTAAGCACAATGGACATTCTTGAAGTCCTCCTTTCAGTCCCTAAAGTCAGCCAAAAAAAAAAAAAAAAAAAAAAAAAAAAAACCCCAAAACCAAAAAAAAAAAACCCAAAACCATGGTGTTCAGGTTAATATTACTCAAATGACAAAAAGTTATCTTCATGTGTAACATGTCTAATTGTTGGCAAACACTGTACTTTTTAAATCCCCAAAAGCTTTATTAGAGATAACATGGCAATGTTATTATTTCATCAGAGATAACACATATTTGAAAGATTATAGAGTTAGGTTTGGCAAGTGCAATCAGAGAATCCAATGATACATGAAGCAAGGCATGCATGGTGTTACTTTGCAAGAAAAGCCACTTTCTGCTTATGTTGATGTAATTCAGATAGCTGATTAAGCCAAAGAGACCAACTTCTCAAGTCACATGCTCCTGTCTAACACATTAGGGTTACCTCTACATGAACCCTTTGGGGTTCCATCACATGATAACTGAAACAGAATATTAGTACAAGTCTTAATGGCTTCATCCAAATCTACAGAAAGCAAACTAATGTAAAATCATAAAAGGCTAAAGAAATTTTGGGGATTTCAAATTTATATGATAATTTAAATTAATTATACATTTAATAATCTGATTTTCAACTTATATATTCAACTTCATAATAATATTTTAAGGTTTATGTAAAGTAGACTTTGAGACTTTAGGGGTTACTTTATGTTTGATACCTCCTGTCTTATTATTTTTAAAAGAAGATAATTGAATCTCTATACATAGTTACTAATTACTGGACATTAGCAGTGATACTTTGACTTCTAAGTAAAAGAAGCTAAAGTTACAGCCTTTTGGGGTAACATTTTACAGTCACATTGAAGTAACTAAAAAGGTTTATCTAAAGAGATTAACCTTAGAAAAAGACACTGCCTTTTCACAGCAGTTGTCAAGACAAGCATCATCAGTTCTTACCTGGGGACAGAGCGAGTGGTGGCCTGACAGTGAGAGTACTGTTGCCTCTGAGTTTCTGATGGATAGTAACTGCAGTCAATAAGGCTTGCAAGTACTTTTCTTGCTCTATGCTACTGGAAGATTCTAAAGATGAGGTAGAAACTATAATACAAAAGAAAAAAGATATAAAAGCCTCTCTGTTAATAAAATAAGCTCAAAAATATTTGCTTACACTTTATATAATGTCATGCTAACCATATCCAAATATTAGAAACCAGTTAGACTTTTGATGCTGATTTCAACACACCCACTTCTCAGCTGCTCATCATTTTCCCATAAAGTGCCTACACCTGAAAAGCCAGCACAGGACTAGCCTTCCAAACACAGGTAGGTATATTGATAGAATCAAAATGAAGATTTACAAACATCTTGATGATCTCCTCACATCCTGCCCACACTACTGTGTGGGAGCAGAGAGGATAGAGTGGGTTTCTTTGGTATTCCAGAGTAGATGGATGTGAGGTTTTCCTAATAGGCTTAACAGGTGACATGAACTTGTTAGGGAGGGGGCTCTGTTGATGTCAGAGTAGAGGAAGATAGGAGGAATTAGGAACTACTTTTGCCACATTCCCTGGTCCTTCTAAAAGAGGGGCAGAAGGTAGGCACAAATACAAACAAGTGTAAAGCAAGCAGTTGGCAGTAATATGAGCCTACTTTGTGTGAAGCAAAACTGAATCACTAAATGGGTTCAGGTCCTTTATTTATTTACATATTTTTAATTTGAATAAAGGTCACACACAGTACAGATTAGCCTCAAAGTCATTATATTGTTGAGGCTGACCTTGAAACCCTGCTCCTCCTGCCTCCACCTCTCCCAAATGTTGGGATTACAGGTGTGTATTACATGCTTGGCAGGTTGAGGCATTCAGAAGAGGTATACTAAAAGGACAACAGAATCATACATTTTCTTATACCTTAACACAAATTAGCATTATTTTTATTTGCTCTAAGACATCATCAATTATAAGGTTCCCATGCTATTTTCAACTATGACACTATTCTTTCTGGTCACATCAATTAGGAGGCACATCCCAATATGAAAAAAAGTGTAAGCAAATTTGTATTTATTCAGAAATATAAAATACATACTAGAATATAAAAATAAAATTCCTATCAGATAAATCAGAACACAGTGGAATAACTTTCCTACTGTACATTCAGTAATATGCTTGCCAGGGCTCCCGAACTCAGGCTCTCTGCACTTACATCCGTTTGTGCTCTATTATACGCACTCTAGCTTGGGAGAACTTCCCAAAACAGAAAATGGTAAACTTCCTTTAATTACAACACTGCTGAAACTCCAAGCCAGGCAAATACAAAACTGTGCTGGATGCTTTCAATCAAGCAAATTATGAGGAGGCATACTGGCCAACTTTCAGGAGGGAAGTGGATAAAAATAGAGATCTCAAAAACACATGGCTCCTCTACCTTCTTGACCAAAGATCTTGGGTTCTAAAGAAGAAAGAATGCTGCTCCTCAAATCATATTTAATACCGTAGTGGGCCAAAGTTTAACTAGAAACCATGAAAAAAGCCCAGCAAACTATAACTCAAGACTTTACTACATTGGTCATGATACTCACAAATATCCCTGGGGCCAAGGACAGTATCACTTCCTATTTCTGTAGTTTACTAAAAATTCTTTGAGACCTCTGAAAGCTGCATTCTGGTTGAGTTTACTGTTGCTGTTTGTATGTATCTTTATGCCACATGGGACAAAATTCCTGTTTACCTTTACAGCTGTTAAATGTATCTGAATACTTTTCAGAGAAAAGAGCACAGATTGTACAGTCTAGTTTCCAACAATGGACATTCTGGTTGCCAGAATGGAAACAGCCTAGAAAGACTTTTAAAAACTATTATCAATCAAAAGCTAAGGAAAAAAAAATCAGCTATGTCAGGCTGGGTGTGGTGGCACAAGCCTTTAGTCTCAGCATTCGGGAGGCAGAGGCAGGCGGATCTCTGTGAGTTTGAGGCCAGCCTGGTCTACAAAGTGAGTCCAGGGCAGCAGTCAGAGCTGTTACACAAAGAAACCCTGTCTTGAAAAACAAAACAAAACAAAAATCAGCTATGTTTTTACTTAATGCCAGCTCTGCGTATTCTGCATGCGGCACAGTGAAAAGGGTGTTGGGGAGAGGCAGCTGGACCCAGGCTTGCCTTTCCTTAATTCTGGGAAGATTGTCTCTCTGGCCTCACTCTAGCATTTAGGGTGTCCTCAAACTCCTGGGATCAAGTAATCCTGCCTCAGTCTCCCAACGAGCTGAGTCTACACTCTTGCTTGTGAGTTTTAGAATTCTTCAGTGAGGATTGTGCTTAGAGAGATGCTTACCAGCTTGAGGGGAGTTCTGTGATCTGAAGAGACCAACAACTCCCTTTCCATGGAATCCTCCGGACCGGAGGAGCAGAGTACCACTTCTAGAGTTCTTCCAACACACAACGGGCAGGCGATTGTGTCGATAGCAGCGGGCTACTCTTGCTAAACTACTGTCTTGTACAGCTTGAGGTATGACTAACAGGCCAGGGTAGCTTCAGGAACGCAGGGGTAGGGTGAGAGAGTGATTGGGGAGGAGAAGGGAGAGAGGATATAAAAGTATAAATAGCATAATATCACTGTAATTTTGAACACACAGAAACACATCAGTTGAAATCTATCATAAAATATGGAAGTCCACTTAAACACAATTGTTTTTAAGATAGGGTCTTACTTAGCGTGTAGCCCTGGTTGGCCTGGGGCTTGCTAGACAGACCAAGAAGGCCTTGAACTTACAGAGATCTACCTGCCTCTACTTTCCTGAGTACTAGGGTTCAAATGTCAAAACAAGTTTAACCACTAACATTGCATAATGATGTTTATTTATTTTTTTATTTATAGTCAAGGACTTACTATGTAGCCCTGGCTGGTCTGGAATTTGATGGAGACCAAGCTGGCTTTGAACCCACCTGCCTCTGCTTCCTAAGAGCTTGTATTAAAGGTGTGTGTCACCAAGTCTGTTATAAGAACTTTTTTTAATTAAAAAAAACCTTAAAATTAATTTCATACAACACATCTCAGTGTTTATGTATTTATTTTTAAAGAATGGCTCTCATACTGGGGCAGAAGGCTGATGAAGATAGATGCTCCAACATTATAGAGAGAAATTGGGGACTGTCCAAGCAGCCAGTTGTCTGTTATTTCTTAGTTTTGGAAGCTGCCTACTCTGTGACTCCTGTTTATTCAGATATATTTATCCTTCTCAAGTCTCTGATGTGGCTGAAGGTAGACAGTTATAGTCTCACAGTTTTAAGTTGTTTAGGAATTAAAAGGATGTTTTAGGTCTAAGAAGATATTTTTAAGTTGGTAATGCAAGTTAGGATGGAAACTGAGTTAGGTATAAAACTTTAAACTCATCGAGATAGTTAATAGAATATTCTTATTAGTTGCCAAATACATATGGACTGGACACTGGGAATGTCTGTCATACCTTATAGTTTTCATAATTGTTTCTTAATTGTTCTTATTGTTTTGTATTTATTGGACTTTTATTAGAATAAAAGGGGGGAGATGTTGGGGAAAAAAAGGTTTAAAAAAATGGCTCTCAGAGTTCAGGACAGGATGCTGGAAAGTGTGAGAGTACCTTACTTTGCAAATGAAAAAAGACAGCAATTTGTTTTATTTGAAGACTCACAGTCAAGGGGTTTCACATTTTAACTCCTTGACTACTAATCAGCACTCTTTTTGATGATTTTTTTTATTATTGTGGTAAAATATGCTTGGCATAAAACTTACCATGTTATACATCTTAAGTCTAGAAACACTGGCATTAAGTACACTAATAAGGTTGTATAACTATCACCCCAACTCCTCTCCTATACTCCTCCTCCCTATTCTTGCTCATCTCCCTCCTACCAAACAGTATCTCCTGCTTTCATGTCACATATAAACTTTGTAAGAGAAAATGGGGTGTTTTGTCTTCCTTTCTCCTAGGTGTTAACTTTCTCCCGTTTTCTGCTTACCTCCTCCTTTTAACTCCTCTCCCCTCACAGAGTACTTTTATTTTCATGTCATATATGTTTAAATGTAGATTCTGCACATCAGGAAAATATATTTGTGTTTACAAGTCTATTTTGTTTAATATAATGCTAACTAGTTCCATCCACTTTCCTAAAATTGATATATTTTCATTTTTTGTAGCTAAATCCAATTCAATTGTGTATATGTATGTATGTGTGTGTATGTATACATTATATAATATTCTTTCTATTTATCTGTGATGGCATCTAGGTTGGCTCCATATTTTGGCTATTGTGAACCATATAATAAACATGGACGTGCAAGTGTGGTGGAGTTAGTGAAGTAGTGTAGTGTCTGCCAGCATAGGATTTTGGAAATTTGGCATCTCAGGAAAAAAAATGGGCCTATCCAATTAAAGCCATGTTTACCATTGAAAGGCATGCCTTGAAAGCCTGCAATAAGCAGATGACGCCTTTGATCATGGAACTTTGGACAGGGGCGTTCCCTGAAAAAGTCCACCAGGCACCACAGCAATGAGAGGCCGGAATCCTCGCCAAGACTCTTTGAGACAACAAAGGATTTAAATCACAAGCCCACAAGGCCTCACGGGCCTTCCTCCTCATCTTGTCGAGAGGCTTCACTACGCTCCACTACTTATCACCATGTTGCACTGACCTGCTGCAAATCCAAAGGCAGATCCTCCCTGGTGCTTTAGAGCATCTAAACGAAGAATTATCTCCTCTCGGAGCCCAAAAACATCTGATTGGACAAAGCACTGGAGCAGAACCCTTGGGGGCCCAAAGCTTCTGAATGGTGAGCCTAAGAAACTTTTCATCTTGCAAATAATTGGGCCCTAGGACTGCAGAGGCAATTCTTGCTTGATATAAGGGCTGCCCCACTTCAATGGTCGAAATAGATTAAATTTATAAACTGCCTTAAGATCTGATGAAAAAGACTCATAGACTTTAAGACTGAAAAGTTGCTGAGACCATCCATCCGTACAGATCCACACCCAGAGAATTAATCTGAAAAAATATCCTTTTAAGAAACTTTAGGTTAGTGTTAAGTGTTTGTTTATTAGGTATTAAGGTGTTTTAGATATTAGGTTTTAGAGTTAGGGTTTGGGTTTTAGGATTTAGGAACTTTATAGGTAACTGTTAAGTATTAATAAAAATATAAGTAAAAATAAAAAGACACTGTTACATGCAAGTACATCTCTGGTCAGCTGACTTGCTTCCCTCAGGTTTATACCCATCAGTGCTATAGCTACATCTTATGGAAATTCGATTTTAGTACTGTGAAGAACCTCCATCTTGATTTCCATAGTGATCACATTGAAAGACCCCTGGCTAGTGCATGCCTGTATGTTAAGTTGCCATTTTTGCCATGCTGTTGCTTGTTACGGAATAGGGGCTTTCCAAACAGGATATCTGTTGCTCGGGGGCTTTCCAAACAGGATATCTGTGGTCAGACATCTGGGGACTGACTCACTGGTAACAGGAACTGAAAAGACCAAAAGTGTACTAACAGTAGCCTTATCTGATTACCAGGAACTCAGAGATGCTGAGTCTGTCCGCCCCTAGCCTGAACCCACGGCCTCATTTAAATCGACCAATGAGAACCCTGTAACCATGCATCTGCTTCTGTAAGCCCGCTTCTTGCTAACCCAACCCTATATAATCAACCTTTACTCTAGCCCGGCACGCTCAGTCACCCGAAGGCTGTAGCGTCCACGGGCGCCTGTGTAAACAATAAAGTTGCCTCTTGCACTTGCATCCGGTGGTCTTGGTCTCTGTCCTTGGACGCTGGGCCCCAGGGGCAGCGTCATTTCAGGGGTCTTTCATTTGGAGGTTCCACCGAGATCTCCTTGGGACCCTCGCCCAAGCCAGCTGAGAGCCCACCGGGAGGTAAGCTAAGCAGGCCAGCATTTGTTTTGTCTGTGTCTGACTCTCATCTGTCTTTCGTTTTGTTTGCGCTGCGTTCGGAAGTCGATTCGGATCCGTAATCGCTTTGTATTTGGGCGGCCTTGAGAAGGAGCTGACGGGCTCGGACTTCTCCCCCGCCACCCTGGGGGACACCCCAGGGATTTGGGGAGCCCGTTATTTCAGGGCTCAGTACGAATCCCTGGGGTTCGTACGTTTGCAGGGCAAAGCACTCGCTTCCCCGTTTGAATTTGTACTTTCGGTTTTGCGCCGAAGCCGCGCTGCGCGTCTCTTCGTTATTGTTGTATCTGTACTTCTTGTTTGTCTATTTACGTACTTCTACATAAAAGACATGGGGCAGACCATAACCACCCCCTTGAGTCTCACTCTAGAATATTGGAGCAAAGTCCGTGAGCGCGCTCACAACCAATCGATGGAAATAAGAAAAGGACGATGACGGACCTTCTGCTCCTCGGAATGGCCTACATTTAATGTGGGCTGGCGGGGGGGGGGGACCTTTGACATTCCTACTATCTTACAGGTCAAAGAGCGGGTCTTCGACAGGGGACCCCCACGGTCACCCCGACCAGGTTGCCTACATCGTCACCTGGGAAAGCCTGGCTAATGACCCACCTCCCTGGGTCATTCCCTTCCTCCCTCCAAGTTCCCTTTCCCCAAAGTCCCTGCCTTCCCCTTTACATCCTCTCCCTTCACCTTTACCCTCTGCACCTCCGGCCACTCCTCAGGCCCCAAGTCCTCAGCCTCCCAAGTCTTCCATCTACCTGACCCTTATCAAGAAAGATCAAAAGTCTGTCCTTCCCCCAGATGATTCCCTCCTCATGGACTTACTCACTGAGGAGCCCCCACCTTATCACCTGGCACCTGTCCCTGCCACTCCGGCTCAATCAGAGGGGGAGAAGAAAATGGGGCGACCCGAAGCCGAGAAGGGGACCCTGTCCCCACCCGACTCCCCCGTGGCCGGGCGCCTAAGGGGTCGCAAAGATCCACTCCCGACCGAGGGAGAAGGGAGGGGAGCCTCACAGGTGTTTCCCTTAAGGCAGACAGGGCAGGGACAATTACAATATTGGCCTTTTTCTGCCTCTGACTTATACAATTGGAAACAGCACAACCCCCCATTTTCCAAGGACCCCATGGCACTGACCAACTTGATCGAATCCATTCTGATCACTCATCAACCCACCTGGGATGATTGCCAGCAACTCTTGCAGGTTCTCCTCACCTCAGAGGAAAAACAGAGAGTTCTCCTGGAAGCCAGGAAAAATGTTCCCAGCGAGGACCGGAGACCAACTCAGTTGCCTAATGAGATTGATGATGCCTTCCCATTGACCCGCCCAAATTGGAATTTCACCACTGATGCAGGTAGGAGAAGCCTACGCCTTTATCGCCAGCTGCTCATAGCGGGCCTCCGAGGGGCTGGGCACCGGCCCACCAATTTGGCTCAGGTAAAACAGGTAATACAGGGTGCAGAGGAATCCCCTGCGGGTTTTTTAGAAAGACTAAAAGAGGCCTATCACATGTACACCCCCTATGATCCAGATAGTCCGGAACAGGAAGTAAATGTATCAATGTCATTCATATGGCAGTTGGCTCCAGATATTAAAAATAAATTACAGAGGCTGGACAATCTACGGGGGTACACTCTCTCCGAATTAGTTCGGGAGGCAGAACGAATTCTTAATAAAAGAGAGACTCCAGAGGAAAAAGAAGAAAGACTGCACAGAGAGATAGAACAGAGGGAAGATAGGCTCAGAAAGGAGGCAGAAGAAAGAGATAATGTGAGAGAGTGAAAGCGCAGTAGGGAACTTAGTTGCTTGCTGGCCACCGTAGTGCAGACTCAGCATCAGAATACCGGGAGGTCAGTCAGGGCGGGAGACAACAGGAGGCCTAGGGTAGATCCAGATCAATGTGCTTACTGAAAAGAGAAAGGACACTGGGTCAAAGATTGCCCTAAGCTACCCAGAAGGCAGAAGACAGGGCTATCGGAGCCCAGAACCAACCTCTTGACCCTGGACGAAGACTAGGGGAGTCGAGGCCAGGAGCCCCCCCCCCGCCCCCGAGCCTAGGATAACTCTTACTGTTGGGGGGCAGCCGGTCACCTTCCTAGTGGATACCGGAGCCCAACACTCAGTTCTTACTCGCTCCCTGGGACCACTCAGCAACCGCACAGCCTGGGTACAAGGTGCCACCGGCGGGAAACAATATCACTGGACAACCGAACGGAAGGTACACTTGGCTACAGGTAAAGTCTCTCATTCCTTTTTGCATGTGCCTGATTGCCCATACCCATTACTGGGGAGGGACCTACTGACCAAACTAAGGGCCCAAATCCACTTTGAGGAAACTGGAGCAAGCATTTCAGGTCCGAGGGGAGCCCCGCTCCAGGTATTGACCCTACAATTAGAGGATGAATATAAACTATTTGAACCACCTGGGGAGAAACAAAAGGGATTAGACTCCTGGCTCAAAAGTTATCCCTTGGCCTGGGCTGAAACGGGAGGAATGGGGCTGGCCACCCAACAACCTCCCTTGGTGATACAATTAAAGGCAACTGCAACCCCCGTCTCTATCAAGCAATATTCCATGCCCAATGAAGCCTATCAGGGCATTAGGCCACACATCAAGAGACTGTTGGACCAGGGTATATTAACCCCCTGTAGGTCCCCTTGGAATACACCCCTTCTGCCTGTAAAGAAACCCAGCACAGGGGACTGTCGACCGGTGCAAGATCTCAGGGAAGTCAATAAGAGGGTGGAAGACATTCATCCTACGGTGCCCAGCCCATACAATCTACTGAGCACCTTGCCACCAACACACCACTGGTACACAGTATTGGATTTAAAAGATGCCTTCTTCTGCCTAAGGTTAAACCCTCAAAGCCAGCCCCTGTTTGCCTTTGAATGGAAAGACCCAGAGCTGGGGATCTCGGGACAGTTGACTTGGACCCGCCTTCCTCAGGGGTTCAAGAATAGCCCCACTCTCTTCGATGAGGCTTTACATCATGAAGGTTCCGGAACCAACACCCGTCACTGATCCTGCTACAATATGTGGATGATATCCTATTGGCCGCCTCCACCGAGCAGAAGTGCCATGAAGGTACTGGGGCACTCCTTCAGACTCTAGGCCAAATGGGGTATAGGGCCTCTGCCAAAAACGCCCAGATTTGTCAGACTGAGGTGACCTACCTGGGGTATAAGCTGCGGGACGGACAGCGTTGGCTAACCGAGGCGCGCAAGGAGATGATAGACCGCATCCCCTCACCCCAAAACCATCATCAGTTGCGGGAGTTCTTGGGGACTGAGGGATTCTGTCGATTATGGAACCCTGGGTTCGCCGAAATTGCGGCCCCGCTGTACCCGCTAACTAAGCAAGAGGCCCCTTTTGCCTGGACGGATGCACACCAGGCGGCATTTGAGGCCATTAAACGGGCTCTCCTGTCGGCCCCTGCTCTTGGCCTGCCCAACCTCACAAAACCCTTTGAACTCTTTGTGGACGAAAGATGTGGCTTCGCCAAAGGAGTTTTAACCCAAAAGCTTGGGCCTTGGAGGCGCCCTATTGCATATCTGTCCAAAAAATTGGACCCAGTAGCATCTGGATGGCCCCCATGCTTGAGAATGATTGCAGCCATAGCGGTCTTAATTAAAGATGCGGGGAAATTAACTTTGGGACAGCCACTGACCATCCTGGCACCCCATGCAATTGAATCTTTGATTCGACAGCCCCCCCCCCATCGCTGGCTGTCAAATGCTCGCCTGACCCACTATCAGTCTCTGCTCCTGGATGCTGACCGCATCCGATTTGGGCCAATGGTGACTCTCAATCCAGCCACCCTGTTACCGCTGCCCGAGGGGCCGGCATCCCATGATTGCCAGCAGGTCCTCGCGGAAGTGCACGGAACCAGACCTGACTTGACGGACCAGCCTCTTCAGGACGCAGCTCATACCTGGTATACAGATGGTAGCAGTTATTTGCTAAATGGAGAACGTCGAGCAGGAGCAGCGGTAACCACCGAGACCAAGGTAATTTGGGTAAGTGCCCTACCCGGAGGCACCTCTGCTCAACGTGCTGAGTTGATTGCTCTGACTCAGGCCCTCCAGCTGGCTGCAGGTAAAAAGCTTAATGTCTACACAGACAGCAGATATGCCTTTGCCACTGCCCATATCCATGGTGAGATCTATAAAAGAAGGGGATTGCTGACCTCCGAGGGAAAAGAAGTAAAAAATAAGACTGAGATCTTAGCCTTGTTAAAAGCCTTGTTTCTCCCTAAAAAGTTAAGCATCATGCATTGCCCAGGACATCAGAAGGGAGACAGTCCTATAGCCAGAGGGAACCGCCTGGCCGATGAAGTGGCCAGACAAGCTGCCCTTGGGCCTCAACTCCTGACGGTCACCATCCTTCCTGAGACAGAAGAGGCTCCCAAGCTTCCTGCCTGGGACTATGATGAAAAAGACTTAGACCTCATACAAAACCTGGGGGCAGATTATGATCCGTCCTGAGGTCGCTGGGTTTATCAAGGAAAGACTGTGGTTCCTATAAAAATGACCCTGGAGTTGATTGACGAGTTACACAAACTAACTCATTTGAGTCCCTGAAAGATGAAAACCCTGCTGGACCGGGAGGAAACTGGACAATATCTTCTAAACAGGGACAGAGCCCTGCAACCAGTGACTGACAACTGTAGGGCCTGTGCTCAGATCAACTCAGGGAAGACTCACGTCAGCCAGGGAACCCGCCTGAGAGGCCATAGGCCGGGTGTTCATTGGGAAGTAGATTTTACTGAGGTCAAGCCGGGCATGTACGGGTATAGATATCTCTTAGTTTTCATAGACACTTTTTCAGGATGGGTCGAGGCCTTCCCAACCAAACATGAAACTGCCAAGACGGTGACGAAGAAATTATTACAAGAAATCTTTCCCCGGTATGGTATGCCACAGATAGGGTCAGATAACGGGCCTGCCTTTGTCTCCCAGGTAAGTCAGTTGGTGGCTAAGTTACTGGGGATTGATTGGAAATTACATTGTGCATATAGACCCCAGAGCTCAGGTCAGGTAGAAAGAATGAATAGAACCATTAAAGAGGCCTTATCTAAATTAACGCTTGCAACTGGCTCAAAGGATTGGGTGCAACTCCTACCCCTGGCTCTATACCGGGCCAGGAACACTCCCGGCCCACACGGGCTAACTCCCTTTGAAATTCTGTATGGCACGCCACCACCAGCCATTACCTTTTTTGATACGGATATCTCGTATTATGCTAATACTCCTTCCCTTCAGGCCCACCTGCAGGCCCTGCAATTGGTGCATCAGGAGATCTGGGAACCTCTTGCTGCCGCTTACCGAGAATCCTCAGCCACCCCCGTCGTCCCACACAAGTTCCAGATTGGAGACACAGTCTGGGTTAGACGACATCAGATCCGCAACCTCGAGCACCGCTGGAAAGGACCCTACACCGTACTTCTGACCACCCCTACTGCACTGAAAGTCGACGGGATTGTTGCCTGGGTCCACGCGTCACACGCTAAGGCTGCCCACCCGAGACACGCGCCACAGGAGCCGGAACCAACATCATCATGGAAACTTCAGTGCACTCAAAATCCATTAAAGATAAGACTTACCCGCGTCTAGTATTGCTAGCAATGATGATACTTTTACCCCTTGGAGGAGTAGCTAGCCCCTCTAGCCCCCATCGGCCCATGGTCCTAACCTGGCAGCTCAAGTTCCACAACTTGGGAGGAGTTTGGAGAAAAATTATTAATGCCACCCAACAGACAGTACCTATCAATACCTGGTGGCCAGATTTGGGTTTCTGTCTGAGAGATGTAATTGAATCCCCTAAGTATACACCCCCAAATCTGGTTCGTCATTATGGGTTTTATGTATGTCCTGGTTGGAATCATGGGAAGGGATGTGGGGGAGAGTTCCCTCCTTATTTCTGTGCTCAATGGAGCTGTGTTACCTCCAATGACGGGGACTGGAAATGGAAGGTAAATGCCCCAGATAAAGCCAAATTCTCATTTGCAAATACTGGACCAGGCCTCATGCATACCAAGCCCGTGTACACCCACGCCTGCAAGGGCTCGGATCTTGATTATGTAAAGATCAGATTCACTGAATTAGGAAAAAAAGACCAGACTGGAGTGGTCACTGAGACCCTAGATAAATTAAAGGAAAGACTAGCCAAAAGACAGCGGGAGTTCGAGTCCCAGCAGGGATGGTTTGAAGGGATCTACAATAGATCCCCTTGGTTTACTACCCTAGTATCATCCCTGTTGGGACCCCTTGTCCTTCTCATGCTTATTCTTACATTTGGCCTATGCATCCTTAATCGCCTGATTCAATTTGTCAAAGATCGCCTGTCTGTCATCCAGACTTTGGTCTTAACCCACCAATATCAGGCCCTAAAGCAAGTAGATACTGAGATTCCCTGATAAGTAAAAGGTTTCACTTATGGATAAGAAAAGGAGGGAATGAAAGACCCCTGGCTAGTGCATGCCTGTATGTTAAGTTGCCATTTTTGCCATGCTGTTGCTTGTTACGGAATAGGGGCTTTCCAAACAGGATATCTGTTGCTCGGGGGGCTTTCCAAACAGGATATCTGTGGTCAGACATCTGGGGACTGACTCACTGGTAACAGGAACTGAAAAGACCAAAAGTGTACTAACAGTAGCCTTATCTGATTACCAGGAACTCAGAGATGCTGAGTCTGTCCGCCCCTAGCCTGAACCCACGGCCTCATTTAAATCGACCAAGGAGAACCCTATAACCATGCATCTGCTTCTGTAAGCCCGCTTCTTGCTAACCCAACCCTATATAATCAACCTTTACTCTAGCCCGGCACGCTCAGTCACCCGAAGGCTGTAGCGTCCACAGGCGCCTGTGTAAACAATAAAGTTGCCTCTTGCACTTGCATCCGGTGGTCTTGGTCTCTGTCCTTGGACGCTGGGCCCCAGGGGCAGTGTCCCCATTTCATCGGTCTTTCAACATCAGTTTATATTCTCAACAACAGGATTAAAGGGTTATCTCCCCATAATTCTCAACACCATTTGTTGCTACTTGTTGGATTGCCAATATCATTCTACTAGGGATAGATATGGGATCTTAATGCACTAATCTACATTTTTCTAAGGACTAATGATGATTAACATTTTTTCATATATTTAGTAGATACTTATATTTCTTCTTTTGGGATCAGTCTGTTCAAGCATTTGTTCATTTATTGAATGGATGATTTTGTGTGTTTAATTTTTTCCCATTTAATAATCACTTTCTAGAGGATCCAAGATGGCGGTGGCCCGCGCGGATGCATTTTAATCTTGGGGAAAACGGCCACAAAACCACAAATGTTTTAAGACGCTGTACAAAAAAATCTGAGTGACTCGACCCCCCTGGGTCTTACCCAACTACCCAGGGACCATTAAAAGTCCCTGAGCAGGACGCTCCCTTCCACTCTCGGACAAGCATGGAAGCTGCTGAATCCGGGAATCGGGGAACCCCCTACCAGGAGAGACACGGGTAAGATCCGCTCTAATACCCAGCAGGCAGATTCGGACCCCACACAGGGATATTCTCCAGCCTGCTGGGCTCCCCCAGGTCCTGCACAGGCGATCCGGCTATCTGGAGAAGGGTTGCGGACCTGTGGAAGTGGGCGGGCTCGGCTGTAGAGTACCCATCCGGCTGCAGATTGCGATCCACTGCGGTGTACGTAAACTTGGTCGACCGTGACACCACTTGCCAGTTTCCAGAGCTGGATCCATATACACATAAGCGGGGCTGTAGGAGCGGCAAGGCCACAGGGGGTGAAGGCGGATTTACCCACCACAGGATCCAACCCTGGGAAAACTGTGACGTCTTTACTATTATTATCAGACTTTTTAGCTAGTACGGCCCCTTCCAGCGGGGAACCAGAGCTTAAGTGTATACAGCTCCACCGCTTGGATAAGTTAGGTCTCCACCAGAGAGGTGGGGCTGAAAAACTCACCTTACAGGAGTGGAGTCCGGCAATTCGACTGCTACACCAAAGCACCACCTTTGGATCCAGGCCCAGAAGACAACAGGAGCAGACAGCTAAGAACTTCCAAATGGCCAAAGGCCCCAGAAAAAACAGAAATCAGGGCAGAATGACTCCAACAAAAGAAAGCTATGCTATTTCATCCAACCCTGACCACATCACCACAGCTGAAACACATGAAAATGATGACAATTCTACATTATGGAAAGTAATAGAGTCCCTTCAAGAAGAACTTAAATCTATGAAGGAATTCAAAGAAGCCACAATTTCACAAACGAAAGCAATGGATAAATCCAAAACAAGATGGCCCAACTTGAACAGGAAAAAAGACAGGGCAATGGAAGACTTCCAGGCAAAGACAAGCAAATTGGAGTAGGAAATGTACAAAATGAATAAAATCATTCAAGACATGAAAATGGAAATGGAAATAATAAAGAAAACACAGTCAGAGTTAAAAGTGGAAATGGAGAATCAAGGGAAGAGAACAGGAACTATGGATATGAGTACCAAAAATAGGATTCAAGAGATGGAAGACAGGATCTCAGGCATGGAAGATTCAATGGAAGAAATCAGTACAACATCCAAAGAAAATGAGAAACCTAAAAAATCTCTCATCCACAACATCCAAGAAATCAAGGACTCAGTGAAAAGATGGAACCTAAGAATTATAGGCATAGAGGAAAGAGAAGACTCCTGACTCCAAGGTCCAGGAAATATCTTCAACAAAATCATAGAAGAAAACTTCCCAAACCTAAAGAAAGAGATACCAATAAAAATCCAAGAGGCTTACAGAACACCAAACAGATTAGATCAGAAAAGAAACTACTCTAGCCACATAATAACTGAAACTCCAAATGTAGAGAACAAAGAAAGAATATTAAAAGCTGTAAGAGAAAGAGGCAAGTCATATACCATGGCAGACCCATCAGAATCACACCTGACTTCTCCTCAGAAACTTTAAAAGCTACAAGGGCCTGGACAGATGTCCTACAAGCCCTGAGAGAACATAGGTGCCCAGCCAGACTACTATACGCAGCAAAACTCTCTATCAACATAGATGGAGAAAACAAGATATTCCATGACAAAATCAAATTCAAACAATATCTACCCACAAACGCAGCCCTACAGAAGATCCTAGAAGGAAAATTCCAACACAGAGAAGATAACTACACCCAAGAAAACAGAGGAAATAGAAATCTCCACAGCAACTAAACAAAAAGAAGCACAAGATGACCACCTATACAATAATAATGGGAAATAACAACCCCTGGTCACTAATATCCATCAACATCAATGGACTCAACTCTCCAATAAAAAGACACAGACTTATAGACTAGATCCGTAAACAAGACCCATCTTTTTGCTGCATACAAGAAACACATCTCACTATTGAAGATAGACACTACCTCACAGTAAAGGGCTGGGAAAAGGCTTTCCAAGCAAATGGACCCAGGAAGCAAGCGGGAGTAGCCATCCTAATATCAAACAAAATAGACTTCCAATTGAAGTTAATAAAAAAAGACAGAGAAGGGCATTACATACTCGTTAAAGGAAATATTCATCAAGAGGACATCTCAATATTGAACATCTATGCCCCAAATACAAAGGCACCTACATTTGTAAAAGAAACGTGTCTAAAACTTAAATCGCACATCGATCCCAACACTTTAGTAGTGGGAGACTTCAACATCCCACTCACAACAATGGACAGATCATCAAGACAGAAGCCAAACAGAGAAATAATGAGTCTAACAGAGATCATGAGCCAAATGGACCTAACAGATATCTACAGAACGTTTCACCCAAACACAAAAGAATACACCTTCTTCTCAGCACCTCATGGAACCTTCTCCAAAATCAACCATATATTTGGACACAAAGATAGCCTCAACAGATACAAGAAAATTGAAATAACCCCTTATATCTTATCAGACCACCATGGAATAAAGCTGGACTTCAACAGCAAACGAATCAACAGAAAGCCTACATACACACATAGAAACTGAACAACTCTTTACCAGATGACTACTGGGTCAGGGAAGAAATAAAGAAGGAAATCAAAGACTTCTTAAAATCCAATGACAATGAAGGCACAACATACCCAAACCTATGGGACACAATGAAAGCTGTGCTACAAGGAAAGTTCATAGCACTAAGTCCTTCAAAAAGAAAATTGTGACAGCTCATATTAGCGAATTAACAGCTAAACTGGGTGAATTGGAAAAAAAAAGAAGCAAATACTCCCAAGAGGAGCAGAAGGCAGGAAATCATCAAGCTTAGGGCTGAAATCAACAACTTAGAAACAAAAAGAACTATACAAAGAATCAATGAAACCAAGAGTTGGTTCTTCAAGAATATCAACAAAATAGACAGACCCTTAGCCAAATTAACTAAAAGGCAGAGGGAAAAAACCCAAATCAACAAAATCAGAAATGAAAAGGGAGAAATAACAACAGACATTGAGGAAATCCAGAGAATATTTGGAGCCTACTTTAAAAATCAATACTCCACCAAATTTGAACACTTAAGTGAAATGGACAATTTTCTTGATAGATTCCATCTACCAGAGCTAAATCAAGATCAGATAAACAAATTAAACAGCCCTATAACCCCTAAGGAAATAGAGACAGTCATTAAAATTCTCCCAACCAGAAAAAAACCCAGGGCCAGATGGCTTTAGCATGGAATTCTACCGGACCTACAAAGAGGAGCTAACACCAATACTTTTCAAACTCTTTCACCAAATAGAATCTGAAAGAACATTGCCAAATTCATTTTATGAGGCCACAGTCACCCTGATTCCTAAACCACACAAAGACCCAAGAAAGAAAGAGAACTTCATACCAATCTCCCTCATGAACATAGATGCAAAAATACTTAATAAAATACTAGCAAACTGAATTCAAGAACACATCAAAAGTATCATACACCATGATCAAGTAGGCTTCATCCCAGGAATGCAGGGATGGTTCAACATACGAAAGTCTGTCAACGTAATCCACCATATAAACAAGATGAAAGAAAAAACCACATGATAATCTCTCTAGATGAAGAAAAAGCATTTGACAGAATCCAACACTCCTTCATGCTAAAAGTTCTGGAGAGAACGGGCATACAAGGACTGTACCTAGAAATAATAAACGCAATATACAGCAAGCCAGTGGCCAACATCAAATTAAATGGAGAGAAACTTGAAGCATTTCCTCTAAACTCAGGGACAAGACAAGGATGTCCATTTTCACCATATCTCTTCAATATAGTACTTGAAGTTCTTGCTAGAGCAATAAGACAACTAAAGGAGATCACGGGGATAAATATTGCAAACGAAGAAGTCAAACTATCCCTATTTGCAGACTATATGATAGTATACATAAGCGATCCCAAAAATTCCACCAGAGAACTCTTACAGGTGATAAACACCTTCAGCAAGGTGGCTGGATACAAAATTAATTAAAAAAAAACAGAAGCCCTTCTCTATACAACAAACAAATGGGTTGAGAAAGAAATAAGGGAAACAACCCCCTTCACAATAGCCACAAACAATATAAAATACCTGGGGGTAACTCTAACCAAGCAAGTAAAGGACCTGTACAACAAGAACTTCAAGCCCTTGAAGAAAGAAATGGAAGAGGCCTTTAGAAGATGGAAAGATCTCCCATGCTCATGGATAGGTAGGATCAACATAATAAAAATGGCTATCCTACCAAAAGCAATATATAGATTCAATGCAATCCCTATCAAAATACTAACACAATTCTTTATAGACTTGGAAAGAGCTATTCTCAATTTCATGTGGAACAACTAAAAGCCCAGAATAGCTAAATCAATCCTGTACAATAAAAAAACATCTGGAGGTATTACCATCCCAGATTTCAAGCTGTACTACAGAGCAATAGTAGTAAAAATAGCATGGTATTGGTATAGAAACAGACTAGTAGATCAATGGAATCGAATTGAAGATCCAGAAATAGACCCACACACTTATGGCCACCTAATTTTTGACAAAGAAGCCAAAACGGCACAATGGAAGGACAGCATCTTCAACAAATGGTGCTGGTCCAACTGGATGTCCACTTGTAAAAGAATGAAATTAGACCTATACTTATCACCTTGTACAAAACTTAAGTCCAAGTAGATCAAAGACCTTAACATAAGTCCGGTCACACTAAATCTAATAGAAGAAAAAGTGGGAAAAACCCTCGAACTCATTGGCACAGGTGACAACTTCCTGAACAGAACACCAACAGCTCAGGACCTGAGACCAAAAATCAATAAATGGGACCCCATGAAACTGAAAAGCTTCTGTAAGGCAAAGACACTGTCATTCGAACAAAACGGCAGCCTACAGACTGGGAGAAAATCTTCACCAACCCCACATCTGACAGAGGGCTAATATTCAAAATCTACAAAGAACTCAAGAAATTAAATGCCAATAAACCAAATAATCCAATCAGAAAATGGGGGACGGAGCTAAATAGAGAATTCACAAAGGAGGAATCCCTAATGGCTGAGAGACACTTGAAGAAATGCTCAGCATCGTTAATCATCAGAGAAATGCAACTCAAGACAACTCCTGAGATTCCATCTCACACCTGTCAGAATGAGTAAGATCAAAAGCTCAAATGACAGCACATTCTGGCGAGGGTGTGGAGAAAGGGGAACCCTCCTCCATTGCTGGTGGGAGTGCAGGCTTGTGCAATCACTATGGACATCAGTATGGCGATATCTTAGAAAACTTGGAATACCTTTGCCTCAGGACCCAGCCATACCACTTCTGGGTATACACCCAAATGACTCCTCACGGAATCATAAGGAAGTCTCCTCATCTATGTTCATAGCAGCCTTATTTGTAATAGCCAGAAACTGGAAACAACCCAGATGTCCCTCAACTGAAGAATGGATTAAAAAACTGTGGTACATCTACACAATGGAATATTATTCAGCTATCAGGAACAATGAAATTTTGCAATTTGCAGCCAAATGGATGGAACTAGAGAAGCTCATCCTGAGTGAGCTAACCCAGACTCAGAAGGATGCATATGGCATCTATTCACTTATAGTAGGATTTTAGCTATATAGTAGAGGATATTGATACTACAACCAACACACCAAAGGGAACATGGACATAGACTTTTTATTTTTTATTCTTTTTTTAATCTGTTTGTCTGTTTATTTGTTTGTTTTTTTTTTTTTTTAGTTCTCTATCCCTGGCAATGAGACACTTTTCACTGGTGGTACTGCCTCGTAGACCCCCAATGTATGAGGAGGCTCTTGGCCCTCATATGACCTCTGAACTGGGGTGAGGGACTGTTATATAGGGACACTCCACTCCAGAGAAGTGGGATGGAAGGGTTAGGGGGTAAAGAAAAAAAAAAAAAAGAAATGTGAAGTTTCGGCCTTTTGCTACTAATTGTCATAAACTCTTTAGGATAATTAAGAAATGAAAACTAATAGTCATGCAAGCCTGTCATTTTGTTAGGTACTATGATAGTCTATTATAGTTAATTTTCTAAGCTAATCAGAAATCAAGTTGCTAAGAGACAAGCAACATTTGCTTATCCTAATATAAGAGATAGGGCCTCTTCAAAAACCTCAAGAGATCTGCAGAATATGGCATTCAAAGATGTTTTCTTAACTTTAGATTTTTTTGATATCGAAACATGTCAACTCCTGACAGCACCCCCTATTCTACTCCAAGTAGAAGATGAGCATCGAACAATCTCCAGTGGCAGATGATTGAATTAGTGGCAAATGTATCTGTTGGCAGGAAAAACCCCTTGCTCCAACTGTAGACAGAATGCTGTCCAAAAAGGACAAAACTTGGAATCATGTAAGTCGACAGCCTAGCTCTGCCAAGACAGGATAGGCAAGTCCTTCATAATTCCTGCTCTACAATCAATGTCTGTCAGAGAAACGGGGCCAAACGACTGAAGATTGATGTTGTAATGTATGGAGAGACAATGAATGGGAACTGTCGAGGCAGCCACTGGCATGTCATTTCTTAGTTTTGGAAGCTGCAGGCCCTGCACTTCCTGTATAATCAGATATATTTATCCCTCTCAGGTCTCTGAGGTAGTTGAAGAAGAGATAGCTAGAGTCACATAGTTAAATTTTGAGTTGTTTAGGAATCAAGAGGGTGTTCTGGATCCAAGAAGATGTTTTTAAAATTGTGATGAAATTTAGGATGAAAGTTGAGTTGGATATAGAACTTTAAACTCATGGAGATGGGTAGATAGTAGAATGTTAAAGTCAGGTGCCAAATACATATAGACTGGACATTGGGATTGTATGCTAAGCCATATAACTCTCATAATTGTGACCTAATTACCTCTGTTGTTTTGTATTGTATTTATTATTATAAGAGAAAGAGCCATTTGTTGGACTGAAAGGGGGAGCTGTTGGGGGGAAAAAGATATACCTTAAACTTAAAAAAAAAGGAAGGGGATGGGTGGGTTGAGGCAGAAGAGGGTGGGAGGATGGGACTGGAGGGGGGACTAAGGAAGGGATTACGATTGAGATGTAACTTGAAGAATTAAAAAATAAAGTAAAAAAAACCTGAGAATAAAATAAAATGTTCATCTTACTGTTTAGAAAAATGTTTGCTCAAATTGTATTGCCATTAAAAGGTGACTAAAATTGGAATTTAAAATATTTTTTACAAAGGCTCTAAAAAAAAAAAAAAAGGATAATCAGCAAAGTTCATGGTACTTGCCATAAAATCAAAGTTAAAAGAAATAGTTTGGAATAGTGAACCTTACAGAGAGTTTTTCATGATATTAGACAGAATCATGCTTAGTGTAAATATTAATGTATATACACCTGGAAGTTTGTCAACAAATTTTCAGGAAATGGGTACTTCTCAACTTCCATTACATGTATCTTCAAAAATTAGCTGAATATGTCTTGTGCTGGAAGTATACCCTCCCTTTGGCTTGCGTTGGAAGTATACCCTCCCTTGTGACAACGTTCAGAGTCTGCATTGGGGTCGTGAGTGCTTAGTTCTGACAACCACCTTGATGTTATGGTTGTCAGTCACATTTGTTCTATAGAGAAGATTAGCTTGTTGCTAATATTCTTGAGCCTAACACCTGTATTTGGTTTGCTTTCTCCAAACATGATTTCCCTCTGATTACAGGGAACATGCTGTATTTCATCTACCTAAAAGTTTTTGGAAGGCATTACATTGTGTAGTCATTTGATTCATGGTTTTCTTTTTCTTTTTTTTTTCTTCTTATTTGTATGAAATGCAATAATGAACATGCTTTCAAAGTACAGTAGGAGATAATTGGATAATTGATAAATATACATGCTGAAACCCTAAAAAAAAAAAATCACTTTCTAAGGAAATGTTTATTAAAATTTCCTGTTATCATTTTAACTTCCTTCCTTATTCCTTTTCTTTCTCTCTTTCTTCTTTTTTTTCTGAGACATGTTCTCGCTGTAACCCATGCTGTCCTTGAATTTTAGAGATCATCCTGTTTCAGTCTCTAGAGGGCTGGCATCACAAGTGTGAGTGGTGCCTCTGGCTCTTTTTTGCTTTCTTTTTTTTTTTTTTTGGTTTTTCGAGACAGGGTTTCTCTGTGTAGCTCTGGCTGTCCTGGACTCACTTTATAGACCAGGCTGGCCTCGAACTCACAGAGATCCGCCTACCTCTGCCTCCCAAGTGCTGGGATTAAAGGCGTGCGCCACCACGGCCCGGCTCTTTTTTGCTTTCTTAATGCTAGCCTTGATATGGAGGTGCTACAATTTACCGCTCCACACTGTGGGTAATGTGCTTCCTGTCCTAAGAAATCTTCTATCTCAAGATCTTGTTTGTCTGTCTGTCTTGTTTGTCTGTCTGTCCTGTAACTTACTCTGTAGACCAGGCTGGCCTCTGCCTCCTGAGATATAAGGTGTGCATCACCACTGCCTGGCTATTCTCTAATTTTATAAAAGCTTTATTTTAAAAACATTTTATATGTAAGTCTATAAATCAATGGGAATTGAGGCTTTTATGTATAAGCCAGGAGTCAATCCTACATAAAGAACTACAGATAACGAAAGAATGTTGAGAACAGAGAAATAGTCTTACTTAGGGAAGGGCTCCTAAAATGGTTATCCAATACCAAAAGCAGACAAACTACACAAAGAAAGACAAGGAAAATGCAGAGAGGACACTGTGACCTCCTTCTCTAGCAGAGGTACTTTTCAGGGATCTACTTGTTCTGAGAATACCAACGGGATGGCCATCTCCTATCACACGAACACATCTCTTAAGTCTACACACCTCTGGGGTCTTATTTCTAGAATACTTTGAAGATTCAAATGGGAAATAAAGAGTCTCTTTCTGAAGACCATTGACACTCACCTCCGGCATAGTGAATACAGCCTGTTGGAGGCAGTGACTCGGAAATACTCTGGTTTTGAACGGGAAGAGTTGCCACTTATGGTTCCCAAACCTAACCGCTGATAATCTCTGAAACATGCTTTTTCCACCAACTGTTCCATTGTAGATTTCTCTGAGGCCTTCAGGGTTGTACTTGTGGGGAGTTCACTATCATCTGAAACTAAGAGGTAAAAATAGAGTTTGTCAAAATGATCAGCTTGAAGTAAAGGACTCAAAACAACAACAATGATGACAACAACTACTACTTCTTTTTGGAGACAGGGCCACATTATATAGCTTGGTTGACCTGGAACTTGATATGAACTAGGCTGGTCTGGAATTCACAGAGATCTACCTGCCTCAGCCTCCCCAATGCTGAAATTCAAGGCATGAAATGCCATGCCTAGCTCAAAACTTCCTTTTGAAAGTCTTTAAATTAGGCTTACCAGAACTTTATATATCATAAATTAAATCATATAATTCCTATCAGAGATTATAGCTAAACACAGATGAAAACAGTAACAGCCAGGAAATATATTAAGAGTAACTCAACTAAAAAAAAAAAACAGGGTAGTAGCATTATTTAAATAACTTCTAAAAACAAAGTTAGGCATTGTAGGTACATTTCTAAAATCCCAGCATTTGGGAGGTAAAGGCAGTAATACTAGAAGTTCAACACCAGCTTGAGTTACATAAAACTCTGCCTCAAAAAACCAAAGAAATAAAAAATTCACCTGGTGTGATGGCACATACTTTTAATCCCAGCACTCAGGAGGCAGAGGCAGGTGGATCTTTGAGTTTGAGGCCAGCCTGGTCTACAGAGTGAGTTCCAGACCACCCAGGAATGCATCCTATGGCCCCATTTCTAAAAGAAACAAAACAAAATAACAACAAATAACTAAAAATATTAGCCACATTTTTCTGTTTCAGTTAAGCCTGTTCACTGATACTAAAGTACAGTAATTTGTATATAGGAATCTAACACAGAGAATAATTTATTGGTAAAATTTATCTTTAATAAGATCACTATACAAACTCATTATCCAAGGTTTTGTATTACTTTCAAAAGGATACATCCATATGGAAATTTCTAGGTTAATTAGAAACACAGTAGAGGGAAAGACTAGAAAAGTTCCAATTGGTTCCTGGAATCCTTTCATTAGAGGACATAATGTTCATGGAAACCTCTGCCATTGCTTTGTAATCACAGGTTCAGATTCCTCTACAATTTAAATGTGAAAGAATTTACTCAACAACCTAGTACTTTAGAGGATTAAAAAAAAAAAAAAAAACATTCCTAATTGGTACTGCATGTAACCACAACAAAAAAATTCATGTTAAAAACTGTCCTAATTTTCCATTTATATTTAATGTGAGAAAAGTTAAATCAAACTTTCAAAGGCCTTAGAAATGTATTCACGATTACTAACAGGCAAGGAAAAGATATGGCTCTCTTGGACTGGGCATAGTGGTACATGCCTTTAAAGTGCTTGAGGCAGGCAGATCTCTGTGAGTTTGAGACCAGCGTGGTCTACACAGTAAATTCTAGAACAGCCAGGGCTATATAGAGAGAACCTGTTTCAAAAAAACTAAAAGATATGGATCTCTACAAAACCAACACCAAACCAAACCAAACAACAACAAAAAAACCCCAAACAAAGCAAAAGAGCCTAGTTAAGGTGACATAATGCCTATAATCAATCCTACTACTTAAGAAGTAGAGGTAGGAAGATCCTGTCTATGAAGCTAGCCTGGGCATAGTGAATCTATGTCTCAAAAATAAGACAAAACAAATCAACATTATGAAAACCAACAACAATCATCCCTAAAAAATGAGACTTGGTGTTTCAGTTTGAGAATTTCACAACACAACACACTCAGGTATCAGTTTCATGTTCTTTTTAGCTCTAGAGGAACAAAGAATGTTATCTAATCTGATCTTTTGGTTGAATAATTATCATGGTTTGATTTTTAGAGGAAAGTCTCACTATGGTTCCCAAGCTCGCCTTGAATTTATGAGCTGAAATAATCCTATTGTCTTGGCTCTTTAGTAACTGAGACTACAGGCATGCACCATCACGCAGAGTTGTGGACTGTTTGTTCCATAAAATAATTCAAATTGGAAGAGTCAATAGTGATGGGTAGCAATGTTTTGTATATGACTGTGACTAGGCCAGAGTTCTAAAACGTGTTCATTTTAGCAATGGAATGACAGGTCTTTTTATTGCCCACAGGAATAAGCCTGTGTGTATTCCTTCTTACACTGGGGATGTACACACATAAAATCTTGTAGGTTCTTTATCCTGGTAAACCAGATGAATAACTTTTAGGCAACACTCTCACTAAAAATGAGGTTTCTTCTTGGGCAGTGGTGGCACACGCCTTTATCTCTTGAGTTTTGAGGGTAGCCTGGTCTACAGAGAGAGTTCTAGGACAGCCAGGGCTATACAGAGAAATCCTGTCTTGAAACAAAACAAAGCAAAACAAAACAACAAAAAAAGTTAGTTTCTTTTAAAAGTTGATACAGGTAGTAATTATATAAATTACTAGTGAGGGAATCTAAGATCTTGAAATGGAAAAAAAAGATATTATTTCTCCTTCCATTAGATCATCTTTTATACAGTATTACATCCATAGCATACTCAATACTTGGTTAAAAATTGGAAAAAAATCATTCAACAAGACATCGTGCTTTCTTGTATTTTTTACAGTTGAGGAGTATCTTGGCTAAATATATTTTAAAAATTATTTTTTCAGGTTTTCTTCCCTGATCACCTAAGGATTTCTTCAGCCTAGGTTTCCCTAATCTTCAACTTGGAGTATTCAATATTCTATTTCCTCATGCTTTTTTTTTTTTTTTGGTCTGTTTTTTGAGACAGGGTTTCTCTGTATAGCCCTGGCTGTCCTGGAACTAGCTCTGTAGACCAGGCTAGCCTTAAACTCACAGAGATCTGCTTGCCTCTGTCTTATTCCCTCATTCTTATTTTATTTTATTTATTTTATTTATTTATTTATTTATTTTTTTGGTTTTTTCGAGACAGGGTTTCTCTGGTTAACAGCTCTGGCTGTCCTGGACTCGCTTTGTAGACCAGGCTGGCCTCGAACTCGCAAAGATCCGCCTGCCTCTGCCTCCCAAGTGCTGGGATTAAAGGCGTGCGCCACCACCGCCCGGCCCCTCATTCTTATTTTATACATAGGAGTTACTTCTTTCTCCATCTAATAAGACTCAGATAATGATGGACTTAGTAAAGTGGTATAAGTTAACAAAGTTAACAAAATCAGGTTGGCGATGTGGCTCAGTTGCTAGAGTGTTGCACAGTATGAATGCAGTAGAGCAAAACCAGGTATGGGGGCATATACATCTGTGACCCCAGCATGCAGGAGGTGAAGGCAAGTGAGTGAGAAATTCACCCTTGGTTACATGGTGAATTTAAGGCCAGTCTAGAACACGAGACCCTGTTTTTAAAGAAAAAAGTCAGCCCAAATCCTATCTCAACAATAGATTAGTAAAAATTAATCTTAACAGTTCTGAGGAACTGTTAAGTGCTCATGAAGTTTTCATACTTTTTGTGCATTAGAGTTTACATATAACTACAACTTAGTCTCTTGTTATACATATAAGAATAGCCAGGCATGGCAGCACACACCTTTCATTTCAGCACTTCGGAGGCAGAGGAAAGTAGAGCTCTGTGAGTTCAAGGCCAGTCAGGGCTACACAGTGAGACCCTGTCTCAAGGAAAAAAAAAAAAAAAAAAAAAAGGAAGGAAGGAAGGAAGAAAGAAGAAAAGTGAATTATGGAAAATGAGTTCTCACATACCAGAAATGTCGTCTTCTTCATTCCACCCAGGACGATTTACTCTTTCTTCCACAATTGCTCCTGTCCTCTTCTTCAATAAATACTGCCTTCCAATTGTCATTTTTCCTGCTCTTTTGGCACCTTTCACAATTGTTTTTGAGAAAGTTCTAGAAATCACAGAACCAAAGAGAAAATCAACTTACTATAAAGCCACCACTAATATTTTTGACATCTATATTACTCATATTGTTTTTTATCCAGACCTACATCCTTATGTATAATACATACTACAGTGCATACTTTTGTTAAGCTTCTTTATAGCACTTTCCATGTTGAGAAGAACTACTTTCCTGTAAATGTCACCGCCATTAGGACACTGCTTCAGGCAAAAAATTGCAAGAAATTAAAGTGTGACACACACACTACTGATTGCTCAAATATACTTCCCAATCCGACTTGAGATGGGGTCTCCTATGTAGCCCCGGCTATCCTGGAACTTGCTATGGAAACCAGGTTTGTCTTGAATTCACAAAGATGCACCTGCCTCTGCTTCTTGAGTACTGGGATTAAAGAGTGCACTACCATGCCCAGCTGATCAGTCAAATATTTCCAAGCCCCAAATCTCAAGACGGTTACCCATGGCACTGCCTGTACCATGGTCCCCATAAATCACATGAGAAAGTCCTCAGTCTAGCATGGAAACTCCACCTCTTTCTTCAATTCAAACTTTCCCTGCGGTCACATGACAATACTTATTTCTCGAATGTTTTAGGTATGCATGTGTGCCTTGTCTCTAATTAGCTGTAACCCATTCAAGTATAAAAAATAATAATTCTTTTTAAGAGGAGACAGTAACAAAGATACTTGAGAATCCCTGTGAAAAATCAGCTTTAATGAGACAATAAGATATAAATTAGTTAAGAGTTAAAATGGTCCAAAATGGCTCAGTGCAGAAAAAAGTGCTTTCCACTGATGATTTGAATGACCTGAGTTAAATCCCTGGGGCCCACATGGTGAGAGGAGGGAACTGAGTGCCACGAGATGTCCTTTGACCTCCACACACAAGTGGAATGGAGACGCATATACATGCTCGTGCTTAAGACACACACACACACACACACACACACACACACACACACACACACACACACA
>CAJQZJ010001826.1:11791540-11816543 GCA_907164525.1 Lophiomys imhausi | reverse complement strand
ACACACACACACACACACACACACACACACACACACACACACACACAGAGCTTGAGAAAAGTCATCACTAATGATAGATAAGTTACTCCCTCTTAGCTGAGTATGGAAGGGCTGAAGACAAGATACCCACCCTCCATCCTCTTACCGGAAGGAGGTGTTCTTTTCTTTCTGCTTGGGTAAAATGATTTGTGGAGCAGTTTGTCCGGCAGCAAAAGCAAAGGTGCTAAAAATGGACTGAGGATAGCGGAACTTCATTAGCTGTTTCTTAAAGAAGTCTACCACTTCTGGACTGACTTCTTCGTCAAATGCTACTTTAATCAGCTAGAGATGGAAGAGATAGACACGTCAGAAGCACTAAGGGTTTCTTGACAACTTTTACTCATATCACTGAAAACAACAAAGACAAGCAAAAGTGAACAGAAAAATAACAGTATTAAATAGAAAAATATTAGTGACAGTACTATAACCTTAGAAGTTATAGGATTTTGGAAGGTGTAAGGCTTTGGATAATATGAAATACAAATTTAAAAATTTAAAAGAAAAAAGTGTAACTGGACAGATGGCTCAGCAGGTAAAGGTGTTTGCAACCTGAGTTTGATCCCTAGAACCCATGTAAAGATGGGCAGAGAGAACAGACCCCACAATGTTGTAATAAAATTTAAAAGTAAAAAAGTGAGGCTCAGAAAAGTTTATCTGCAATATAGACTGTCAGTTGGCAAGAAAAAAATATTTTCTTGAAGTTGGTTTTCTTTAAAATTATCTTTTCTATAATGAGATAGGGAATTAACCTAGAGTAGGTGACATAGGAAATGTGTCTTTCCTTTTTCTCAACTGTTAGGTCTAGAGAAGGAACATAACCTAAGAGAGTTCTTCCTTACCCAGAGATACAAACAAATCTAGGAATAGAAACGTCAGTTTCACAAAAATTGCAAATAGTGTAGACAGGCAACATTTAAGTGTAGAATTCTTTGGTGGTTGGAACAATAAGGACATCCCTAGTAGCCAAGGCTGTAGGACAATGTGAGAAGTTTCACATTTTAAGCACTTTCACTGTGGGAGAGAGTACAGGAGCCATGAAGTGAGGCCCTCCATAAAGAAGAGAGAGAAGAGCTTTGGTCTTCTTGGAGTCTTGAGATGTCAGCAATAAGGAGTAAAGGATAGTTAAATCTAACTATTATTAAGACAACTCTGAAAAAGAAACAATGAAGGGAGGTCACTTCTCCTATGTATCATTGTTTCTACAGGTTTGGTAAATCAGAGGCTTCCGGAAGCCATTGTTCAATCATGGGTCACTCAATTATCCCTGACAACAGTGTCTTAGCTCCAGCTAAACGTCTTAGAATTTTACTTTTCCCACAGAAAAGCCAAAGAGTATTTCCTTCTGAAACAGAGACTTATTTTTACCTAAAGTTTTATCAAGTAGGAGTTGAGAAATAGGTTGTCAGAGAACAAAAGCTATTATGTGTCTGATTGACAATTTGTTGACCAAGGGAACCCTGAAGTGGAGGGTTATGTCCAAAGCCAAAGACACTCCAAGAACTCTCTTTATGTTTGGTCTCTAACTTCTAACTCCATGACCATAGAAATAGGTACATTACTAAATCTATACAAGATATTTTATTAGAAGGGCTTTCTCTCTCTCTTTTCCATCTCTCCCTCCTTTTCTTCCTTGATTTATGCTAAATATTGTGTATGTGGAAATATGAAAGTTGAAAATATTCTGAAAACACTGGGTTCTGATGTTTTTAATTAGGAACACTTACATGGTAAAGTCTATGAAAGTGTTCTAAAGTCTGAAACAATTATGGTGTACCTGGAAAGATGCTGATGTAATCTGCAGTCCTTCTTGCATGTTCTGTTGTAGTTGGTTCTGCATGGTTATCTTCTTCTCCTTGGTGATGGAGGCAATGGGAAAGCTCCGCACAACTGTCTGTTCACCAACTGTAGAGAACAGAACACAGACTCAGCAATACCACTTTACAGATAAGGTCTAGAGTCTCTTCTGAAGAAATATATCAGCAGAGGACAATGCCAGGGGTGCAGTGAGAGAAAAATGCCAAGATTCTTCGATCTCACAGGGAGAGGGAGAGGGACGCGGAGGGGGAGGGGGAGAGGGAGAAGAGGGAGAGAGGGAGTTGGAGAGAGAGGGAGAGGGAGGGGGAATAGGGAGGAGAGGGAGAGGGAGAAGAGGAAGAAGAGGGAGAGGGAGAGGGAGGGGGAGAGGGAGAGAGAAGAGGGAGGAAGAGAGGGAGAGGGAGAGGAAGAGGGAGGGGGAGGAAGAGAGGGAGAGGGAGAGGGAGGAAGAGGGAGAAGAGGGAAAGGGAGAGGAAGAGGGAGGGAGGGAGAGGGAGAGAGGGAGAAAAGGGAGAGGGAGAGGGGGAGGAGTGTGTATATAAAACTTTAAGACAAGGTCCCTCATGCTGGGGATGGTGGCCTTTAATCCCAACACTCAGGATGCAGAGGCAGGTAGATCTCTGAGTTTGAGGCCAGCATGGTCTACAGAATGAGTACAGAAATCCTGTTTTTTTTTTTTTTAAAAGACAAGACAAGGTCTCTTTATGTAGTCGTCCTGGTTGTCCTGGAACTTACTATGTAGACCAGACTGGCCTTGAACTCACAGAGATCTACTTGCCTCTGCCTCTAAGTGCAGGGATTAAATTTGTACACCACCACATCCAAATCACTAATTAGTTTTATTGCACTCTGTGGTGGTTTGAATAGGAATGGCTCCCACAGACTCATGTCTATAATCCCACGTGCTGGGATTATAGGCGAGAGCTATCATGCCTGGAAAGACAATAGATTGTTAAAATCTGTTTCCATATGTTTCGTTTCAGAAAGCCTTTGGAAGGTAAGACTAGATGTGTGTCCAAGAGTTTTAGGAATTTAAACATTTTATAAAACAAGGATGTAAAAGTACAAATTAGTTGTGGGTATGAAGAGACATCTAGAAAAGTATCATGGCCCCCCCGTGGATAGTTTGCAGGTCTCCATTGGGGAATGTCCCATGAACACTACTAGAACATATGAATCAACAACTCCTCAGTTCAAGTGGGCAGATAATCAAGGATTCTGAGTATTGCAGAAAAGGAGACAATCTCTGTATGCTACATGGGTAGAAATAATTCTGCAGGATGTGGGAGGGAAGAAGGCAAGCTTTGAAGAGAGGGTAGAAGTTGAATTTGCAGAGGGAAGAGGAAAGGCATTTTAGGCAATGTGACAGAGAATGTGAGAGAAGCAGTAATGAAGGCCTCAGAGCTGAGCCAGAGCAGGGAAGATCTGGACTAGGGTTATTGGATTGAGAAGCTTATATATTTGTTTATTATTCTCAGAATTCCTCATCCTGTGGAAATCTCAACTTATTAAGTTCATATCCAGAGGCTAAGAAAAGCCAGGATACACATTAGATTTAAGTCTTAATACATGTTAAACAACTTATGCCTATATAAAGCATGAAAACAAACAAACAAAACCAAACCCAAGATTTCTATGTTACTAAAGGAGAAAGAAATAGTAAACAAACAAAAAAGTTTTCTCTGTCAAAACATTTTCCTAAAACATACAATATTAAAGTCTCAAAGTAGGGGCTGAAGAGATGGCTCAGTGGTTAAGAGCACTGACTACTCTTCCAAAGGACCTAGGTTCAAATTCCAGCACCCACATGGCAGTTCATAGCTGTCTGTAATGGCTTGGGGTGGTGGTGCACACCTTTAACCCAGCACTCTGGAGGCAGAGGCACATGGATCTCTGTGAGTTTCAAGGCCAGCCTGATCTACAAAGTGAGTCCAAGACAGCCAGGGATACACAGAGAAACCCTGTCTTGGAAAAAAAAAAATTGCAAAGAAAAAAAAGAATAAAATGAGATTTCAACACTAAAACTACCTTTTTTTCTTTTCTGGTTTTGAAATGACATGTAAATCATTGTGCCTGGGCTAAATAAAACTTCAAGCGCCATACAGGGATTTCTGCTCTGATGGTGTGTGCTGGGTCATACCTAGCTGGTCATGTGGTGTCCCCCTGAAGAGAATTCTGTATGTGGTGAGGAACAAGGCGCCTTCTGCAGGCAGGAGCTGAGGACCTCCAAGGAGACCTCCAGTGGCTTCTTCCCGACCATCAGGATCCAGCAGGACTCGAAGACCTTCACATACAATTTCTTCTCCAGGCAGTAGAGCTGGTCGAAGAATCTTGGGCTAAGAATAGGTAACTGTTTTAAAAGCAAGTCTTGTAGGGTTTCCATCATTTAGTTCCAGGTTACCTTTTCATGTATTGTTTGGAAACTCTGCGCCAACTCTGAGCCTGACTTGGGAAGAAGCAGAGATGCAGTTTCTATATCCAAATATGAAAAGATTCTTTGGTGAATTGCTTGTTAACAGTAAAAACAGGGAAATAACTTGAAAGTTTGAAATGTCCATTTAAACAATTATTGTATAACCATTAAAAACTGAAATTAAAAGAAAAAAACATTACGAATATGAAAAACTAAGTCCTCTGGTGGCTATGGCAGAGACAAGGGTGGAAAGGGAATATTCTACATTGTATATTTCTTTTACACTTAAACTTTATATCTAGCAATACTATACTGTAAACTGAAGAAACAAACACCAAATGGATTTGGGGTTCTTTGTTTTTTTTTTTTTTTTTTGAGACAGGGTTTCTCTGTGTAGCCTTGGCTATCCTGGAACTCCCTCTGTAGACCAGGCTGACCTCAAAGTCACAGATCTGCCTCCCTCTGCCTTCTAAGCACTGGGATTAAAGGCGTGCACCACCACTGCCTGGCATAAAGTTTTTTTTTTAATTTATTTAATACAGATCTTCATATACTCAAGACTGGCTGTGAATTCCTCATTCTGCTGCCTCTACTTCCTAAGTACTGAGATTACAGGTAAAGTGCTGCCTATGCTTGGCTCCACAACTACTTTTTGTTGCTTTGTTTTAGAAACAGAGGCTCACTATGTAGACCAGGCTGGCACCAAACTCACAGAGATCTATCTGCCCCTCTTTCCTCAGTGCTGGGACAAAAGATGTTTGCCACCATGGCTGGCTATGGATTTGTTTTTTAAAAAAGAGTTATCCTTTTTTTTGCCAAGTAATGAACTTTACACATGATAAATGTAGCTCAGTGTCCAGTATATTGAGGAACAGCATAGTAAGATTCCTCTTGGGAGATACGAGTAAGGAAAAAGACCATTCCCCCTGAACTTCTGAACATCCAGCAATAAAAGCTACCTAAATCAGCTGGGCATAGAGGTGCATACCTTTGATCTGAGCACTGGGGAGGTTAAGGCAGGTGGATCTCTGATATTTGGAGGCCAGCCTGGTCTATATTGTGAGTTCCAGAACAGTCACACTCAGAGCTACATAATGAGACCCTGTCTCAAAACAAACAAACAAAAAAAGAAACAAATACAAAAAACCAAAATTCCAAAATAGAACATCCCTAAAACCCAACCCAACCCCCCAAAACCAAAAACCAAACCAAAACAAAACAAAAAAAACCCAAATCAGCATTATTCTTTTCTCAGACTCTAGGAATCTTAGAACTAAATGCAAAAATCAAAGTGTAGTGAGCACTATATCTTAAGCCTTAACTCAGGCACAACTGCTGCTCCTACCTATGTGGCTTTTGATTGCTTCTTTAGACATATTTTTAAAAGTTCTGTCAGAGAGCCAAATTCTAGTCTGCAATAGGTATGAGGCCAGCAGCAAAATAACTGAGTGGCTTCTTCAAATACAGATTTCTAGGCCCCAGGGTTTTCTAATTCAGGAGACCAGGGACTGCAAATCCTAAATAAATTTCCCAGCTATTTGTCATGGACAGTTAAATTCAACAACCCCAAGCTTTTATGGTACCTGTTTAAAATTTTTTTTTGGGTCAGGGGAGGTATATAAACCCTGGAATTGGGCTTGGGAATTAGAATTATTCATGATTTAATTCCATATGAAAGTGGAATTAACAAGAGGTTATTAGTGTTCTTTTGTTGAATCACAAAACAGAGAGCATTCCTATTTCAGCAGCTTACAAATATTCTGTAGGGCAAACTCCCCAGAACCTTTAATGAATCATTAAGTTGTCTGTAAATAGCCAAGAAGGCACTGTCTAGAGCACAGTAGCTCATTGCTGTTGTGTTCTGAAAAGGCTTTTGGCCCTGAAAGCACACAGTGTGGAGTAATTACCTTCTGGATAGGTGGAAGTCTTCTACTCTCTCGATGTACTGCCTCTAGGGTCTCAATGTGCATAGCTACAATTCCTAGGATGAGTAAGAGAATTCAAAAAGAAAGAAAATAAGCCAGGGAGAGCAGAAGCAAATTCTAGATAATTTAGAACGAAAAACTAATTAAAGTTTGACAGGTTCCCCCAAAAGTTAAAATATAATACCCATGTAATCCATAAAATTATATTCCTAGGTATATACCCCCAAAGCATTGAAAACAAGTGCTCAGATACTTGTATGCAAATATTCATGGAATCATCATTTACAAATCTCTAAAAGTGGAAAAAACCAAGTCTCCATTGACAAATGAGTAGCTGACCAAATAAGATATATCCACAGAATTTAACAGTGCTTAATCATTAAAAAAATGAGTGAAGTAACACATGGATATGCCCTCAAAACATTATGCTAGCTGAAAAAATTGCATATTTTATGATTCTACATATGTAAAATCATTAGAATAGAAAAGTTCATGGAGACAGAAAGCAGGTTCGATATTTCCAGGGGTAAGGATTGAAGAAACAGAATTTATTACCTAATAATAGTTACTAAATATCTATTTGGAGTGATTAAACATTGCAAATATAATTAATTCAATTCATGTTAAATTTTGCCACAATTTAGTAAAACTTTGGAAACTGTCATGGTGACACATGCCTATAATCCCAGTTCTTGGGAGGCAGAGGTGAGGATCAGTAAAGGAAGGGCAGCTGGGGTACACTGCAAATGTGAGGGTAGCCTGGGTCACATGATACCTTGTCTTAGAAAACAGAACAATAAAGGAAATAAAAAGCATATCAGAGACAAGTAAGCTGTAGCACAGGGACTGTGCTGGGTCTTAACTCCTGCAACACTCTGATCCTGAGCTTCCTCGAAGGACTGATTACCTGGTATCATGCAATGGAGACTCCTGATGTGGTCCTGAGTCACTCCACTCTCTGTACAAACCTTGTCAATAAAGCGGGCAATGAATCTCACAACAGAGTTGGCAACATCATTATTTTCTGAATCTTCAAACCCACTCTCTGTATCATAGCTCTCAGCCACACTTCCTGCAATACTAAGGGAGCCAAGGAAAGAAATCATGGCCAGGCCTCAAATTAAAAAAAAAAAAAAAAAAAAAAGGCAACATCACAGTCACTTTATAGAGGAACTGAGACTTGCTAAAAGAGGTGTGTCAGCTGGAAAGACATACTTAACTCTATGGCTTCTTTCTGTAAGTGGCAGGGATAAAATGTTATATTCTATGTGCCTACATTTAAATATCATCTATCGGACTAAGATTTATTATTGAAGCAATACCCTCTATTACTCTTCCAAAAGGAACTTAGAAGCCACCGATAATAAAGCAAAGGAGGACTGTATTATTTATTATCTGCTACCAGAACCTTCTAAAAAAACTTGTCCTGACTGAAGATCGGTACGGTAATGTATGGAGAGAAAATGGGAACTGTCCAGGCAGCCACTGGTATGTCATTTCTTAGTTTGGGAAGCTGCAGGCCCTGTACTTCCTATAAAATCAGATATATTTATCCCTCTCAGGTCTCTGAGGTGACTGAAGAACAGATAGCTAGAGTCTCATAATTAAATTTTGAGTTGTTTAGGAGTCAAGAGAGTGTTATAGATCTAAGCAGATACTTTTAAAATTGTGTTGCAAGTTAGTATGAATGTTGAGTCAGATATAGAACTTTAAACTCATGGAGATGTTTAGATAGTAAATGTTAAAGTCAGGTACCAAATACATATGGACTGGTCATTGGGAATGTACGTTAAGCCATATAACCCTCATAACTGTGGCCTAATTACCTCTGTTGTTTTGTATTCTATTTATTATTATAAGAGAAAGAGCCATTTGTTGGACTGAAAGGGGAAACTGTAGGGGGAAATAAGATATACCTTAAACTTAAAAGAAAAAAAAAAAGGGAAGAGGATGGGGGGTTGAGGGTGGGAGGGTGGGACTGGAGGGGGAATAGGGAAGGGACTGCGATTGAGATGTAACTTGTAGAAATTAAAAAAAAAAAAAAAAAAAAAAAAAAACTTGTCCTTCAACTTTAACCATTACAGAGAAGCAAGGGGAATGCTGCTGATGCTAGTAATTGTGGAACATGTACCATGGCAGGCAGAAACCCACATGCTCTTCCAGATGGAAGAATGGGACTACTATGACCCCTTTTCTTGCCACAATTTCTCTCTCCGTGCTCCCCTGCACCTCTGCAGTAAATCCTAGCTCTTAGAGCCATTGTGAAGCTACATTCTTCTGTAGGTGATAAACTTGTGTAAGACAAGGCAACACATTTGAAATAAAATGAAGGACTAAGAAAAAAAAAGACCTGCCTGAAGGAGTCTGACAAAAATTTATGAGAACTATGACTAGCCAGGCATTGCAACATCTATTATTAAAGAGCTAAAAGTGCTGCTCAGTGGGTATTCACTTATTTATCCTTATGTATTTAATCATCTTTCAGTTAAATACTGTTGACTAGCACCTACTATCCACAAAGATGTAGAGAACTGAACAGTGAACACAACAAAGAAAGGACACAGACAACATGCACATGTAGAAATATGTCAGACTGTGGTGTGGTGGTATAGTTTGGGAGGCCAATGGGGTGATTACAAGTGCCAGGTCAGCCTGGTGAGATCTTGTTTCAAAAAACCCTAAAGCCAAACCACACCATATACACCAAAACTAAAAACAAAAGAGAAAAGAAAAAAGGAAGAAATCAAGTTCTGGAAAACACCATGGGAGAAAACCCCAACCAATAAAAGTAAAGAATAATAACAAAAAAATCTAGACAGTTAAAAAAGGGCGAAGCTTACATGATGGATAACACTTGATCTAAATCTAAAGCAAGGGAGAGGTTCTTGAACTTTTAAAGATAGGGTGAGTAGTCCGGACTGAGGGAATAACAAGCAGGCAGCACTATGTTCCGAGTGTCTGAGGATTAGTGTTCGTAAAAAGGCCAGGCTAGTTGACAAAAGAATGACAGAAAGTAAGATTAGAAACCCAGCCAGTGTGCATACAGTTCCTATTTGGCCTTGCAGGTCACAGCAAAGGCTCTGTGTTTCATTCTTGGGACATAGAAAGTCACTGGACAATAGAGAAGAAGGTGGGGTTGAGGACATGATGTTAGGGTTTGACTATGAAATGAATCCTATAGATTCATGGATTGGGAGCTTGCTTGCTAGTAGGTGGGCCTTTGAGAAGCGATTAGCTCTGGATGGCTCTGAACTATTTATGATATGATAGTTCTACTGGGAAGTGTTAAAGAGGAGGAGGTGGGAGAAGTACATCATTGGACTGAGAGTGTATCCTTGTAGCAGTAGTATCTTGCTCTCATTCCTTCCTGCCATCCCTTCTCTCTGCTTCTTGTGTGAAATGAGGTGGAGAAGTTTCTTGTCACAAACTCTTGCTACCATGATGTTCTGCCCAAGCTTAATGGGCCAAGCAATAATGGACTGAACTGTCTGAAAACCAGTCTGAAAAAATAAACACTCTTCTTATTTCTCTTGGTGTTTTGGTCACAGAAGTGAAAAATAGTTGATACAACATAATTAGACAAATTCTATAGATAAATTAGAAACAAGTGGGCTAAGAAACAATCACCTTGACAAGAACTTGCTCACCAGCATTTTTTAGAGCACTTTACTTTAGCAGAATGTGACTGATGGTCCACATCAGTGGTACAGACTTTTGAGAGATTAGATCCTGAGACAGAAGAAAAGGTGTATGTGAAGGGGGCAGATTAAGTGGGATGAAGGAAAGTTGGCTTTTTTTTTTTTTTTTTTTAAACAGAAGGGCTGAGCAAGCTAGAGATGGGAAAAAATTCTAAAATATGTACAGCAATATTTGCTATGTTTCTGCTGCGATATGACTAGCTGTGAGAAGAGGAGGAGCTATGTGCTCCATCTCAGTACCTGTTTGTGACAATGCTGTTGCTCCCACTTTCCCAGTCTCCTGGAGCTGATGCTCGAAGGAGCTTGTTTTTACTTGTGTCTAGTGGAACTAGCAGGTTAACCATGAGGTTTGCAAAGTGAATGGCCTGACTGAAGACAGTGCTTTCCTCATGCTGTACCAGCTCCTGCTGAGTTGACTTGCTCAGAGTAGGCCAAAGGCGAAGCTGCTCGGCTGCCAGATCCATTGCTGTCTTCTCCTGATACTGGCCATCGGGAAGCTTATCCCAGAAAATAAAGCAAAACAAACCAAGGTGAACATCTACCATTTCAGGTGTGCTCCATAGATATGGAAGATGCTGAAATCTGCTCATGTCTTAAATCTTGGTCTTCTCTTGGAATATTCTGTATCTTTTAGTATATTTTATCAGTATATACAATTTTTAAGGAAAATATCAAGAAAACATTGAAAGATCAGGAAAATGGATTTGCTTTAGTTTGAGAAGGGGGTCTCATCTTGAATTTGCTGTATTGTTGAAATGACTGAACTCTTGATCCTCCTGCCATTACCTCCCAAGTGCTGGGATTACTAGTGTGCGTCACCATGTTGGGCTGAGTTTCTTGAAATGACGGGAAGTATCTGTTAAGTAGCTATATCAGCAGAGGTAGAACAGCATAACAACCCACAAAGCACACTGAGTCTTTTTCTCAGGCCAGCATACCTTTGCTGGCACCACATGGCCAAAGAAACAGTAGCAAAACACAGATGCATGTTTCTCACTCTAACATCTCACTGAGTTTATACTTTACTCTGTGGCTTTACCTCTTTGAAGCTACTAGTTATAAAAATTAACAGATTTGCTGTATGAAAGCTTTGTAGACCCATCACGCCAGCAAATCACAGCTGCTTAAAAAACAGCACAGGTACCCTAAAAGTCTGACTATTTCTGGGTGTGTCCCCAGCCCAACAAGTCTCTGCATCTGTACAAGTTACACCTTAGGTGGTACACTTAGTGTTTTAACAAAAAATTCTCAATATTAATTAAGCAAACATTTACATTTCAACAATAGCAACCAGACACATGTCGATGCTATTTGTTATCAATGTTTCTATTCTTCTACTTAATAATAAACCAAAAATATGTTTAAGAAGAGGAAGCACAAATATATTTGAATATGACTGTAGCTTCTCTCACATGCCTAGGATAATTCATCCTATGTAGAGAGAAGTTGAAGGAGAAGAAGATGGACAGAATATGCAGTGATGTACTCCCCAAAATCTGCAGTTCAAAAAAGTTGAACTAAAAGCATTCTCAAGTGAATCAATGTTGAATCTTTTAGGCTGCTTTAAGTTTACTTCATGAGGATGATGACTTCTAATACTTACTACTTACTATGTACCAAGAACTCTTAATAAGCCTAATACATATCAGATATGAAAAATCTTACATGACATCTACGTATTTCACCAACAAGGACATTTAGGGGTAATGTGACTAGTCAGTCTAAGAATAGAGACCTAGTAAATGATATTTAAAATTTGGAGTATTTTATTTTCCTGAGATTTAAATAAATGTATATATAGCAAATGATGCTAATACATATAAAAACATATAGAATAATCCTAAAAGAAGCCATAGGCTACTGCTGACATATTTTTGAACAGGACTACAGAATTTTACATTTATCTCTTTTATTTTTAAACTTGCTGACATTTATCTTTATAGTCAGCTAATTTCAATTTCTTCTTTCTTCTTCCAAAGTTGGGCCTGGTGCTTGCTAGGTAAAAACACTCTATCACTGAGCCAAACTTGGCATTTCTTTCTTCAAGGAAGTAAGCAGTTAGTCATTTATACCCTTAGGTGTGTTTTTTTCTATTCAATTTTCTCCAATTGTTTCAAAGGAATTCTCATGAAAATATGACAATTATAGTGCTAAGAACTACAGTTGAGGTCATTATGGAAAAATATAATACCAGAATCAAAGGAAGAAAGATGCTCACCACAGCACTCTCTAACACTTTTAGGAACCAAGTGAGTAGTGACCCTTTGGCCTAAGATCATCTGCCTGAGCTTTCCTTCAAGTCAATCCCAATCACACACAACATCTTCCTTCGCTTACCTTCTGCTTCAGATGTGGGGCATGATTGTCTTCCTTTGCTGAGAGATACAGGGAGCGAACCTGCTCCTGTACTGCACTGTAAAAAGTCGTCTCCCAAAACTGCTGATTTGTCCAAATTGGGTGATCCTGTACACAGGTGTAGGCAAACTGGCTGACTCCAGGGGCAAGTTTCTATGAGAACATGTAATATATATCAGGACAGGGCTGGCAGATTATGACAGTTCAGAAGGTGACAGGTGCTATAGTTAATTGTAGAGGTGATAAAAAGATTTCTTTAAAAGCTTAGTAATCAGCACTGTACTCACATTCAACTGGCAACTGTAGGCTCTACATGAAATCCTTTGAAGTCTTGGTTACTTTACCTACCCAGATAAGCGTTTTAACAGTAGCTATACTATTATAGAATTAATATAAATCTATGAATTATAGATTATACCAAAAGTATCTACTACTGTGGTGTGTACAATTTAGGTACTATACAGTTATTATAACTGGGATGCATACTAAAACCAACATAAACTAAACATATAACTCCAATAATCAAAAATTTTTTACTTTATGATTTTTCTTTTTTTCGAGACAGGGTTTCTCTGTGTAGCCCTGGCTGTCCTGGACTCAATTTGTAGACCAGGCTGGCCTCGAACTCGCAAAGATCCGCCTGCCTCTGCCTCCCAAGTGCTGGGATTAAAGGGGTGCGCCACCACTGCCCGGCTTACTTTATGATTTTTTAAACATTTGTTTTGTCTATATACATGTGTGTGCATGCATGTGTATGCATGTATGCGTGTGTGTGTGCGCGCTACAGCCTGTGTTCAGAAGTCAGAGGACAATCTACAGAGTAGGTCCTCCCCTTCTACCATGTGGACTCTGAGGATCAAATTCAAGTTTTCAAGCTTGTTAACAAACATCTTTATCTATTGATCCATCTCACTGGCCCAAGAATTTTGATTAATTAATTTTTTGGACACGGGTCTTACTATCCAGCCTAGGCTAACTTAGAACTCTTAATTTCTTGCCTTAGCCTTGCGAGTGCTGAGTATACAGAAGTGCATACCACCATTTCTGGGTAGGGGTATTTTAAAAACACATTAAATAATTCACCATCTCTTAACAAATAGGTAACACTGCAGAAAAGAGATAGAAATTGTGGTCCATTTTACCTTCTGTAATTGAATTAATCTTTATTTTGTGATTAGAAGTAGTTTCTGATGTTTTCTTTTTAAACAATTTACTAAGCTGAATCATCTTCTGAAATGTTCAATACTAAAGATTATTATGCAGCAAAAGTTCGTTTTTAGGGCTGTGTAACAGATAAATAAGGTATTAGTGGAATGCTATGCTCGATGTAATTTCCCTCTTGATCTAGGGCATACCAATCCTAAAGCAGGAGCAAGCACCAAGTATGCCATGAAATTTAGTCTTACACACTTGCAAACAAGGTGACTGTGATTTTGCCTGTAAGAATCTCTGTGCCATATATGAAGCAAGTTCCTTTCAAGACAGGGCTGCACCCTGCTATGGAGGTGACTAGCTACACCTACAGTTCCTTCTATAAGGTGGCTATAAATAGATGCTGACCATGAGGCAGAAAGAGGGGAAAGCATGTTGGTTTTCACAATGGCTCATTTGCTCACTTCAGATGCTGTCTTCCAAGGGAAATCATAGACAAAATGTGTGTGGTAAGCTAGTTGCGTTAGCAGAATCGACACTGAATCATGTGTTCCTTCTGCACTCTCCATGAAGATATCCAGTGAGGGGATTCTACATTATACTCTTCACATTTTAGATCTTTGTTTCAGTAACAGAGCAATAGGCTATTATGAAAGAGACTTTATATTTTGCTGTGATATTTTCATACCATTTTAGTTTGTTCATTCTTACCTATTACTGTCCATTCCCTTCCTCCCCCAAAGTTTCCCTTCGGCTTTCATATCTTATATATAAATATATGATCTTAGATTTTGCATGAGTAAAAACATGTCATATATGTCTGAAAGAGATTATAAAAACATAAAATTCAAATAAAATAAAAGCATAATTCTGAGCTGGGTGTAGTGGTGTATGGCTTTAATCCCAACACTTGGAAGGCAGAGGCAAGTGGATCTCTTTGAGTTCAAAGTCAGCTTGGCCTACACAGGGAGCTTCAGGAGAGTCAGGAACCTGCCTCACACCCCTCCCCCAAAACATAATTCTAAGTTGACTTTCCCTTGAGCCCAAGGCAGAACCATTTCTTACAAATGCAGCACAATGTAAACCACAGCTGCTCTAAATAGTCTAGAGTCTTGACATGCCATTAACATAGATGAGTTCAGAAAACTGAGCTAACCCAGACTCAGAAGGATGCACATGGCATCTATTCATTTATAATCAGATTTTAGCCATATAGTACAGCATAACTATACTACAACTAATGCACCAAAGGGAACAGGAACACAGACTTTTTCTTTTTTTTTTTTTTGGTTTTTCGAGACAGGGTTTCTCTGTGTAGCCCTGGCTGTCCTGGACTCACTTTGTAGACCAGGCTGGCCTCGAACTCGCAAAGATCCGCCTGCCTCTGCCTCCCAAGTGCTGGGATTAAAGGCGTGCGCCACCACTGCCCGGCTACACAGACTTTTTCATCCCGTCAGTGAGACACTTTGCCCTAGTGGTGCTGCCTTGTAGGCCCCAGTGTATGAGGAGGCTCTTGGCCCTCATATGACTTCTGAACTAGGGCGGAGACTGTTATGTAGGGACACTCCACTCCAGAGGAGTGGGATGGAAGGGATAGGGGGTAGAAAATGGGAGGGTGGGACTGGGGGGGGGGGGGAAAGAGGGTACTGTGATGGAGATGTAACCTGAAGTAATAAATAAACATAAAAAAAAAGAAAACTGAGCTGTCATTATTATTAGTCTGTCAGAGAAAGCTTAGGAGATTTCCATGAATTTGACCTTTTAATGAAGCTCCGCCTTTGTTCTTAAGTATTAGTCTCAGCCATGCTACATATTGCTTTTCCTGGTCACATATCCATTGAAATAATTTTCCTATTTATACATAAACTAAATTAATATGAAAAACTTTTCTAAATCTTTTCAACAAAATGAGACTACACATTCAAAGACAGAAGAATGGCACACAACAGAATGACAGAGGTCCAAAAAGGCAGAGCCACAGTATGTTTGCTAGGTGAGAATTACAAAGGGTGGGGTGAATTTTGTGGTGTCAAGACAGTCCACATATAGCTATAGCATCGGATTAAGCTATGCCTAAGAAATCACTAATCCCCAAGCACTTAAAATATTACCTCTTTAAGCATGAAACATGCCTTCTTTCTTGGTGATTTCATTCTATGTTCAATTATGAAGAGGGAGATGTGTTAGTATGGACACTGCACCAATGGACAGGTGTGTTCTTAGGACCAGCAGAGGGCACTGAAACCTTTTCTGCCTTGACATCATCATAGCTTCAACTAGCAATCATAAAAACAGAATTTTGTAGAAAGTGGGTAGAAGGAATACTACATGTTTTCTTTGTCCATCTGAGACTCTGTTACAACATATTTGCCCAAGTCAAGAAATGAGGTGGTTTGTTTGTTTATTTATTTATTTATTTAACAATAGGGTCTCAACTGTTCTAGAATTTACTATCTAACCATGCCAGCCAGCCTTCAAACTGAAGAGCCTCCTGCTTCAGGCTAAGGTGTGATAGGAGTAGAGGCCTGCTCTACCACATCTGATTATACTTTTCTTAAGACATAAAAATTACTATAGTCTATAAAATGGAACATTAATACAATTATGGACAAAGAGATATAATGAGACTTTTTAGGGTTTCGGATTCAGTATAACCAGTGACAGTAGCACAGGTTTATAAAACTGAGAAAATAAGCAACTATGAACAAAACTGTCTCTTATTCTAGTCACTTCTTTGGTTTGAAGCAAACTTTTTCTGGGAAGGTTTCCCAAACTGGGCCATGTGCTCTCTTAGTGATTGTCCTGAGAGTGACAGGGTGGTGATAGAGAATACTTGTCAAATGACATCTCTTTTACCCTTCAACTCTGGCACAAATATTTACTCTATAATTCTTAACAGTCCTTATAATTATGCCCTAAAGAAACAAAAGATGTTTTGCCATCCAATTTTGTTAAGATATTTAAGAATGTGTTGACTTCCTTCCTTATCTAGAAAAAAAATAGCCCTGAAGGTATTAGATGAAGCAATGCCATTTATTTTCTACAAAACTTTCAAAAGAAACCCAGCATGAGGCAGGATATTGAGAATAGACTCATGGTGCTAATCAAACAGCAGGCCCAATTCAAACCCACATAGATGGACATGAAACATCTAAGGAGATGATTAGTAGTTTATGTGAGCCTGCAGGTACTGTCTAAAGTCTGTTTGGCTAGAAATAGCTCACAGATCCATTTAGGGGAGTCAGAGGGAAACTACCTTTCAGGGAAGAAGGCTGGCTGGCAGGTCCAATGCCATAGACATGTAATGATCTTTAAGAATAATGTAGAACTATCTAAGTTGCAGATAACTCTAATTTTTTTAAAAAAATATTCATTCTTTTTATTTATTTATTTATTTATTTATTTGTTTGTTTGTTTGTTTATTTATTTATTTATTTATTTGAGACAAGGTTTCTCTGTGTATCTCTGGCTGTCCTAGAACTCACTCTGTAGACCAGGCTGGCCTTGAACTCACAGAGATCCACCTGCCTCTGCCTCCCGAGTGCTGGGATTAAAGGTGTGCACCACCACGACTGGCCATTTCAGACAGCTGTGAACTGCCATGTAGGAGCTGAGATTTGAACCTGGGCCCTTTGGAAGAACAGGCAGTGCTCTTAACCACTGAGCCATCTCTCTAGCCCCTATTCATTCATTTTAACATCCTATTCACAGCCCCCTCTCCCCTTTCCTCCTAATCCTACTCTCCCACCCTCTGTCCCCATTCCTCTCTCCCCTTCTTCTTAGAGAAGGGACTCCACCCACCAACCCTCCCCAGTACTTCATGGTGCATCAGAACTAACCGTATCCTCTTCCACTGAAGCCAGTCAATGCATCCCAGCTAGGGGAAAGTTATACAACTGTAGGCTACAGAGTGGGTGTCAGGGATAACCCCTGCTCCAATTGCTAAGGGGCCCACATAAAGAGCAGACCGTCCCTCAGCTCCATGAGTGTAGGGGGCCTGGGTTCAGTCCATTCATGCTCTTTGGATGATGGTTTAATCTCTGTGAGTCCCCATGGGCCTGGGTTAGTTGCCTCTGTTGGTCTTGTTGTGTAGTCAGTCTCCTTCTGGTGCTTCTGTCCTCCCAACTATTCCACAAGACTCCCAGGTCTCTGTTCAATGTTTGGCTATAGGTCTCAGCATCTGTTTCAATCCTTTGCTGAGTGGAGGCTCTCAGAGGACAGTCATGCTAAGCTCTAAATTTTCTTTTTTTAAAATTTATTTATTTGTTGCTTTAGGTTACATCTCCATCATATTGTCCTCTTTCCCCCCTTCCCAGCCCCTGCCTCCCACCCTATACCCCCTAACCCTTCCATCCCACTCCTCTGGAGTGGAGTGTCCCTACATAACAGTCCCCCACCCCGGTTCAGAAGTCATATGAGGGCCAAAAGCCTCCTCATACACTGGGGGCTACAAGGCAGCCCCACCAGTGAAAAGGGTCTCATTGACAGGGAGAGAAAACTAAAAAAAAATTTTCTTAATGTTAGTGAAAAAGGAACAACAGCAGCTGAGACACACCGGGTTATAGAAAAAACTGTGGAATTGGATCAACCTATATACTATAAGGATGGGTTGATTTAAAAATGTAAGCCTGCAATAGTTTTGAGATGGGGACATACATAGTTTTGCTTATGTATCTACAGGAAATGAAAAAAATATGGTTACCAGCAAAACTTATAAAGATTAGATTTAACCAGGAAAAATTTCCTTCTAACTGAGACATGAATATCTCTGACTAGCCAATGAATCTTTTTGGCTACCTGGTCTTTACTAATTATTACATGCAATCCTTTCATATAGCATGGATGGAGATTATATTACAATATAAAGTTGAAAGATGCCATAGCTGAAATGTGCATAGAATATTCCATATACGTGTTAATGCAGAAATGTACCTATAATATTACCTTTAAAAATTTGTGTATTTACAGAGCAAAAAGACCAGACATCAAAGAAACAAGACAAATAGCCCAGATGATTCAGCCTCACAGACTGCTTCAATAACTGTTTCCTCAAAGATCTCCATCCAGGACAATTTCAAAATGGGTAATTAAGATGGTGCAACATCACAGACTATTTCAGCCAAAACTTCAGTTAAGCTCTCTTCTCTATTCCACAGAAACTGGATGGCAAAAGATACACTAGGTCTCTCAGGACTTGGCCAATATTACAATTTTCTTAGGGTCCTCAAAAGATGTGTTCACCTCCAGACAGCAGGATATGACACCCTCATTCCCAAGAGGAGGGGTGGATTTTTTTTTTTTTGGTCTTTTGGTGGGTTATGGATGTTTGTTGTGGCTTAGGGGGGTTGGTTACAAGTTGTTAATGGTCTTGACAGGGAAAGAAACAAGGTATAGGAGGTTAGACTTGGAGATTTCTCTCTTTTTTTGGTTTCTCTATCCTTCTTTCTTATGTAGAGAAAGAAGGGTTGAAAAGAAAAAAGGGGGGATACAGAAATAATATAGAAATAATAGGGATAAAAGGGTAGATTTTAAAAATTTAATTTTATTTATATGCATTGGTGTCTTGCTTGCTTCACACATGCATGTCTGTGTGAAGGTGACAGATCTTGGAGTTACAGACAGTTGTAAGCTGCCATGTGGGTGCTAGGAATTGAACCCAGGTCCTCTGTGAAGAGCAGTCAGTGCTCTTAACCATTGAGCTATCTCTCCAGCCCCCAAAGGGTAGATTATTGAATCTGCTCTTAAACCAGAAAGTATTAAAAAGCCAAAGATCTTATACTGTTATATACTGATACAAAAATTAAGGTTATTTTCATTACAACATACTGTACATTATGTTTCAGTCTTTGCTTAATGTACATATACAACTCATTTTAAAATGCAATTTTTACTTCCAGTCGTTTTGAAAGCTACTACTACAAACTATTTAAGATAATTAAAAAATACAAACTAGCCGTGCGTGGTGGCACACGCCTTTAATCCCAGCACTTGGGAGGCAGAGACAGGTGGATCTCTGTGAGTTCAAGGCCAGCCTGGTCTACAGAGTGAGCCCAAGACAGCCAGGGCTGTTACACAGAGAAACCCTGTCTCAAAAAAAAAAAAAAAGACCCAAAATAAAACAAAAACCCAAACAAACTGGGCGTGGCACTGTATACCTTTAATCCCAGGACTCGGGAAGCAGAGGCAGGCAGATTCTCTGTGTTTGAGACCAGCCTGGTTTACAAATGAAGTCCAGGACAACCAGGGCTATTACACAGAGAAACCCTGTCTGGGAAAAACCAAACAAAAATAGTCAAACTTAGTCGAACAATAGTCTTGTTAGGTACTAGTTTAGTTAATTACAGAAATAAGCTTTATTTAGTCTCTTGTATATGTTTTTGAAGAAGATAGTACATAGATAGAAACAAGCAAAGTTTGGTTATTTAGATATAATGATAAATAGATGATAGATATACAGAGATAGTCCTCAAAAACCTCAGAATCCTACAGAATATGACACTTAAAGATGTTTTTATTAATTTAAGGCTTTCTTGACTAGAGACATGTCAGCTCCTGGCAGCACCCCATTTGACTTGAAAGAAGATGATGAGCACCATAGGACCTCCATTTTGGATTTTGCTTCAACTGGGAAAAACTCCCCTGCTCTCTCTGTAGACAATCTGCTGTCTGAAAAGGGACAAGACTTGGACACAGGCTAAGTTGACTGCTTTGCTCTGCCAAGACAGTGGAAGCAAGTCCTTCATATTTCCTGCTTTACAATTATGTCTGTCAGATATACTGGGACAGAAGGCTGAAGACAAATGCTCCAACGCTATAGAAAATACTTGGGACTGTGCAGGCAGCCAGCTGTCTCTGTCATTTCTATAGTTCTGGAAGCTGCTTGCTCTACACTTCCTACATACTTAGGTAATATTATATTATTTCCTTTTCAAGTCTCTGATGGGGTTGAAGACTAGATAGTCACAGATTTACAACAATTAAGTTTAATTGTTTAGGAACTAAGCAAATATCTTACATCTAAAAAGATGTTTGTAGATTGGTAAATGCAAGTTTTGATAGAAAAATAAATTAGGTACCAAACTTTGGACTTACCAAGATAGGATAGATAATGGACTGCTTTCTCCAAGGTTGTCAAATACAAATGGACTGGACACTGTAAATATAATTCTTAGTTGATAATTCTCAAAGGAGTTCTTATTGAATGTAGTTTGTTAATGTTAGAAAAAAAGTCATTTTTTGAACTAAATGGGGGAAATGTAGTGAAAGTTTTTGTTTCTTAAGAAACCCAGTTACGGATGTGAGGGCGATCTGGCTGCGACATCTGTCACCCCATTGATCGCCAGGGTTGATTCGGCTGATCTGGCTGGCTAGGCGGGTGTCCCCTTCCTCCCTCACCGCTCCATGTGCGTCCCTCCCGAAGCTGCGCGCTCGGTCGAAGAAGACGACCTTCCCCGAATAGAGGAGGACCGGTCTTCGGTCAAGGGTATACGAGTAGCTGCGCTCCCCTGCTAGAACCTCCAAACAAGCTCTCAAGAAACCCAGTTATGATATATAAGTATGTTTTTGTTTTAATCCCAGGTGTGGGATATGGGGCTGCTTCAGTTTGTCCACAGCTGTTAGCTATGATTGTCTTACATTCTAGCAGGCACATGATTTAGCCAGCTGCAGATAGTTTAATTCTGAGGACTCTGGAGAGAGTATGAATGCCAGAGCCCAGAGTGGGCTGTAGGTCGGAGGAGCTTGGAGAAAGAGGAAGTAGAGGATGCTCTGAAAAAGGAAGTGGCTGCTGTTCCCCTCTGTTGCTCCCCTGCGATATTGCTGGTTCGTTCTTCTGCTATGTTTGATATTGCTGGTTTGCTGGACTGCTGGATATCCTGATCACTGGGATTGGTATTGCCCCAAAGAACCCAATGACCCTATTCAGCAGGAAGTAGTTCAAAGAGACCTATCTACTACCTAATGTTGGGGGTTGGAAAGAATATGGGTTAGAAGGGAGGTAGAGAGGTTTAAAGGACCACCCAAATAAAAGAGTTAAAACAAATACTGCCAACAATGTACATTTCACAAAATAAGTCAATTATGCTATGGTTATATCTGCAGGTACACAAAAATTTAGAGAAGGTATCGAGATAGCCTAGTCAGTAAAATGCTTACTGATAAGCATGAGGTCCTGGCTTTGGAGGTAAAACATAGGTGTAATGTATACGCCTGTAATCCTGGCACATTGGAGGTAGAGGGAGGAGGCTCTTGGGCTTTCTCACTGGCCAGCCAGTCTAGGGAAATTAGCAAGTTCCAGGTTCACTTAAAGAAAAACTCACAAAAGTTAACTAATAATGGATCAAAGACCTACAACTAAGAGATTAACAAGAAAAACAGGGGAAACTTCAAGACAGTGGTGTGGACAATGACTTGTCAGATAGGACTGTAATGGCATAGGCAACATTAGCAAAAACAGACAAGTGGAATTATATTAAACCCAAAAGCTTCTGTGTAGCAAGGAAATAACATAGTTAAGAGACAACCTATATGTCAGAGAAAATACCTACAGTGGTCCTGACCAAAGTTCATCTTGGTCAGTATTTAATATTTAATAAAGCCTGCTTGAAATGTGGCTCAAAAATGGTATGATGGAATTGGTTTTTCTCTGTTTAATCTCAGGGATAACACTGTCAGTAAAAATTTAAAAATAAGCCAATATGTTTCATAAACATAGATGAAAAAAATTCTAAACAAAATTGTAGCAAATCAAACAACATATTCAAAGGATAATAGATTGTAACCAAGTAAAACTTAGAAATGTTGGAAAGAGGATTAAATAAGCTTATTTAAATGTGTATAAAGTGTAGGTAATATAGATAATATGCATAACAGTAAGAAATAGTTGTTATATTGTCAAGTTATACTGTTCTTTTTCATCCCTCCCTCATAACCCCAAACCCCTCCTGATAGTCCCTTTCTTCCTCCCCAAGAGTATTACCTTCTGCTCTTATATTACATGTGTTCTGTGGTGGTTGGAATGAGAACAGCCTCCATGTGTTTATACATTGAGTACTTGGTCCCCAGTTGGAAAAACCATTTGGGAAGGATTAAGAAGTATGGCCTTGTTAGAGGTATGTCACTGGGTAGGCTTTAAGGCTTCAAAAGATTCCCACCATCTCCAGTGCATTCTCTCTGTGTCCTGCTTGCAGGTTAAGATGTGAGCCCTTAGTTACTCCAGCCAGCATGAATTCTGCTTGCTGCCACGGTGCCTGACCAAGACAGACTAGACTCGTAGCTTTCCAGTTAAGCATTTTCTTTTATAAGTTGCCTTGGTCACGGTATTTTTCACAGAAATAGAAAAGTAACTAATATGTATGTAGGGACACTCCACTCCAGAGGAGTGGGATGGAAGGGTCAGGGGGTAGAGGGTGGGAGGGTGGACAGGGAGGGGTGGAAAGAGGACACTATGATGGAGATGTAACCTGAAGCAATAAATAATTAAGTTAAAAAAAAAGTAAGCAGGGTAATGGTGATGCACGCCTTTAATCCCAGCACTTGGGAGGCAGAGGCAGGTGAATCTTTGTGAGTTTGAGGCCAGTCTAGTCTACAAAGTGAGTCCAGGACAGCCAGGGCTACACAGAGAACCCCTGTCTCGAAAAAAACCAAAAAAAAAAAAAAAGAAGAAAAAAGAAAAGTAACTAATATGTATCTCAATAATCTATTTCCTACTTCTTCTCTTAATAACTCTTCCATCCCCTCATGATCTTTCTGGTTTTATGACCTAAAAACACATAAATATGGAAAACGTGTTATTTGTCTTTGAGTCTAGCTTATTTAGTTTAACATGATCTCCAGTCATATATATTTCCCTGCAAATGTTGTGACTTCATTTTTCTTTATGGCTGAAAATGTCCATCGTATGTACCACATTTTCTTTATCCAGACTGGCTTCATTTCAAGCTATTGTGAATAGTGCTATAATAAACACTGGATATGTAAGTATTTCTATAGTATGCCCACTTAGATTGCTTCAGGTAGATACTTATGAGTGGTAATTTTGTTTTATTTATGTGTATGAGTGTTTGCTTGCTATGTATATGTGTATCAATCATGTATGTGCCTGGTACTTGTAGAGGTCAGAAGAGGGCATCAGACCTCAAGGAACTGGAGTTATGGTTGTGAACCACCACGTGGTGCTGGGAATTGGACCCAGGTTTTCTGCAAGAGCAAGCAATCTTAACCTTTGAATCATCTCTCCAGCCCTTAGCTGGGTACTTGGCAGCTCTGTTTGTTTTTTTTGGAACTTCCACATTGATTTCCTTACTAGCTTGTATTTCTACCTGCACCAAGTAAAGATTCCTCTCTCCCTACATTCTTGTCAGTCTTTGCTGGCATGTTCTTTTTGTGATAGCCATTATGTATGGAGCTGAGATGGAATCTTAAAGTAGTTATACTTTGCATTTATTTAATGGACACAGATGTTGCATACATTCTCAAATTCTTGTTGACTACTTTTATTTCTTCTTCTTAGAACTGCAGGAAGTTCATTAGCTCAATTACTAATAAATGATTTTTTCTTGGTAGCTCGCTCTACATATTAGATGTGAAGCCTCTGTCTGCTGTATAGCTGGCAATGACTTTCCCTAACACTACAGGCTTCTTTTCATTCTGTTGTTGTTTTTCTTTATTGTGCAGAAGTTTTTAAATTTCATTTGTCATTTCTTGGGATTATTGCCTATTTCTAATGGAGTCCCTACTTAAGCCTATTTTTTTTTTTTTTTTGAGACAAGGTTTCTATGTGTATCTCTATCAGTCCTGGACTCACTCTGTAGACCAGGCTGTCCTCAAACTCACTGAGATCCACCTGCCTCTGCCTCTCTAGTGCTGGGATTAAAGGTGTGCACCATCACACCAGGCAAATACAGAAATCTGTGAATTGCCATGTGCATGCTGGGATTTGAATCTGGCTCCTTTGAAGAGCAGGCAGTGCTCTTAACCAGTGAGCCATCTCTCCAGCCCCCTGGAGTATCTTTTTTAATCTATGTTTTCCTTTAGCATTTTCTAAGTTTTCAGGTCTTACATGAAAATCTTTGATCCCATTTGAATTGATTTTTGTGCATCATGAGAGATGGGGATAGTTTAATTCTTTGATAGGTAGATACCCAGTTTGTACAATACTCAAATGTTAAAGAGGCATTTTCAATACATGATTTTTATAACTTTTTTTGAAACTTAGGTGGCTGTAGTTGCATGGGTTTACTTCTGGGTCCTCTATTCTATTTCGCTGGTCTATGTGTTTGTTTTGTGACAGTACCATACTGTTTTTTGATACTATGGCTGTGTAGTGTATTTTGAGAGCAGGTATTATAGTGTATCCAGCATTCTTCTTTCTGCTTAGGTTTGCTTTGGCTATTCATGGTCTTTTGTGCTTACATACAAATTTTTGGATTGTTTTTGCTAATTCTGTGAAGAATGCCACTGGAATTTTGATGGTGATTGCATTAAATCTGCAGGCTGCTTTTTGCTAATGTAGCTATTTTTGTAATACTGATCTGTCTTCTTTAATGGTTTACTTTTACCTGTGTGTGTGTGTGTGTGTGTGTGTGTGTGTGTGTGTGTGTGTGTGT
>CAJQZJ010001826.1:11707537-11791530 GCA_907164525.1 Lophiomys imhausi | reverse complement strand
TGTGTGTGTGTGTGTGTGTGTGTGTGTGTGTGTGTGTGTGTGTGTGTCTGAGTACGGGTATGTGCATGTGAATAGAGGTGCCTGTTTAGGCCACCTAAGAAGGTGTTGGATCACCTGGAGCTGGGAGTTATAGGCAGTTCTGAGCTGCCTGATGTTGGTGCTGGGATGTGATTAATTTGAAACTTGTAATTTACTAATGAGCTACACTGTCAAGCCCAGAAAATCTTATCATTTACTGATATCTATCTTCAGAAATGCCTGCCTCAATCCTATTACTGCCTGTAGATATCGGAGATAAACAAAGAACTTGCCAAATTCTAAGAGATTAGTTACATATTTTAAGGTTTGCTTATAAGATTGCAATTCTAAATCTAATTTTATTAGCTAGGAATATCATTCAAGAGTATAATAAAACAGACCAGTTTCTCCCAGGCATTCCAAATGTTCTCTGAGTTCTTCACAGCACTCCCCTACCATCAACACTATACTCTGTTGACTGAGAGTTCCTTCTGCTTTTATTACCCCAACACTCAAAATCTTCTTTGAAAGCAGTTTCTCTTTAACATCTCTCAAATTATGGGAAAACCTATCAGTGACAACAAGGACAACTGTAAAGCTAGAGAAATTAAAAACAAAATGTTTGTACTTCAGATACAAAGGGAATCTGCTGAGTCACGAAGTGTTTATAGCAGCACACAATTCACTCCCTGCTACAACAATCTCTTCTGCAGTTCAGCAGGCCCTCCACAGACCCTGTCAAGTCTACGACTTCTCAGAAATGTTAGCAATGCTGACTGCTAATAAAGGAAAGAGTGCTGCCTAAGCAGAATTAAACTAGAGAGTAGTCTATTTACAAAGTTCACTTTACGGACAAGCTCTTGATAAAAATCTGTTTTTGTTACTCATAGACAGTCATGAGTTCTGCATTTTCCAATTATAGCATGCTGCAGGTACCTCAAAACTTTCTAATTTCTACCTTAAGTTGAAAAAGGCCACACCCTAATGAATATATTAAAGTCCACTGAAAAATCAATGTAAGTATTAAGCAATGAATCCATTATCATGGCAGGGACCAGAACTATTGAGGGGCCCCAAGGAGGTGGAAGGGCATAGAAAAATATAGAAAAAAAATCCCACTGGAACAATTTAGCTCATTCATAGAGAATGTTCTCTGCCACTGTTAATCTGGGTCAAATGTTTTTTAGCATTGTGAAGGGGAGCAATCTTTGCTACTGATTGATTATACAGGAAAAAAATTTATATAGATAAAGCTATAAAAGTATTTGCTTGGGGCCAGAATCATAACTCAGTGGTAGGATGCTTGCTTAGCATGTGTGAGGTCTTAGGTTCATTCAACAGCATCTGCCTGTCTTTACAGCCCCAGGGTTGGGGTAACAGGGATACATCTCAAAGCGTGGCTCTTACTGAGCTGCTGAGGATTTGAAATTTGGTCCTTGTACTTAATCCATCAAGTACCTCACTTACTGAACGCTTTGTCCAAGATTAAAATTTTTTTTAATAAAGCCAAAAGAAGACATTTTATGTAATGTCCAAATTTATAATTTTCTTGGGGAATACACCCCCACAAAAGATGAGCAAACATTCTTGCATGGCTGTCCTGCAGACAGGAAGCCTATTCTTCCTTTGGCTTGTTTCACTCATTTGCATTCTCTGGTCTTTAGGCATTTAGTTAGCAATTCTCAGTAATTCCTGCATTTCTCTCTAAATTGACTCATAAGTACTTTACTTTTGTGCTAGCCTACAAGTAGCCTGTCAATCTCTCAAGCCTCCTTATCTCACTGTTGTAAGTTCCTCAAAGTTTAGTATTGCATATTCCTTAGAGACCAGAGAATAATATTAGTCTAACTAAACTCCTTAACATGACATTCTAGGCATTCTGTGCTTGATGTCAAATTACCTTTGCCATCACACATTTTCCACATTTAATGAGTGAATAGACTGCTGTTACCTTAAAAGGAGGTATTCAAGTGTTTTGTTGTAGACTTCTGTTCCTTTTTTTTTTTAACATTTTTAACAATGACTTGAACTGCAAGTATGATTTTTCAAAATTAATTACATGAATCTACAATTTATTTATAATTGTCTCTCAGAGACATGTGCTTGAGTCTATTTGCTGCTTAAAGAAGCCACTGGCAAGTACTAACTATGGACAACAAAAAGATTTTGGATTGATGGTATTTTTTTGTAAGATTCTTATTTATTTTTATTTTATGTGTATATGTGTTTTGCCTGAATGTATGCATTTGCACCATGTGTGTGCAGTGCATGCAGAGGTCTAAAGAGGGTGCTAGATCCCCTGCAACTGGAGTTATCTGTGAACCATCAGGTGGGTTCTGGGAACTGAGTTTAGGGCCTCTACAAGAGCAGCAAGTGCTCTTAACCTGCTTGCTTAATCACTTCAGACCCCTTGATGGTAGTTTTAAGATTACATATACAAGCTGAATATGGTAGCATAGTGCCTATAACCCAGCATTAGGGGGGCTGAGTGAGGAGTCCGAGTTTAAATCTAGGATGAACTGCACAATGAGATCCTATCTCAAAACAAAACAAAAATTCACATACACATAAATCATAATGGTAAAGGAACTGATATTCCACAGTTTTTGATGACATAGCAAGTATTCTTAGAGCGTTTTAAAATATGGAATCTTATTTTGTTTTATTTTTAAGATCAAGAAGAAAAATATATAATAAGTAAAAGATATAAATGAATAGATGCAAACTTAAGGTAAGATCTGTATTTGGAATGTGTCTTACTGCACAACACTGGTACATAAGGATACATTATATTGTAACCATGAGCATGAAAGATGTGGTAATTCTAAAATGTTCTCTTATAACCTAACTTTAAAGCATTAAAGCGAAGCCATTCAAAATGGCTACAGAGTTGCCTTAGTAACAAGTGACTGCTCATTGTTACACAGCAGTGCATCTCAGCCAATCACACACGAGTTACTCTGTAACATTTAAAGTTTAAATACAGGGATATTGTCCAGACAGTTTTCTAAAACCTAAACCATCAGGAGTAGATTCAAATTCCATCCTGTTGGGCTCATTTCTCATGATTATACTCTGGCATCTGCACACTCTGATGTCAGCTTCAGTTAACTTTCTTGGTTAAAAAGGAGAACAGGCTTTCATTTTCGTTAAGTACCTGCAACTCTCCTTAACTTCCTCCATTAAACAAATGACCTTGTTTTTCTAGGAAAACAATGAAGTACTAACATGCTCTTTCCCCACAGCTTCCCTGGTAACATAACATTATCTTTACACTACAAGTCAAGTCATCAAATGTTTAATTGGTAAACTAATTACCTAGCAAACAAATAATTCTGGTCTAATACAAATGTCTTCTTAATTTGAGAGACACTCAAAATGCAAACAGCAGGCAGAAAATATTTCAGAAAATGCATCCTAGAGCATGCTTGAATAGAAACAAACTCTTCATTATTTGTTAATATTGGAATTTTGAACTGCTATATGTATTGTTATCTTATAGAAAAATTCCTACAAAATTCACAGGTATTAGGAGAAAGCAAGTAAAATTTGATTTTAACCCTGAGGAAGAATAAATATCATTATTGGTGACACAATGGTCTTGAGTCATAATGTATACACAATGTTAGCAAACACTTGTAATATCAACTAATTTAGCATGGAACCATTGGTTACTTGTAACCAAAACTTTTATTATCCTATATTTATTAATCCCTAATAACCTATAACCTATAAACACCTAATACCTAGATCCTATAATACCTATAACCTAATACCTAAGAACACCTAAACAATCCTACTTTAACCCTCTGGAAAGGATACTAGGGTACTACTTCTCGAGCACAGGTCTGTGTGGGCAACTTGGTCAGCCTTCTATCTGCTGACACACCTCACGCAGCATTCAGTCTGGCTCTGGCAGTCATGGCAGTTTTCTCTTCAACTTGACTCAGTTTCCTTTAGGCCTAGTGTCGCTGCTGTCTGCCAGTTCGTTTGGCTAATTTGCCTCCCCTGTCCAACTTGGGGTCGGCTTCAGTCATACAATGCAGATGCTGTTGCCTACCAGCCCAGACTGTCAAAGGATACCTCAGGTTGCCGTTTAAAGTAGCTGAATCCCCTCAGGGTAGCTGCTACACCATCTGGTTTAGTCTTTCGCTTTGTGGCCTTGCCCTGACTTCAAGGCCTATAGCGGTCCCGGCTTCCTCAACAGGGCTCTATCTCTGCAGTCTCCTTAGAGACACAGCCTCTATATTTGATGTCTCTTCACAGTACACGTGGGTCTTGGCGCTTTGTTAGCTTACCTCAGGCCATTCTGCTTCCACTGTCATCGTTCACTGCCTTTTTGGGCTGGCTCTCGACTAGTGCCTTTCCAAGGCCTTTTCTTTTCTTTTTTTCGAGACAGGGTTTCTCTGTGTAACAGTCCTGGCTGTCCTGGATTCACTTTGTAGACCAGGCTGGCCTCGAACTCACAGAGATCCGCCTGCCTCTGCCTCCCGAGTTCCAAGGCCTTTTCTGTCAGCAAGATCTCAGTGAAAACAGCTGGCATATGTCTTCACACCTATGTCTCCTTTTTCTGTTCATCTCTTTCTCAGCTCTGTTTCTCTCTCCTCTGGGGGGCAGCTAAGGCAGCTCCTTCACTTGGAGCTCCCTGGCTTAAATAGGGCATGGTCTCAAGGTCTTTCAAGATCTCCAGTTCTCTTGCCATAACTGGTGGTTCCGGCAGCTTTGCAGTGACGCCCCTTCACTGGGCACCATTCTCAGGCTTCAAAATGAGGCTTTTCAGTCACGTCCCTCAACAAGGCACTGTCTGTGTCTCTCAAGGAGTTGTGGCTTCAACTGGGCTCTGCCTATTTTGGTTCAGATCTTCCTACCATCCAATCAATGCCAAGCTATAAGCTCTTTTCAGTTTCTTGGGCTTTACCAATTATATTTGTTTGTCCAGGACCATACGCTGCCATGTTCTAGCCAATCTGTATTCAAAAGCCCTTAAGAGTTCTTACTAATTCACTTAAGAAAACAAATTCCCATTACAGTTACCACTTCTAAAAATGGTGTTCCGCTTTTCTGAAACTTCTAAGATAGTACATGAAAATATCTCCTTATACTAGTCAGTATTTTATTTCTTAAGCTACACTCCAGTGAGAAGCTAATGGAATACCATTTAATTCATACTAGTTCTTTTTCCCAAGTACACCTACAATAGTTTCATATTGATGAAACTTGGATATCACAGCCTAGCTTCAAAGACTTACACAATGCCAGTTAACAGTATTGCCTAATGTTTCCATAGCATTTTTACTATGTACATGAAAAACTGCCAAGACTTGCTGGCTTAAAAAGCAACAATATGAGCTGGATGTGGCTCACACCTTTAATCCCAGCACTCAGGAGGAAGGGGCAGGTGGCCAGCCTGGTCTACAAAAGAAGTCCTGGACAGCCAGGGCTATTACACAGAGAAACCCTGTCTCAAAAAACCAAAAACCAAAACCAAAACAATCCCCCCAAACAAACAAACAAAAAGGGCAACAATTTGTTTATTTTCACTAGTCATTAACCTATCTTTTAGAATTTTAAAGTTATATCTGGAAAGTAACCTGTTGTAAGTTTCCTTTTGAACTCTAAAAACTCATACCCCTCTCCCATACTGAGGAGAGGACATTTTCTACTGATGAGGCCTGTCCAACATTGTCAGTGCTCACACAAACATGAATGGCTGACTCTTAGGGGTTTCAAAATCTAGCTTTGCTGGAAATGAAACTTCATGTGTAAAGTCAATACTTGTAAGAGAAACAAAGAAGCAGGTTGGGTTAGAAAGTCCACTGCAGGGGCAGACTCCATCCTCTCCATGACCTTCTACTGCTACTGCCACTCCACCCTGCCCCGCTGTCTCAGATTTAGGAAGGAGATGGCACCTTTCTTACTATCAAACACTCCTTTAATCTGCCACAGTCTTCTAAAAAGAAAATATACTTGAAGGGGCCAACAGAATAAATCAAATTCTGTGCTACTGTGATAAATTAGTATCTGGCTTTGACATATAATTGCACTTTTTTTTCCACCATTTTCAGTAGATTTTAAATGGCACTACATAGTATATTAAAAGGTGACCAGATTAGTAACTTTTTGACTGTTATTCCAAGTGGGCACTGTGCATGCTGCTTAGCCTTCTCCCCTCCCTCCAACACAACTTTCCTGTGATATTAAAAGGTGATCAGATTAGTAACTTTTTGACTGTTATTCCAAGTGGGCACTGTGCACGCTTGCCTCTAGGTTCCTGCTCTGTTTGACTTCTGGGCCCTGCCTGACTGCTCTCAGTGCTGGACTAGGATGTGGAACTCTAAACTGAAATAAACACTTTTCTCCCCAAGTTGATTTTGGTCATGCCATTTTATCACAGTGATAGAAACCCTAACTAAGCCACTATGCTCAGCCTTTTGGAACTCTGAAAAGCTGATGATCTGGCAACACTGTGTCCACATTGTTTTTCTTATGGTAGCACCCTTTGGAGGGCAATTTGCCTGTGTAAGTGTTCTCCTTTTACCATATGAGTTCTGGAAAATAAACTCAGGTCTTCAGAATTAGCAGCAGACACCTCTACCTACCAAGCGATTTGTTGGCCCTATGGTCACATTTTTTTTTTTAACTATCAACAAATGACTAGAACTTTATAAACAGATGTTTTTTTAACACTGAATATTCTCTAGTATGTACAGTTTCTTCAACTACTGATATTATTTTTCTGGTTCCATTAAGCATCTGAGTTTTAAATCTTGTTGAAGAGCACTGGAAGGACAGAGAAGACAGCTTTTAGATTCTTTCTGTCCTTAAGTGTCAAATACTTAGGTACTTCCCACTTTTAAACATGAATAGAAATTTACCTTCAAATGAGTTAATTAAATATTTTGTTTTCAGTTCAAACAATCAACAGATTTCAGCAGTGAATCAATAGGGAGGGAAGTTGGATAGGGAAGTGATGGTGGGGAGGAAGGGGGAAGGGAGGTAAGAAAGTGAGAGGAGAGATGAAAGAGGAGGGGAGGAGACAGGAGGAGGGAGACAAAGGGAGAGTGGAGGAAAGAGGGAAACAGAGAAGGCAGAGAATAGAGAGCATGAATATGAGAGCGAATTGGAATGAATGAATGGGAAGGAGACTTTTTCAGAGACACCCAGAGGACTGCAAAGATCTCTGGATACATAGTTCTTGTCTTCCTTTCTTCCCTTATTTTTTTTTTTTGCAATGGGGATAAAAGTTAATATTTTAGGCATATTAAGTAAGCACTCTATTGCTGAGTCATACCTGCCTCTCCTTCCAGTCTTTCCAGTTGTTTATAATCCCTCTAGTCCATTGTTGATTTGCCGTCACCAGCAAAGCTCAGTATAAAGTCAGTAAGAACTAGACACAGTCTGATCCTATTGTTGATTCTTTTGTCTATCTAGAAGATTGGCCATTGGTCTTTACTGCATTTTAGCTTACCGATAGGCAGGAGGACATACAGGGCATTGGATTGAGATGAGTTTGCTAAGTTATAATTACAACAAAATAGTAACATTCATTGAATATTGGTTGACTGCCAACATTTAACATACATAATCAGATTAATTCTCTTAGCAACTCTGTAAAGTTGATACACTTGAAGCATCTTCACTAGTAAAGATACTGTAGAGCCAGGCATGCTGGTAGATGCTTGCAATCCCAGAATTTGAGGCCAGCCTGGGCAAGTTAGTGAGGCTCTGACTCAATATGAAAGTAAAAAAAGGTCTAGGAATGTAGTTCAGTGGTATATTACTTGTCTAGCACACATGGGATTCTGGGTTTCAAAACAAAACACACTATGACATACAGAACTAAAAATGAAACTCAGGATGATAAGGCTATTAAGTCCCAGGCACTGAGACACTCTAGTCTCTAATAATTAGGTTACTGCCTAGTGGCAAGATACAGAATAAATATAGTAAGCAAAGTAACATATTGATGCACATACACATAACTAAAAGTGGAGATGGAGAAGTAGGAATGTTGGAGAATGATGGGCAGAATTTCAAGTAAGGTTCAAAAGGCAAGTCTTACAGAGAAAGTGATATATAAGACACAAGAGGTCTGTAGGACAAAATCAGAGAGGTGAGAAGTGCTTTTGAGTAAGATGAAAAGCAACTAGAAAGGCTGAAAGGAGAAATAAGTGACTTAGGTTTTGAGAGGCTTATTTTGGCAACTATATTAATAATAGAACAACACATAGTAAATGTAAAAGTAGGTAGAGCAGCAAAAAGGTACACAGGTAATATATATGTGGATGCCTCATCTTCACTCATGTTCATAGCTGTGTATCCATCTCCCAGACTCTGGATGGACATTACCAATACTTCATCACAAATACAATCAATGAGACAAGAAAAAAAGGCAAGAAAATATTGTAATCTCAAAATTGTTAAACTTACGGGTATTCATATGCTTATAAGTTTCTATCTCATCCAGTCCTGAAAGCTCTTGGTTCTGTGGACAGCTTCATGTCTCAAACGTTACACAATACCAGTATAATATCTTCATTATACATCTAATAAATTATTAGCCAAGTGGTGGTGGCATACAACTTTAAAGCCAACACTCAGGAGGGAGAGGCAGGCAGACTTGAGTTCAAGGCCAGCCTGGTCTACAAAGAGAGTTCTAGGATGGCCAGGGCTACACAGAAAATTCTTGTCTTGAAACAAACAAACATTTATATTTTATTCCCCATTTGGGTTTTATTGGTGGCTAGTTGTGGTCATTGGGAAGAAGCGTGGTTCAAAATTCTACTATGCTGTACTGCCAAAATAGATGTCCTGAGGTTTGAGTCTGTTTTTTTCCTATTTTATAGTTATGTAAATTAATATACCTAGATTCTATCTCTGAAATGTAAAATGGAAGCCAGGCAGTGGTGGTGCACAACTTTAATCCCAGTACTCAGGAGGCAGAGGCAGATGGATCTCTGAGTTCAAGGCCAGCCTGGTCTACAGAGTAAGTTCCAGGACAGCCAGAGATACTCAGAGAAACCCTGCCTTGAAAACAACAACAACAACAGCAGAAAAGTAAAACGGAAACTATGTTCATAGTGCTGCTGTAAAGTTTATGATTTAGTGCTTAGCTACTGTACTGTTTGGCAACAGGAAATGGTTAATGTGCATTTACTATCATGACCACCATCATCATAACCTCCATCCTTGCTACACCATTAACAGTGGGTAATTAAAAAGTTACTTATTACTGTTTTCCCATTACTCACTAAAACAACAGCAAATAGGGTTGCACATGTTTTTTAATCCCAGTACTCAAGTGGCAGAGACAGGAGGATCTCTGTGAGTTCAAGACCAGTTTGGTTTACATAGTGAGTTTCAGGATAGCTAGGACTAAACAGAGACCCTGTTTTGTTAGGGGAAGGTTTTTCAGTTTAATTTTTTGAGACAGAATCCCTCAGTGAACCTGGACTTCACCAATTCACGTAGAGTAGCTCTCTAAAAAGTTCCAGTCTGCTTCTCTGTGTTAGGATTATAGCTGCGAGCTGGCGCTTTTTATGTATGTGCTGAGGATCTAGATTTCAGGTCTTCATGGTGTGTGACAAGTACTCTACCAGCTGAACCACTGCCTCAGCCCCAGGTTAGTTTCCTTAAATGGTACATTCTTATTCACCGTGTAACTTTAGATTATTTCCTATTTTCTCATGTTACTTTTATGCCTGCTTACCTCAGTACATAATCTACTAAATGACAGCAGAAGCCATGTCTTTGGTACCACTACAACCTATGGACTATGGAGTTCTACATAGGAAGATGGAGATTTTGTTGAAGAAAACTTGTCTACCAAGGTAGTTAAAGTATTTACATTATTAAATAAAATTGGTCCTTCAAATTTTGTTTGTGTTGTTATTTATTTAAACCTTTGCTTTGTAGTCTTGTTTTGACTACAGTGGAATCCCTTACACCAGGTCAGTCAACAGTCTGACCACAAAGTATCTTTTCCATCTGTTTCCACCTCCAGCAACATTCCCAATAAGTTTCTTATTTTCTCTTCCTGTAATGTTTATACATTCTTGCTCTTTACTTATTCTTCACCTCAGCCCTACCTGTAAGACAAATGCTCATGTATCTTTCGCCAGAAGAAATCTAACAATTTCTTTGTAGTGTTCCTTGGTTCCTGGGAATTAATGTATTTTTACAGTGTATTGATTATGTATGCTTTAGGTAACTAATGTGGCAATTAGTGTATGTATTTCTCAAGGGCAGAGAACCTTATTTGTTCAGTTTTATTGTTCAGCACTGGAGATGTGATAGTACTACTGAACTGACAGGTATGACCATAGTTCTAGTAGTTTGTTTCATTTTCTGAACCTTTGGCCATTATAAGAACTGAAAAGTTCACAAAAATACTCCGCTGTGGATTAGACATAAAATATTCTCTATAGACTCATGTGTTTGGATACTGGGTCCCCAGCTGGGGGCTAAATTGTAAAGGTTGTGGAACCTTGAGCAGGAAGAACTTCATTGGAGAAAATGGGTTGTTAAGGGCAGGCTTTTCAGGTTTTATAGCCTGGCTCCATTTCCTGTTTATGCGCGCTCTGCTTCCTGAATATAGCTGCTGTATGACCAGCCAGCCTTCAGTTTCTGCCACTGCACCTTTCCTCACCATCATGGACTGCCTATGGAACCATAAACCCAAACAAGCCCTCTCTCCCTCAGATTGCTTTTGTCAGGGTATTTGATCACAGCAACAAGAAAGCAACCAGGGCATAATCCAATTAATAAAAAGAATATTGATTAAAATATATAAATTCAAGAAAATTAAAAATTCTGTTAACTATCTCCTAGAAAACACAATAATAGGTATCTTTTTAATTTGATGTAAATTACTCCATAATATTTTAAATCACTAGTTTAAATAGTGGACACAAACTAACCTTAAAAAATTATAGTTCCAAATTAATTATAATTACAGTTTCTTAGGAACATCAGGAAAAAACAGAAGTCCTTCAAGACTTTTTTTTTTTTTTTCAAGACAGGGTTTCTTTGTGTAACAGCCCTGACTGTTCTGGACTCACTTTGTAGTCCAGGCTGGTCTCGAACTCACAGAGATCTGCCTGCCTCTGCCTCCTGAGTGCTGGGATTAAAGGCATGCTCCACCACGCCCGGCTGTCCTTCAAAACTTGAAAGAGAAAGTGAGACATGGGAGGTTGTGCTAAAAGAGAAGAGAGGTATAGTAATTGTGTTTTTAAAATTTGTTTTAAAAATTTTTATTTACCTTTATTTTATGTGCATTGGTGTTTTGCCTGCATGTATGTCTATATGATGGTGTCAGATATTGGAATTATAGGCAGTTGTGAGGTGCCATGTGGGTGCTGGGACTCGAACCCCAGTCCTTTGGAAGTTCTCTTACCCTTTGCGCCTTCCCTCCAGCCCAATATGCTAATAACTGTCTTAAACAATGTCTCACTCAGGGTTACTATGCTGCGTTACTATATGTTACTACACCACGACCAACACAACTTGGGGAGGAAAAGGTTTATTTGGCTGCACTTCCACATCATTAAAGGAAGTCAGGGCAGGGACTCAAACAGGATAGGCACCTGGAGCCAGGAGCTCATAAAGAGGCCATGGAGGTGTGCAGCTTAAGGCTTGCTCTTCATTGCTTGTATAGCCCACTTTCTAATAGACCCAGGTCCACTAGCCCAGGAATGGCACCTCCCACAATGGGCTGGACCCTCCCCCATCAATCACTAATTAAGAAAATGCCTTATAGGCCTGCCTACAGCCAGAATTTATGGAGGCTTCTCTCAATCGAGTCCCCCTCTTCTCAGATGACTTTACCTTGTGTCAAGTTGACATAAAACTAGCCAGTAAAAAGAATAAGGAGAAAATGAAGGAGGGAATAAAAGCAAGAACTAACTTTCTAGCCATGCTAAATTTCTGTGATATCAGAACTATATTTGCTGTAATAACATACATTGTGTCTAGGCCAAGCCAGATTCAGAGAGAGTTGGTGGGTCTTCTCACTCTCAACCCTTTTCCTCCTATTTTTAAGATATTTGATTTTATAGCAGAAAAACAATGCAAAAAGACCTAAAACCACACCTTCCTCCCCAACTTTTTTTTTTTGCCAAAAATATAATCCTTTGAGATCTGTTATAGGGAATGAAATATGATGTCTGAGAAAAAAATTCTTTTCCTATTTTGAAGTCTCTTACCAATTAAAATTAATGACTAATGAAATGTCTGTTCTTTATATTACTGTAAGATTTTTCTTATAGAAACAATCTTAATACTATGAAAAAAAGGTCTATTGGATTTCACCAGAATTACTTAGAGAATGTAATATTACAGTAGGACAACTACTGTCTGTATTCACCAGAGCAAGGTCAGTATTCAAGCAGAAACACAAAAAGTATTTCATGTTCTTCTGAGAACTTAGTATGTTTTTTGTTAAAAATATAGAGATTGGAGATGTATGAGGTTTCTTGTTGGGGTGACAGAAGTGTCCTAACACTACATGGTAACTAGCAGGCTGTCCTCTGCCCTGATTATGTCACTACATACAGAGCAGCAAATTTACTCTGTGTTCAAGGAGTTAACTACCAGAGGCTGGACACTCTGACCTCATTAGGATCATAATCACCATCTGTACTGCACAATCAAAAGGACAAAATGATAGACAACTTATTTATGCTAATAAAACATTGCCATTTATGAACTTATCGAATTAAGTCAGAGCATAGACATGCTGGATTATATCAGAGACACTAGAAAAGTGGGCTTATAAAAATCACTAGTTCAATGACTGATTCAACCCTTTATCTGAAACACATGAGAAGAGACATCTCTGGTATGCCTGTGTACCATAGCACTCTTTGGTGTGTTTCTCTATAATTTTACAGTTCTTTAATTTCTTGCTAAATTTTTAATTTTGGTTTACATATTCTAAAAGAACACATACAACTATAAATGAAATCATCGTGGCCTCTGCCTTGATCACCAAGTAATGAACCTCTCTCTGTTCCTATGCTTTTAGTTTAAAAAGAAAAATAGTGAGAAAAAGTCCTGACAAACTGTCAGTATTTGCTGTCTGTAATGTCATCCCTACTTCAAAGAGAGTAACTGTTTGGAGAAAATGGGATGAAAGTGGAAAAAAAGAGATTTTATACTTTTCTATAATATTTGAATTTTATTTTTAAGTTATTTTAAAATTTATTTATTTGGTTGGTGTGTGTGTGCATGTGCGTGCATGTATATGTATAAGGGTGCATGTATGAAAGTCAAAGGACAATTTTCAAGAGTAGGCTCTGTCCTTCTACCATATAGGTGCCAGGGGTTATCTGGCTTTGTGGCAACTGCCTTTACAACTAAACAAGTTCACAAGCTCCTCTATTTGAATGTTCTAACCATGTATATATAATACATTTATTGAAAAAAATGCTGATGGCTTGTTGGTATTGTGGACCAGACTAATTTTTAAAAATCACTATTGTATTAGTAAGACTATCAATTCAAGTTTCATCACTATTGTATTAGTAAGACTATCAATTCAAGTTTCTGAGGCTATGCTAATACACTATCAATAGTGCAGCCCATATATTGTCTGAAATAGTAACTTTATATGTTGAGATGCTCAATAAAGTTTTTTTTTTTTTTTAAGGAGTAATTCTTGTTGTTGCTTTTTGAGACAGGGTTTCTCTGTGCAGCCTTGGCTGTCCTAGAATTCCCTCTGTAGACCAGGCTAGCCTCCAACTCACAGGGATCTGCCTGCCTCTGCCTCCCAAGTGCTGAGATTTAAGGAGTAATTTTTTTAAATGATTATTTTATTTTTATTTTATGTGCATTGGTGCTTTGCCTGTATGTATGTATGTGTGAGGATGTCATATCCTCTGGAACTGAAGTTACAGACAGACATAAGCTGCCATTTGGGTGCTGGGAACTAAACCCAGGTCCTCTGGAAGAGCAGCCAGTGCTCTTGACTACTTAGCCATATCTCCAGCCTCCCTTCCTATAAAGTTTTATTTAAAATGTTTAAAAATAGGAGGTAACCAACTCCTTCTTGATTAGAATTATTGTTTTTCAGGATGAAATACATAACTGACAACATTATAGGACCAAAACCTGTGGTTAGACAAGTCATAGGCCATAGGGGAGAATCTACTACCATTATTGTAGTAAACAGACACAGTATTAAATAGATTCCTAAAAACTCATCATTGTATTCATAAATCAATGCACCCCTCATCTGAGAAGCTGCTACTTGCAGTAGATGGTGATTAATACAGAGACCTAGTAGTCAGGGTGCAGAGAGTAAGAGACTGCATATATACAACACCACCTCCAAGGCTCAGGAAACATTATGGAAGAGGGGCCAGAAAGAATGAGAGAGCCAGAGGCAGTGAGTGACAAGGAAAGCAGTGTCTTTTGGATATATCAGAGCAGCTGCACTCACAGCAGTCATAACAGCATGCACAAGACCTGTGCAAGGCCAAGTCAGTCCAAATCCCAGAATGGAGATGAGAGTTGAGCACAAAATCCCACCCCTAACTATGGAGTTCTTAACAAGTGCTAGCTGCTATGAGGGAGGGAGGGAGGGAGGGAGGGAGGGAGGGAGGGAGAGAGAGAGAGAGAGAGAGAGAGAGAGAGAGAGAGAGAGAGAGGAGAGATTTCTTTCTCTTAAGAATATAGCCCCTGGTAAGTAGACCATGCTCATGTGAAAGGTCATACATCCAAGGATATCTGGGCAGTAAAAATTGGCTTTAGTTTTTTGAGGGTCACAAAGTTTGGTGGGTCTAGGAAGAGTTGAGGGATGAATATGAACATATATGCTATATGAAACTCCCAAAGAACTTATACATATTTAAATTTAAAAAATATTAGTCAACTGAGTCTATTCCCTAAAGGTAATGGTGAACAAGTCCACGAGCTTACAGCGGCTGGGAAATATGATGGCTCACAGCAACTTGTGGCCAGGCTAAAGTGACTTACATCTACTTCCTGAATTAAGAAATCTGCTATGTACTAGAAATAATTTCCAAAAGATGCATATTTAGAAAATATCCAACAATCTGTGTGATTCACCTTCCCTGACCACTGTGCACTCACTCTTCCTTCTAAATTCTTATCTCTTTACCCTGCTTTGTGATCCTAGAGGGGTCTTATAAACATCTTTCCTTTGCAAGTGGGAATAATGTCAAGGGTCATTAATAAGGATGCTCAGGGACACTGCAGTAGAAGTGGCTTCTTTCTCTCCTCTGGAGACTATCTTCTCTTTTGCTCCTGAGTGTAGGACACTTAAAAGAGCTCACTGTTGAGGGAAGGTCTAATATTGTTTCTGATACATTGAATTCAATGCTGAGATCTGGTTACTGTCCCTTCTGAGGCATTCTCTTGATTGGTTAATAAAAGTCACTTATGGCCAATTAGCTGGTCAGAAAGAGCATGGGAAGGCGGGACTTCCTGAGATCAGAACAGGAACTCTGGGCACACAACTCTCTTCTGCCAGGAGACACAGAAGGAGACAGATGTCTGGAGAAGGCTGGAAGGTACTTGCAGGTACATGGTAGTTTGGGATTAGGTGATCCGATCCGGGTTAACATAGAGTAGCTAATTGAGAGTCTGCCTAGCTAAGGGCTAAGTGTTAAAACATTAAAGGTCTTGGTGTATTTAATTATTGGGGAAAAGACTGTGGTGGTTTATAAGCCCTCAGTCCAAGCAGTCCTGGGCCATTGGACTTCCAGACTCTCAGACTCCCCTTGAGCCCAGGCGAATCTCCCGCCAAGCCGCTGGTAATTCTACCGGCCTAATATAACAACTTATATTAATTAACATTGTTTAGGTTACAGGTGGTGTAGGCCACCCTTGGTCCCAGGGCTCTTTCTCTAGGATAAGTTAGGCAACTGGTTAAGGCACTCGGGCCAGGCCACCTGCTCCTCTGCAAAGCTGCCAGCTACTCCGCCGGCCTAATATTACAGTTTATACTTACTAACAACTACATTAATTAATTAAATTGCAGTTTTCAGCTCACTCTTCATGAAGGTTTATTAGTGCTCTGGATAATGGCTACCCATGAAGCTTCAATGATACTTTAGAAGCCCAGTGGCATTCTAGTAGATAGAAATCCAAGCAAGTCTTGCCTGCACTCCAGCAGGTGGTTTCCAGTTGCCTACTTGCTGGCTGCATCTTCTCTTCTGCTGCTAGTGGCCACAGCAATACTTCCCTAACAAGTCTCTCTGAGGAAAGGCCCTCTTCCAAGTCTACTTCTTTCTTGGGTATTCAGACTTAGCCCTAGAGGTAGTAGCTTCTACTTGTATTCTATTTCTGCATACTTTAGAATTTATTTTAGTAGTTAATTATTAATAGTTCCTTGCATTATAACATCCTTGAGCTAGGTGTGGTAGTACATGCCTATAATACCAGCACTTGGTTGGCAGAAACAGGCAGATCTAGGGCAGCCTAGTCTTATTAGCTAGTTCCAGGTCAGACAAAGATACACATACCTTGCCTCAACTGCCCCTCAAACAAAACCAAATCCAAAACCACACAACTTTCCCTGTTCCCATGACTGACAGAGCTTCTGATTCTTACTGGAACATTGATAACTAACTTTAAAGCCAAAGCAAATGCATAAATGTAACCCAGAGCGTATATTTCTATCAAGTTTGACAATGAAGAGAGACAGCATTAGCTGAACTTGTGAGGTGTTGCCTCTTGAAGCTGACTGTGCAGGTGGCTCAGCAGTGAGTCAGATGCTGCCTCAGTCTGGCTCCTCCTGCTCATTTTAGAAAGAAGTGCTAAATGCATTATTCTGCATGTAGATCTATTAAAAAAAAAAAAGAAAATCAGGAGAACTTGCTAGATTTGTTTGCTATAAGAGCTAGGGCTGGCAAGATGGCTCAGTGGGTAAGGTGCTTGCCCCCAAGCCTTATGACCTGAGTTTAACCCTCAGAACTGACATGGTGGAAAAATAGTCAACCTCTACAAGCTGTCCTCTGCACACCATGCATGAGCTCACTTGCACCCTTAACTACCCCGCACATACATGAGCATGTAAAATAAATAGTGTCATAAAGAGAGCTAATATTTTATATGACGGCATGAACGGTAAAGCTATAATAATGTGTAGAGTTATAAAATTCACTTTGAACAGTCCAGAAAATTGATGGTAAATTCTGTTCTGTCTCCATGGATGTCACTCATTCACTAAGTGTCTACTCATATTTCCTGGCCTCATGGGGTTTCCTTTCTGTGATAGGGTGAGTCTACCCATAAAGTGATCTGGAATAGAGTTTCAAGTGCTGTAAGGACAGTAAAGCTGACTGGAACAGGTGGGGTGATGAACTAGAAGACGATGATGGGTGACTCAGTGTTTGATGCTACACTTCCTATGCATGGAATGTGCTACATGCTATAGTAAATACAATTACAGGTGTGTCCTTAGTATAGTAAGAGGACAGATTCATATAATGCCAGGAGAAATTGAAAAGAATAGACATATGTAAATCATAACAAGTTTATGTATAAACCAAACAAACTTACCCTATAGAAAGCACTGGTCAGAGGGAGTAATGCTGCAGCAATATTATATTCTTCTAAACTTGAACAATCCTTAAAGAAAACAAAGGCAAATAAGCACTGTTAGCATATTTATCAGAATCGCAAATATATGACACACCAGGTTTGGATGACACTGTCCCTGTCCTGTGGAATTTCCTTTTATGCCAAGTTGTCACTAAGACATAGTTGGCTAAGTGCAGGGAAAACTATTGTTCCCAAAATACATTCATTTAAAAACAAAATATAAAACACTGGGAAGGAGATGACTTTTATGCCTTCCTGGTAAGCAGTTACTTTGCTTTCAGAGTCCATGCTAAAACGTTTTTGGGCTGGAGAGACGGCTCAGGGGTTAAGAGCACTGTCTGCTCTTGCAAAGGACCTGGGTTCAATTTCCAGCATCCACATGGCAGTTCACAACTGTCTGTAACTTCCAGGTATGGTGGTGCATGCCTTTAATCCCAGCACTCAGGAGGCAGAGGCAATCGGATCTCTGTGAGTTTGAGGCTAGCCTGGTCTACAAAGTGAGTCCAGGACAGGCAAGGACACACAGAGAAGCCCTGTCTCGAAAATCCAAAAAAGAAAACAATAAAAATAAGTGTTTTAATATATAGAAGCTTTTAGAGGAATTTCCAATATACCCGATATACTTCACTAAGTTAGACTGTTTTCCTCAAATGCTTTACTAGCTTTCATATTGGAGTATATTTTACAATTGATTGCAAATATCATTTTCTGTCTCAGTGTTATATAAAAAGCTGAAACTCACTGATTTGTTAGAGAACAGAATCAAAAACTCTTAATGGAAAGGTAAAATGGGGCAGCTGCTGAGGAAAAGTGTGGTAGCTAAAAAAAAAAAAAGTAGAACAGAGCTACTAATTGGATTTGAAAACAGAGTATAGGACTGGAGAGATGGCTCAGCAGCTAAGAGCACTGGATGCTATTCCGAAGGACTTGGGTTCAAATCCCAGCAACCACATGGCAGTTCACAGGTGTCTGTAATTGCCAGGTGTGGTTCACGTCTTTAATCCTAGCACTCAAAAGGCAGAGGCAGGGAGATCTATGTGAGTTCATGGCTAGCCTGGTCTACAAAGAGAGTCGAGGACAGCCAAGGACACACAGAGAAACCCTGTCTTGAAAAACCAAAAAAAAAAAAAACAACCAAAAAACCCCAAAAAGAAAACAGTATATATATAAAAATAAATGTATGTATATGTAATTACTGTATGTTCTAGCTTATTTACATTTGATATGAACTCAAAGAAGCAAGGACAAGAACTGAAGATATGGCTCAGTGGTTAATAGACCTGGGTTTGGTTCCCAGCACCCATATGACAGTTTACAGCTATCTGTAACTCTAGTTCAGGGAATCCAACACACTCTTCTGACTTTCATGGCCATTGCATGGATTTGGTGCACTTAGATACATGCAGGTGAAGCACTCATACACGTAAAATAAAAATAAGTAGATCTTTTAGAAAAAAGAACTAATAACATTGGTGTTTACTTATATACCTATATATGTGACATATATATGCATATTTGATATGCATGTGGTACGTATATGCATACACAATAGAACATTATTATGCCTTAAAAAGGAAGGTACTTCTGACACATGATGTAACATGGATGGACTTTGAGGACATTATATAGATAGATTTTTGTAGAGTTATATTAACTACTCCACTTTCCATGGCTCCAGGGCATCTGATACCCTCTTCTGGCCTCTGTAGGTACCAGGTACCCACATGGTACACATACATAGATGCTGGCAAAACACTAATTCACATAAAATAAAAGTAATTAAAAAATACATGTAATTTTCTCTCAATTTAATTTGATGCTGGTTACTGGCTTGCTGTATAACGCCTTTATTATTTCTAGGTATGGTCCTTGTATGCCCATTCTCTCCAGGACTTTTAGCATGAAGGGCTGTTGGATTTTGTCAAATGCCTTTTCAGCATCTAGCGAGATGATCATGTGGTTTTTTTTCTTTCATCTTGTTTATATGGTGAATTACAATGATGGATTTTCGTATTTTGAACCATTCCTGCATTCCTGGGATGAAGCCTACTTGATCATAGTGTATGATACTTTTGATGTGTTCTTGGATTCGGATTGCCAGTATTTTATTAAGAATTTTTTGCGACTATGTTCATGAGGGAAATTGGTCTGAAGTTCTCTTTCTTTGTTGGGTCTTTGTGTGGTTTAGGAATCAGGGTGACTGTGCTCTCATAGAATGAGTTTGGCAGTGTTCCTTCTGATTCTATGTTGTTGAAGAGTTTGAAGAGTATTGGTATTAGCTCTTCTTTGAAGGTCTGGTAGAATTCTGTGCTGAAACCATCTGGCCCTGGGCTTTTTTTGGTTGGGAGATTTTAATGACTGTTTCTATTTCCTTAGGGGTTCATAGGGCTGTTTAATCTGTTAACTTGATCTTGATGTAACTTTGTTAGGTGGAATCCATCAAGAAAATTGTCCATTTTGCTTAGGTTTCCAAATTTGGTGGAGTACAGATTTTTAAAGTAAGACCTAAAGATTCTCTGGATTTCCTCAATGTCTGCTGTTATTTCTCCCTTTTCATTTCTGATTTTGTTGATTTGGATTTTTTTTCCCTCTGCCGTTTAGTTAATTTGGCTAAGGGTTTGTCTATTTTGTTGATTTTCTCAAAGAACCAACTCTTGCTTTCATTGATTCTTTGTATTGTTCTTTTTGTTTCTAAGTAGTTGATTTCAGCCCTAAGTTTGATGATTTCCTGCCTTCTGCTCTTCTTGGGAGTTTTTGCTTCTTTTTTTTTTCCAAGTTTTTCCAGTTCTGCTGTTAATTCGCTAATATGAGCTGTCACAATTTTCTTTTTGAAAGCACTTTGTGCTATGAACTTTCTTCGTAGCACTGCTTTCATTGTGTCCCATAGGTTAGGGTATGTTGTGCCTTCATTGTCATTGGTTTTTAAGAAGTTTTGATTTCCTTCTGTTTCTTCCCTGACCCAGTGGTCATTCAGTAGAGAGTTGTTCAGTTTCCATGAATGTGCAGGCTTTCTATTATTTCTGTTGTTGTTGAAGGCTGGCTTTATTCCATGGTGGTCTTATAAGATACAAGGGGTTATTTCAATTTTCTTGTATCTGTTGAGGCTTGCTTTGTGTCCAACTATTTGGTCAATTTTGGAGGAGGTTCCATGTGGTGCTGAAAAGAAGGTGTATCCTTTTGTTTGGATGAAACGTTCTGTAGATATCTGTCAGGTCCATTTGGTTCATGAGTTCTGTTAGGTTCACTATTTCTCTGTTTGGTTTCTGTCTCAATGACATGCCCATTGTTGTGAGTGGGGTGTTGAAGTCTCCCACTACTAATGTGTGGGGGACAATGTGAGTTTTAAGCTTCAGAAGAGTTTCTTTTACAAATGTGGGTGCCCTTGTATTTGGGGCATAGATATTCGGTATTGAGATGTCATCTTGATGAATTTTTCCTTTATCTTTTTCCCTATCTTTTTTGGTTAACTTCAGTTGAAAGTCTATTTTATTTGATATTAGGATGGCTACTCCAGCTTGCTTCCTGGGCCCATTTGCTTGGAAAACCTTTTCCCAGCCCTTCTTCTAAAGCTAAGATAGTGTCTATCTTTGTTAGTGAGATGTGTTTCTTGTATGAAGCAAAATGTTGGGTCTTGTTTATGGATCCATTCTGTGAGCCTGTGTCTTTTTACTGGGGAGTTGAGTCCATTGAGGTTGATGGATATTAATGACCAAAGGTTGTTATTTCCTTTTATTTTGATGTAGGTGGTGGTTGTGTGTTTCTTTTGGCTTAGCTGCAGTGGAGTTTTTTTGCTTCCTCTGTTTTCTTGGGTGTAGTTATCTTCACTGGGTTGGAATTTTCCTTCTAGGATCTTCTGTAGGGCTGGAAACAACCAGATGTCCTTCAACCAAGGAATGGATAAAAAAACTGTGGTACATCTACACAATTAAATACTACTCAGCCATCAGAAACAATGAAATGATGTAATTTGCAGCCAAATGGATGGAACTAGAGAAGCTCATCCTGAGTGAGCTAACCCAGACTCAGAAGGATGCACATGGCATCTATTCACTTATAATCAGATTTTAACCATATAGTACAGGATAACTATACTACAGCCAATGCACCAAAGGGAACATGAACATAGACTTTGTTACCTGCCAATGAGACACTTTGCCCTAGTGGTGCTGCCTTATAGGCCCCCAGTGTTTGAGGAGGCTCTTGGCCCTCATATGACTGCTGAACTGGGGCGGGGGACTGATATGTAGGGACACTCCACTCCAGAGGAGTGGGATGGGAGGGATAGGGGGGTAGAGGGTAGGAGGGTGGCACTGGGAGGGGTAGAAAGAGGGTACTGTGATGGAGATATAACCTGAAGTAATAAATAAACATTAAAAAATATAGGTATACAGCCGGGCGGTGGTGGCGCACGCCTTTAATCCCAGCACTTGGGAGGCAGAGGCAGGCGGATCTTTGCAAGTTCGAGGCCAGCCTGGTCTACAAAGCGAGTCCAGGACAGCCAGAGCTGTTAAACAGAGAAACCCTGTCTCGAAAAACCAAAAAAAAAAAAAAAAAGCCCTTGCTTCAACTGTAGACAGACTGCTGTCCAAAAAGGACAAAACTTGGAAGCAGGTAAGTCGACAACCTAGCTCTGCCAAGACAGGGTAGGTAAGTCCTTCATAATTCCTGCTCTACAATCAATGTCTGTCACATAGGTTTAGTTAGGAAGTGTTTAATAGAACAATAGTAAGCTGGGTGTGGTGGCACACACTTGTAATCACAGAACTCAGGAGGCAGAGGCAGGCAGATCTCTGTAAGTCTGAGGCCAGCCTAGTCTACAAAGTGAGTTGAGGACAGCCAGGGATGTTATACAGAAAAACCCAGTCTTGAAAAACAAACAAACAATAGAGCAAAAGTGGCAACGAAAATAACTCCAAGAACTGAAAAATGGAATTATATGAAATTTAGAAACCTGTATATAGGAAAAGAAACTGTTAACAGAATGAACAGATGGTCCATAGGACAGAAGAAAACTTTTGCCAGTCCTGTTTCAGACAGGAAGAGGTTCATATCTAGGCTGTTTAGAGAACTGCAAAAATTAAAACACCAAAATCAAATTCACAATCAATAAACAGCAGAGAGGCGGGGTGTGACGGTGCACACCTTTAATCCCAGCACTCAGGAGGTAGAGGCAGGCGGATCTCTGTGAGTTCAAGGCTATCCTGGTCTACAACGTTGAGTACAAGACAGCCAGAGATAGAGAAACCCTGTATCAAAAAACAAACAAAAAATCCAACACCAAAAAACCCCCAAAACCCCACAACCTAAGAAACAACCCCCACCCCCCAAAAAAACCAACCAACCAATCAAAAGATGGTTAAGAAATTTTTTTTTTCAGGGCTGAAGAGATTGCTCAATGTATAAGAGCACTGACTGTTCTTCCAGAAGTTCTGAGTTCAATTTCCAGCACCTAAATGGAGGCTTACAATTTATAACCGTAGTCCCATGGGATCAAATGCCCTCTTCTGGTGTGCAGACATACATGAGATAAAACACATAAATAAATCCTTAAAAAAACAAAACAAAAAAATGAAGTATTTTGAAAAGTATTCAACATCCAGAGCCATAAGGGAAATGCAAGTTAAAATCTGAGAGTCTCTCTCATCCCAGTTATCATCAAATAAATAACAAATGCTGGAGAGGATTTGTGGGGAAAGAGGAACCATTATTCACTGTTTGTGAGAGCGTAAACTAGGACAACTGTGGATCAGTGTAGAGGCTTCTCAAAATAAAACAACAGAACTACCATTAAGAGTTAGCTATACTTACTCCTAGGCCTATGCCCAAAGTATTCCATACCATACCACAGACACTTGGAAAAACCATGTTTATTGCTACTCTGTTCTCAACAGTTGATTTTCTTTTCTTTTCCTCTGAAATCAAAGTAAGGAAAATAAATCAGCCTAAAATGTTCATCAATAGATGAATAGGTAATGAAAACATGATATGTGTGTTATACTTTTTTTTTCCATTAAAAAAATGAAATTGTGAGCCACCATGTGGTTGCTGGGAATTGAACTCAGGACCTCGGGAAGAACAGCCAGTGCTCTTAACCTCTGAGTTCTCTCTCCCGGGCAATGAGACACTTTTCACTGATGGTACTGCCTCGTAGACCCCCAATGAATGAGGAGGCTCTTGGCCCTCATACAACCTCTCAACTGAGATGAGGGACTGTTATATAAGGACACCCCACCCCAGAGAAATGGGATGGAAGGGTTAGGAGGTAAAGAAAAAAAATGAAATGTGATGTTTCGGCCTTTTACTACTAATTGCCATAAACTGTTTAGGATAATTAAGAAATGCAAACTAATGGTTATGCAAGCCGGTCATTCTGTTAGGTACTATGACAGCTTATTATCGTTATTTTCTAAGCCAATCAGAAATAAAGCTGCTAAGAGACAAGTAACATCTGCTTACCCTAATAGAAGAGACAGATAGGGCCTCTTCAAAAACCTCAAGAGATCTGCAGAATATGGCATTCAAAGATGTTTTCGTAACTTTAGATTTTTTTATATCAAGACATATCAACTCCTGACATCATCCCCCATTCTACCCCAAGTAGAAGACAAGCATCGAAGAATCTCCAGTGGGAGATGATTGAATTAGTCGCAAGCCTATCTCTTGGTAGGAAAAGCCCCTTGCTCCAACTGTAGACAGAATGCTGTCCAAAAAGGACAAAACCTGGAAGCAGGTAAGTCGACAGCCTAGCTCTGCCAAGACAGGGTAGGCAAGTCCTTCATAACTACTGCTCTACAATCAATGTCTGTCAGAGAACCGGGCCAAACGACTGAAGATCGATGTTGTAATGTATGGAGAGAAAATGGGAACTGTCCAGGCAGCCACTGGTATGTCCTTTTTTAGTTTTGGAAGCTGCGGGCCCTGCACTTCCTATATAATCAGATATATTTATCCCTCTCAGGTCTCTCAGGTGGTTGAAGAACAGATAGCTAGAGTCTCATAATTAAATTTTGTGTTGTTTAGGAGTCAAGAGAATGTTATAGATCTAAGAGGATACTTTTAAAATTGTGTTGCAAGTTAGTATGAATGTTGAGTTAGATATAGAACTTTAAACTCATGGAGATGGTTAGATAGTAGAATGTTAAAGTCAGGTGCCAAATACATATGGACTGGACATTGGGAATGTACGCTAAGCCATATAACCCTCATAACTGTGGCCTAATTACCTCTGTTGTTTTGTATTGTATTTATTATTTAAGAGAAAGAGCCATTTGTTGGACTGAAAGGGGAAACTGTAGGGGGAAATAAGATATACCTTAAACTTAAAAAAAAAAAGGGAAGAGGACGGGGGTTGAGGGTGGGAGAGTGGGACTGGAGGGGGGAATAGGGAGGGGACTGTGATTGAGATGTAACTTGAAGAAATAAAAAATAAAGGAAAAGGAAAAAATGAAATTGTGAAATTTGTAAGAAAATGGATGGAACTGAAAAATATTAAGTGAGGTAACACAAATGCAGAGAAACAAATACCACATGCTCTCTCTCATATGTGGATCCTAGCTTCATATATACATACATACTAACATATAAAGATCATGAAGCCAAAAGCAAAGCCATGTTGTTTTATGCTGTCTCTATGAGGATCTGTGCTGGTTGTATATATATATTAAACTGTCATGAATAATCTTTGGCTTTAGATTAAGAAGAGTTTTAGCTATAAAATAGTTCATTCATTAACTCTTTTATAGCTAAAACTTTTCTTAATTTTAGTTATGTCTTTCCTTCCAGCACACACATGTCAGGAGACAGGAGGGTAGAAGAGCAGCAATGTGAATAGTAGAATCAACTGAGTGAATATGACTTCAGTGCCTGCCTTGCACTCATAGCACCTTGAATCTTAGCATCTGTCCCACACTAACAGGAAGATGACTCTGAAGCCAAGTCATTATGTTGGAGTCATGTTTATTTTTTTATTTTAAAATATAGTCAGGCCACATAGAAAAATCCTATACGTTTTTTTTTCCTACATGGTATCATGTATGTAGGTCTCCATCAATTCCGTAAATCTTATAAAATAATCTAGGCACACAGCAGCAAAAACTGTTTATCCTTTCCGCTTGACTATTCTTTACCCCCTTAGGACACTGCTATGTTCAAGAATGTCATCTATGTCCCAGCACATCTGAATTTCTTTAACAGAAATGCCTTGCATGTTTCTGAAGACTGTCAAGAGGCCCAAGGCAATAAAGTTCAACAGACTTGAGCTGTAATCTTCTCCCAAGGAAATGGTTGGGATGCCAAGATGTCTTTTGACTTTGATTTCACAGCAGGGCTTCATTTGTAATGATGCTGTCCAAACTTTAAATGACAACAGCTGTGATATGAAGCGCTACACACTCATTTATAAAAATTTCCCACAAATTAAAAAAATTAAAAAATGGGGGTGATTTCAATCCATGACCAATTAGCAGAGACTCAGCAACCATAAAATATTTAGATTAGAAAGAGCTATTTATTATTTTACAAAATGTTTACACATTGTAGTGAATGTCTAAAAGCTGTGCCATTCAAACACTGATTGCAAAATATAAATATAAAATTCTTTGCAAATCATGTTAGAGACATTAATTAGGTTGAAAGATGGAAAAATTCTAAAGCAATAAGACTATAACTATTGACAAAGCAATTGCATTCCAGAATAGTGTGGTTATCTATTGTGGGATCAGTTCCCAAATACACATTCTGGAGTCCCTGTGATTTGGCCACACAATAGCATTGTAGTTACAAACATACCAGGCAATTTATAAACTTGCAAGGACTAGAATACTTATACATGCTTTATTCTCAATTTTGCTATGTAATTTACCTTTAATTTTCCTGCCACAAATGTCGAGTGAGCCTTGAAATCTTAATTGCTATTTAACCTTAAGTATTTAATACTTTTAACCTGTACACCTTCAAACTGTTTTGGCCAACATTCCTATTTCATAAAACTTTGGAATTTCTTAAAATTGTTATATTTAAACATAAAAAAAGCCGGGCGTTGGTGGCGCACGCCTTTAATCCCAGCACCAGCACTTGGGAGGCAGAGGTAGGCGGATCTCTGTGAGTTCGAGGCCAGCCTGGTCTACAAAGTGAGTCTAGGACAGCCAGAGCTGTTATACAGAGAAACCCTGTCTCGAAAAACCAAAAAAAAAAAAAAAACCATAAAAAAATGAGAATCAAAGGTATTGTTCATTAATGGAACTAACTACAGAACTGTAACTAGGTAGCTCAGGAAAAATGAAATATAAAATAGTTGTGAATTGTCCAAAATATTGAAAATATTTGCATCTTCTACACAGGGACTAAAAACAAAACCACCTCTTTGTATTACATTATTCTCCTGGTCAGAAGTCTCAGTAATGATATGACTATTACAGAATAGACTGGACTCTCCTGCCAGGCTTGTAAACTTGTCATGGTAGAATCATGAAGTAATTTGGACCCATCTCAACAACCATGTGACCACTGCAGCTCCCCTGCTAAGAGTGTTGCCCTAGCGAGTCAGCTTTATTCACATCTATTGCACACTGTACTCATTCCTTTCAGAATACCCCTAGGGAAAGGATTATTTGCTTTGTCATTCATACACTCCACCCTTGATCCTGTAGCACTTTTATACATCTATCCTTATAGTTCTGAAGTACAATCTTGAGGAAAAAAAGCTGCCAAAATACTTTTCACTAGTTTCAGCTTCATTCATTCATTCACACACACTTATTTAAATGTGTATGTGTGTATATCATGTGCACTATGATGTGCAAGTGAGGTTAGAGGACAACTTTGTGGGATTGGTTCTCACCTATTTTTATGTGGAATCCAGGTACAGCACCCAGACCATCAGGCATGAGTGGCACGCATTTTTATCTTCTCAGCCATCTCATTGGACCTTCATTGTACTTAATGCTAAATAAACTTATAAAACCAGAGAGGATGTATCACAATTTTAAATGCTGCATATACTTATGTGTACTCTGACACTCAATAGAGACAGAAGATGAATGCTGGGCTTGACAAATATATCAAGTTTTAAGGTCTTTGAGTGAATGGATCAAGTCTGTTTTTATTTTAGTTGCCTGGAAAATTGAACACTACACCTAGCATATGGAAATAATAGCTAACATCTAGGGAGTGTAACTAGGTATCACATATAGTCTTATTCTAAACTTATTTCATTTAATATTGATAATATTTCTATTTGATATATGCTGTAATTATGTCTACTTTGTTGGTGAAGGAATGGAACCTCTGAAGATTAAGTTGCTTGCTGAGATTTACACAGCTACAACTGGCAGAGTTTAAACTTGTATCTAAGTAGTCTTCTTTCAGTAATTTTTGCTTTAAGTCCATGCTCTTGTATTCTCTTGTCTCTCTAACACAATCAAGTATTGAAATGAATCTAAAAACAGCATCTGTGAGCAACTACAATCCAGGTAGAAGAAACATTCCAGTAAATTACAAGTCTGCTCAAAAAAGTGTGAAATTACATCATATCTATGAAACAGTAATTGAAAATTAAAATGCAAATGAATGGTTAGAAGCTAGATAGATTTTCTTATGGCATTTTTTTTATCTCAATATCAAGGAATTAAAAAGTAAGAATACAGATAATAAAATCAAAGCTTCTAAAATACGTCTACAAAAGATCCAGAAATAGAGAACAGATGGAAGGAATAGAGGAAGTAGGTGGGAGAAAGTAAAAGAGGTGACAGGGACCAAAATCAGCGATGAGATGCGAAGAGCCCAGTGAGTGTTACGCAGAGCAAATGAAGAGGACCTGTCCCAAAAGGTGTAAAAAGTGTATTATCTACAACTCACAAGAATCAAGGTAACAAGAAAATCCTGCAATTTGCAACCAAATGGATGGAAGTAGAAAAGCTCATCATGAGAGGGCTAACCCAGGCTCAGAAGGATGTACATGGCATATATTCAATTATAACTGGATTTTAGCCATTATAGTATAGGATAACCATCCTACAACCAATAGACACAAAAGAGCATGAACAGGGACTTGGTTACCTGTCAGTGGGACACCCCACCCTAGTGGAACTGGCATGTGTGCCTCCTGTGCAAGAGGAAGTTCTTAGACCTCATGTGACTAACGAACTGAGGGGGGGCTGATACGTGGAAACACCACACACTGGAGGCATGGGTGGGGTGGGAGAGGGGGTAGAGTGTGGGAGGGAGGGGATGGGTATGGAGAAGTAATGAAGTAATAAACGTTAAAAAAGGAATCATGTTAAAAAAAATCAAAAGTGTTGGATGACAGAAAAATCACAGCCATGGTTTCAGAGTTCTGAGGAAAACACTATTAAATTTATTTTATATTCTGAAGCAACATACTGTGATATTGATTTTTTTTTGTTAAATAGTTCTGTCTTTTAGTGTAGGCAGAGATCCATGCAACCATAATGACCATCAGAGGTAGACACAGAATGGTTCCATTAGACCCCAAATTTCTTGCTATTGTCTTATTATAGTCCTCTTTTGTTCTTACTCCTAATCCTAGTTGTAGAGGAATTTTAACCCAGCAACATGTCTACTCTGGCAAGGGATCATATCCAAAGACTTAAATCTGTGTGATCTGGCTGGAATACTGACATGCCCTTAGTACACACCGTTAGTCCCTCTGGCTGGAATTTAGTACATACCTTTAATCCCAAACAATGGCGTCTAATTGAGAAGACAAAGTGACAATCAGAGAAAGATTTGACAGAATGAGTCAGAGATTGGATACACCCAACACTCACAAAAGCAGACAGGAAAGAGAAGCTACTTAAAAGCAGCACAGAGAAAAAGCAAGAGAGTTTGTGGAGACAGTACAGTTTGGTGCAGTTCAGTTGCATTCATACAGTTCAATTTGTGAAGTCCAGATACAGTTTTCCAAGCAGAACAATTCAGTGAGAAGCAGAGAGAAGTCAGTTTGAATCAGTCAGCTTGGATAGGAGTTTTGAGCCAGAATGGCTGAGCTGAACCAGCCAGCCAGAGTTCAGAAAGAAATAGAAAGAATGAACTTATTCAACAGTAAGTCTCGGAGGTTGAAAACATTCTAGGCCTAGGTTAACAGACTGAGGGTGGAAGCTGAAACCTTCAAGATCTGGGCTTGCAGATTAGATTGTATGAAGGCTGGAAGCTTCCTAGGCCTAGGGATAGTTAGATAGAAACACTCTGCGCTCAGCCCAAGTCATGTATTTGTAAAGCTTGGGTATGGCTCTCATTCCATCCCCTCATCTGAAGAAATAAAACCATTTAGATGAGGTAACTAACAGCTCAATCTCTTTTTGGGGAGGTTGTCTGAATGGAATTGTACAATCTACAACCTGCTGAAAGCAGCTTCTTTCACTCAGATTCAGGACAGTACCTATGGAATTCATCTACATAACAGTATTCAATCTTTCATTCTAATTGCTAAGTAGCATTCCATAGCAGCAGCATTCATCTGCCACAGGACACAGGCGGTTTTCAGATTTGGATAATTATGAAGAGCAATGCTACTACAAACATTGGTGTATGGATTTTATTTTAACATCAATTCTTCAGGGAAAATACTTGGGAATGGAATTGCTGGACCACATGGTAAATGCATATCTGACTTTATAAGAAACTGTCAAACTGTTTGCTAAATTGGCTATACTATTTTTTTTTAGGTTTATTTTTTAGTTTCTCTGTAGAACAGCCCTGACTATCCTGGACTCACTTTGTAGACCAGGCTGGCCTTGAACTCACAGAGATCTACCTGCCTCTGCCTCCCAAGTGCTGGATTAAAAGCGTGTGCCACCACGCCTGGCCATTACAGACAGTTTTTGAACTGCCATGTGGGAGCTGGGATTTGAACCTGGGTCCTTTGGAAGGACAGCCAGTGCTCTTACCCACTGAGCCATCTCTCCAACCCTGGCTATACCATTTTATCTGAGAATTGTTTTCTCTATATCCTTGCTAGAACTTAGTATTTACAGTAGTTTTAATAGGTGCACAGAGGTTTTGCTGCAAGCTTTACAATTTATATTTCTCTAATGGCTAAAAATACAAAAAATATTTTAATGTGCTTGTCTATTATCTATAATGCAGCATGTGTTTGACACTTACCCATTTAAAAAAAAATCAAGTGACTAAGGATTTATATTTGAGTTGTAAAATTTCTTTAGTTTTAGATGTAAGTCCTTTATTAAACCTGTTTCACCAACATTGTTCCCTAGTATGCACTTTTTACTTCAAAAACAGTCTGTGTGTATATGTGTGTGTTTGCACATGAGTGTACAGGCATATATGCCACTGTATACATACATGTCAAGGGAAGTCAGAGGACAAATATGTGGGATCAGTTCTGACTTTCCAACTTTATGTGGGTTCCAGGGATCAACTCATATCTACAGATTTGCTGGGAAAATGCTTTTACCCATTGAGCCATATCTCCATCTCTTTAATGTATATTTTTAAATTTAAATTGTTTATTTATTTAATGTGTATGGGTGTTTTGTTTGCACACTACAAGACGGCATTGGATCTTATGGGACTACAGTTATAGATGGTTGTAAACACTCATTTTCCATTAAGGTATTACATTACTCATGTAGTTCATATATATATAAACACATTGAGAAAGTTCTTGTTTAATTATATTAACTGTTTTTTAAAACCATGAATAGAACATTTTTATATTATTTTTTACCTACTGACATACTTATATACCCTTAGTATGATATTAAAATGACCTTGCTTTCGTTTGTTTTTTTTCTCCTTTTATTTATTTATTTTGGTTTTTCGAGACAGGGTTTCTCTGTATATCTCTGGCTATCCTGGACTCGCTTTGTAGACCAGGCTGGCCTTGAACTCACAGAGATCCGCCTGCCTCTGCCTCCCAAGTGCTGGGATTAAAGACGTGCGCCACCACCGCCTAGCCTTTTTCTCCTTTTAAAATTAATTCGTGCTGGGAGTGGTGGTGCACACATTTAGTCCCAGCCCTTGGGAGGCAGAGGCTGGTAAATCTGGCTAGCTTGGTCTGTAAAGTGACTTCCAGGACAGCCATGGCTTCACCAAGAAACCCTGTCTCAAAAAACCAAAACTATAATAGTAAAAATCATAATAAAAATTATGATTTTGTATTTTTAAGAAAAGGCCTTGTTGAAAAAAGCCCATGTTGGTCTGTAGCTTAGTATGTTGTTTAGTGCAGTGTTGAATTAACTCCTGCATCAGCCTCTTGAATGCCAGGGCTACAGGCATGCACTACTACACCCAACTTGTTCACATGATTCTCAACTGTTTAATCAGACTTGCAATGTGAGAAAAATGCAATGGGGGGGGTCACAATTAATCATTTTCCCCCTGAAATGTCTGTTATAATTTACCAGCATAAATTAATCTTAAAATATTTACATAGTTTATTTCTTTTGCTAAAACTACAATGAACAGAACTATATTTTACTGCCTAAGATATACAGAATAATTTACAAACTTAGTTTAAAAAATCTCATCTAACTAATGATTCAAAAAAACTGATATTGGTTATGAAAGAAAACTAATTCCTGGTAGGTTCTAGAACACCCTGAAACATGTTCAAACAGACTCTATAAAGACATCAATTATAGTTTAAAATAGCATGTAAACAGCACTAGTGAATTGTAGCATTTCTGGGATTTGGTTCCCAAAAACCACCACTTTGAGATTTGTTAGCACCGGAATTAGCATTTCCAGTGTTCATATAGCGAGCAGTACAGATTCTGTATGTCTGAAACAGTCACTGAGAGCAGAACATCCTTTGCAGCTTTATGCTAATACATAGATGACTAGGCTTCCCAATAGGCAGTTTTCTAACATCTTTAAACTTTTCCTAAATATTTACTACATCAATAAAACTTTTACGGTCATCTAAATATCAATGTTTTCTTGAGATTTTTTTCTAGTAATGTGACAGTCATTAAGTTGGGGTATAGTATAACTACATTATCTTTTTGTTTGTTTCAGAATGAAAATTCTGATAAATATGGAAAAGAAGTCAGTGAAGACAGATTTTAATCATTCAGAAAAAAAACTGAGTTTTACTTGTCATGGCTGGTAGCTTTTAATTGTCAACTTGGAACAATCTAGAGTTGCATGGGAAGAGGGTCTCAATGAGAGATTATTTACACTGAGTTGGTCTGTGGGAGATTTCTCAGAAAACCCAGCCAACTATGGGAGGCAATATTCCCCAAAGAGCAGGACTGAAACTGTGTTAAGAGAAGAGAAACTAAGCTGAGCAGCAGGCAAGTGAAGCATGCATGTGTTCACTTCTCTCTGCTCTTGACTATGGATATTAATGTGACTAGCTGTTTTAAGTTCCTGCCACCTAGGCCTCCCTATATATGGATTGCAACCTGGAATTGTGGACTAAAAGAAACCGTTTTTCTTCTAAGATGCTTTCTGTCAGGATATTTTATTATGACAACAGAAGTGAAACCAGGGCATTAGTGTATGCCTTCAGCTGCTAAATATTAGGCAGTAAACAAGCGAAAGCTGCTATTAGCACAGAGCTTGAAGACTGGACATGTGCCATACTGTCCTGTTCTTGCTTTGACAGTCTGATATGCCCTCCTTCATTTTTAGTATACAAATTTTCCTTTCATTTCAGTTTTCAGTTCAGATATCATTTCTTCATGATCTCTAGCTTCTTACTGCTCTGTCTTGTGTAAAATGTCTGTATCTGGGTGAATGAACAAAGTGTGGATAATGATATAAGGTACTACTTCATGAAGGTATGAATAAGAGAATTTCAATGGTATCCAATGTCACAGTTGAAAACTTCAAACAACCAAAATTGAAAAGCATATCATACTCTATTATTTGCAAATAAAAAGAAGCAATACAACCATACACATTTAACTCTTTTGGTAATTGGCACACACATGTGACTATGTCTGAAGATGTCAAACACAACCTTGAAAAGTTTCAAGAGACAACATTGCAACCTTGTCACTATCATTACGTTAGTTAGCATTTATCAAACTGCTGCCATTTCTAGCACCACATATCAAGTTAATCCTTTAAGGATCTCTTCTAGATTAACAATGGTCACATATCTTCACATAATCCATCAAATTACACTGAAGTGTATGTAATACATCCTAATACAATAGTAGAATTTCAACAAGTTTATAATGGTGATGTGAAAAGCTATTAAAACCAAAGACTACAACAAAGTCAGACTGGTTAAAAAAAAAAAGATAACAGCAAAGACAAACAAACAAACCTCAACTTTAAGGCTCATGCCTTTAATCCCAGCCTTGGGAGGCAGAGGCAGGCAGATCTCTGAGTTCAAGGCCAGTCTAGTCTAGACTGAGTTCCAGGACAGCCAAGGCTACACAGAGAAACCCTGTTTCAAAAAACCAAAACCAAAACCAACCAAACAAAAAGATAACAGAGTAAGTAAGTAATAAGATGTGCTTTTAAAAGAAATGGATTTAGTCGGGCGGTGGTGGCGCACGCCTTTAATCCCAGCACTTGGGAGGCAGAGGCAGGCGGATCTTTGTGAGTTTGAGGCCAGCCTGGTCTACAAAACGAGTCCAGGACAGCCAGAGATATTCAGAGAAACCCTGTCTCAAAAAACCAAAAAAAAAAAAAAAAAAAAGAAATGGATTTGATGAGAAGATGTTTCTAAAATTATTTGATAAAAAATAAATCTGAGTTGTTTCTTAAAAAATGATAGTGTGTAAAAACCCAAATATAAAGTCATTATATGATGTTGCTAGAAAAAACACTACTACATTGCTGCTGGGATTCAAACTGGAACAGTCGCTTTGGAACAGTTAGACAGTTCTTCATAAAAATTAAATGATCTCATAACATACCATCCAGTATGTTACTTGATCTTTACCAAAAAAGGTGAGCAGTTATGTGCAGAGAAAAATCTCCTGTGTGTTGCTTATACTTATAATGTGTGAAATATTGTACATGCTACAGGTTATTTTAATTTGTTAAAAGTATATTGCCCCAAAATTCTTAAGAACAAACGTAAATGTTTCAAAGAAATAAGCTACTGTTATTTACACTTACATATCTTTGTTTTCAAAGTCCAGCAAGAATAAATCCAGTGCCTACAAATTGAAAATATGTGTATGGTCCCTATCATTGGGAATTATTCTGTCAAAAGACTTTACAAGCTAGTAGAATGAACATACAGGTCCAGAAATAGCTAATGAAAATCAATGTATTTGACATGCAACACTGGAAGCAGAGAAAGATATCATAGGAGGATACAGGAGAGATGATTGCCTCCCACAAGCAGAAAGTGTTCATGAAAAAAACCCAGTTGAGCTAAACTTGTGAGAAGATGAACTATTTGGATTTAGCTCTTCTTTCACATCTCTCTCTCATTAAAAAAAATATCTTACACCTTCAGTTAATGAGTGCTGTTTTACATGTGGTTTTAGTTGCCATGTTTTAAAAATATACAAAGGTTATATATGATAAGCAAGCTATATATAAAGACAATATACTTAAGCACATATTAGTATTTTAAGCTATTGTTATAACATGCTTATGTTTACATATTTCACGTCAGAAATGACATCCATTAAATTTTAATAAAATTACTGTTTTGTATCAATAAAGATTACAAAATAAAGATTATCTACTTACATATTTTTTCCTTTACATCTAAAGAAATAGAACTGTTATAGTTTGAACTTAAAATTGTCCACAAAGGTTCAGATGATAATAGCCTGGATGCCAGCTTTGAAGATGTAATTGGACCAGGAGGGCTTGAGCTTCACTTGCAGCTGAATAGACCGCAGGGGGTGAGGTCTGGTTAGAAGAAGTCATTAGGGGTATGAGTTCTAAGTGTATTATCTTGTTCTTAGCTCTTTCCTCTTGCTCTTTTTTTTTGGCTACCATGAGTGAGGTGAGCAACTTTGTTCTGCCATGCCCAATCTCATGATGTTCTGCCTCAGTGAAGCTCAGAAACAATGGGACCAGCCAACCAAGAACTGGAACTTTGAAAATGGGGGCCAAATATATCCTTTCTTCTTTAAGTTGTGATTAACACATAATCATTTAAAGATCAAACATCATTACTGTTTAAAGACCCTCTGTTTAGAATATTGGGAAAAGCATAGGTCTGGACATAATTATGCCCTCCAATGTTATCCCTGGCAGGCTACTAGGTTACTGCTAACTTCACCCAACCATTCTCAACCTTTGTGGACCTATTTTCTTCAGCTAGAAGAGAGTTTATCAATGATCTCTAATGACCTTTGTTTCATACTATCCTAAATTCTTTGGTGATTCTATTTCTGATTTTAACTGGCTCAATGAGAAGATTATAATGAATGGGAACTCAGGCAGATATCTCCTGCAAACAAACACTCTGACTACAAGAGTAGATTCCAGAAGCCAGATACAAGAAGTTTATAGAACACACTATTAGGCTCAATATGTACTTGTGACAGTCCACATTAGGAAAGAGTGTCCTTAAATACATTACTTCATCTTTGAAGAGATATGACTCAAGAGGTTGTGAGAATGGTCAAAATCTTGGCTTAACAAGTTTTGATATATTATTGATAGAACAATTATCCCTCAAACTGCAAAGCCTACTTTTACACACACCCTATTTAACAGTGCTGAGTTCCAGAATAAAGAGCCTGAGCAATTCAAGTCCAGTGGAAGACTTTTGGGCTATTGTAGATAGATAGTAGGGAAAAATGAAGCACTCTAAAAACATGAGTATTTCAGTCTAAATGTAAGTCTAGTGCACAGAAACATGGTCACTGCTTGCTATGTTTGTGTAGTTTTGAACCTATTGAAATTTCATTTTTAATTTAAAATAAGAAGTTACAGGAGCTGGAGAGATGGCTCAGTGGTTAAGAGCACTGACTGCTTTCCCAGAGGACCCAGGATTAATTTCCAGCACCCACAAAGTGCCTAAGGACCATCTATCATTCTAGCTCCAGGGGGATCTAATATTTCCTCTTAGGGCTTCCACAGGCCTACATGCATGTGTTGCACAAACATACATGCAGATAAAACACATATACACATAAAATAAAATCTCAAAAATTTTTAAAAAAATAAAGTTATATGGGATGGAGAGATGGCTCAGTGGTTAAGAGCACTGGCTACTCTTCCAGAGAACCCAGGTTCAATTCTCAGCACCTACATGTTGGCTCATGACCACGCATAAATCCAGTTTCAAGAAATTCAATGTCTTCCTCTGGCCTCTAAAGTCATCAAACACCAGATGACCATGCAATACAAAGACATACATGTGAACAAAACACTCATATACATAAAATTAAAAAAAGATATATAAAAAGGGATATGGTTCCTTGACTAAAATAGATTACAGGGGCTGGAGAGATGGCTCAGTGGTTAAGAGCACTGGTAGCCCTTGCAGAGGACCTGGGTTCAATTCCCAGCACCCACATGGTAGCTAACAAACTACTTGTAACTCCAATTCCTGGGGATCCAATGCCCTCTTCTTGTCTCCATGGACACTGCATGCATGTATACACTTGTGTACATACTCATATATATATAAAATAGAATAATCTAAAGGAAATAAGATAGGTTGTAGACTTTAATCTCCTGATCAGGTATCTTCTGGCCTTTAGGTTGAATGAACAGAAAAAAGTCTGCTTGCTTTCTAGTTCTATTTGCTTAGAACGCCTTTTTGGTCCTTTTACTTTAAGGCTGTGCTTGGTTTTTTGTTTGTTTGTTTGTTTTGTTCTGTTTTTGTCACTGAACTGCCTTTCTTGCAAGCAACAAGCAAGTACATCTTGGTTTTTGTTTTTGTTTTTTTCTTTTAATCAGTTTCTTTTTATTTTTAGGAGATCACATTGTTAGCGACTTAAATGAAACACAAGATAAGATGATGTTTCAAAGCTAAGGTTTTATTCTTTAAAAATGTAAAAAGAAATTACACAAAACAGGTCTAAACCATATGCTAAAACAAAACAAATGACAAAATTCACCAGGATACCTAGGTGTGGTGGCACTTGGAAAACTGAGGCACGAGGGTTGTTAAGTTCCAAGCCAGTATAGGTTATACAGTGAGATCTTAAAAAAACAACAAACTAACAACAAAAAAAACCAACACTGAGGTAACTATATTATTGTCAGAAGTAAGTGATTACTGAACCTGACCCTTGTAAGTAACACTTTTCAGTGCTGGGTATATAATCCAGAGTGTGGCACAGGGTTTGATCTCTAGTACCATAAGAAACATAAAAGCCCTAATTAAATCCCTAATCCATAAAGCATATTACCTTCTCTGAATTCCTGAAATACATTTGCTATAACTCACAATACACTTCCTTTCACTGCCCATATTGTCCTTTACAGATAAAAATTAAACCTCAATATTGTATCTCTGAGTAGACTGTAAATTTCGCTTGAGACTTCACATTATCCAGAACTTTATGTGAATGGTCACAAACACCTAGTGAAGACTAGGTGGCATGTGCATTTTGGCAAACATCTTCCCACAATTAAGCTGCAGTTGAAAGTTGGTGTGCACTGGTGATAGTATGTAGAATCTAAATGAGATGTAGATTATACATGCAAAATCAATACCTAATAAACAACTGCCTGGGCAAGGGGGCTAATATACCTTTTACTTTAATTCCTGGTAAGTGGTCTATCACTGAACTATATTATCACTGGTTTTTATTTCATTTTGAAAGAAAAAAAATGTGTACTTCTCTTCACAGTATTTAAATGAAAAAGAATCAAACACATGCACAAGTTATTGCAACAAAAGAATAAGTAATAATAGTAAATGCTACTCTATTTAATATCAGTAGAATTCAGGGTTAATGAATAATCCAAAGAGGCTGACTGGAGTGCTAGTTATTTAAAGGTAAACTGCATAGTGTACTCCTGTTCCTTGCGACGAAACTCCTCAAACACCTGTGTAACCTCTTGGGCCTTCCTCTGCATTATGCCTGAACTGTAACTAATCCACTGCAGAGAATCCATATGATCATTCAGGATTTGGCAGACCTGCTGAAGTGGTAAATTAACGGCAGCAGTATTTCCAAGTGAATTCAGGTAAAAAACAATGTCCTTGAGATTTTGAGACATTCTTTTTAGCTCAGCATCTATGGTTTCTGCTATTTTGTAGATTCCCTCATACGGTTTATGTGCGCATAGCACCTTCAAACGCCCATTCTGTTCCTTCAGAAACTCCTGTATAGGAGTCAACAGATGTTTCAGTTCCTTCTGCTGCAACAGGACTGAATCCAATTCTTGTTCCAACCTGCTCTGATCCAGTTTCACTTTCTCCATTTCATTTAAGCAAAAGAGTGATCTTATTACCACTATCAATGCCTGGCCCCAAGTACTGAATTGGTTGATCGGAAAAAGAAGGTAGGTTTCTTGCCCTTGCAGCTGGTTCCACTTGTTTGCCACACTTTCCAGAGGACCATGAGTCATTAAAGGAGTTGAAACTGAGTTTACACTCATGGTACTAGGCATAGAAGCCACATTGATCAAGCCAGGTTATTCATTCAAGGTGTTGCAGGTGGTCTGAGATACTGGCTGAAGGCACTTGTAATTGTGGTAGTGGTATTGGTGGTAACTGTGGTAGTGGTAGTTGTTGAAGTTGTTGTTGAGAGTTCCTGGGAAGCCATGTAGGCAGGAACATTTGGCACTGTAGGGAACATAGTTCTTGAACAGTCAGTGATGGTCATAGTAGTAGATGCTGGAGCAAACCTCCCTGCCTGGGCGAGCTTGCTACCCTGTGTGTAAAGTAAGGAGCAGGCTAGAGAGAAGGGGGCAGACCCATACCGGAGCTACTACCGCAGGGAAGTCTACATCCTGGTTTTTAATCCAATATGCTAGTCAGTGTTTTTTGATTGGAGAATTGATACTATTAACATTCTGAGTTCTTATTGAAAATTACATATTAATTCATATATCATTTTGCTCTTTTTGTAATGTTTGGAACTTTCCTAATACTCATTTGCTTACTGTTTTAGTACAGTTTATTATTTTCTATATCTCTATGTATTTACCTGTTACTTCAGCATGTTGGCTTCCTTAAAGTATCTCCAATAGCTGGGTGTGGTGACACCCCTCCCCCCCCGAGACAGGGCTTCTCTGTGTAACAGCTCTGGCTGTCCTGGACTCGCTTTGTAGACCAGATTGGCCTCGAACTCAGTGATCCACCTGCCTCTGCCTCCCAAGTGCTAGGATTAAAAGCGTGTGTCAGCTGGGCGTGGTGGCGCACGCCTTTAATCCAGCACTTGGGAGGCAGAGGCAGGTGGATCACTGAGTTCGAGGCCAATCTGGTCTACAAAGCGAGTCCAGGACAGCCAGAGCTGTTACACAGAGAAGCCCTGTCTCGAAAACAAAACAAGACAAAATAAAACAAAACCAAAACCAATCAACCAACCAACCAACCAACCAACCAAACAAACAAACCCAAAGTATCTCCTGTAGCACTGGCAGAGTGATCCTGAATCCCTTTAGTTTTGTTTATCACACAGAGGTCTTCTCCAATCATGAGGTTATCTTTTATTGATACAGTAATTTGGATGTTCTTACCTTTCAGAGCTTCAAACACATCATATGACATCTTCCTGACATTTAGAGTTGCTGTTGAGGTATCAACTATTATTCTGATTGGTTTGCTTATATGTGAGACTCTGTGCTCTCTGTCACATGTATCAATATTCTTTCTTTGTTCTGTATACTTAGTGCTTTAACTATGAGGGGACATGGGTAGGTTCTATTCTGGTCTTGATTGTTTGGCATTCTAAATGCCTCTTGTGTATGAATGGCCATTTCTCTGTACATTTGGAAGGTTTTCTGTTATGATTTTGTTGAACATTTTTTTTATGCCGTTAGCTTATACTATTCCTTCTTCTATGTCTATGATTGGCAAATTTACTCTTTTAATGGTGTCCCATAGTTTTCATATGTCTGTTTATACTTTTATTATTTTATCTTTATTTTGTTTGAATGTTCTAATTCATTACCTTGTTGTCTTTGTTGATTGTCAGTTGCTATGATAAAATATCCTCCAAAAGCAACTTAAGGGAGGGAGGAGAAGGGAAGGAATGTGGGAGGAAGGAAGGGAAGGAGATGAAGTAAGGAAGAAAGGACATATTTAGTTTCATACTTTAAGATATTTTCTATCATGGTGGGGAAGTCAAGGTATCAGGAGCTTGATACAACCTCAGTCAGGAAAAGGATGAATGCTTTTGCTCACCTCTGCTTTATATAGTCCAGAATCCCAGACTCAGGAAATGGTGCCACCCACAGTAGGGTTAGTCTCCCACCTCAATGAGCCTAATCAGGATAATTTTTCACAGGCATGTCCAAAGTCTCTTATATCAGGTGATTCTAAAAGAGACTACAAACTGTTAAATGGGTTTTGGAGGTTAGACCTAGGGACTTCTCTCTTTTTCTTTTCTGTATCCTTCTTTCTCTCCTATGTAGGAGTGAATAGACGAGAAAAAATGGGACATAGACATAGTATAGGAAAGATCAAGAAAAAAGGACAGATTATTGAATAAGCCCTTATACCTTTGTATATTGATACAAAATTAATACTATATTAGGCTAAATTGGTAATGATCATTGTATATTAATGCAAAATTAAGATTGTATAGGACTACATCGGTACTGATCTTAGTATATTGATACAAAATTAAGAGTATATTTGGCCACATTGGTAATGATCTTTGTATATTGTTACAAAATTAAGGGTAACACTTCTTAAAGGTATTGTACCTAGTAATGCTTAAAAAGGAAATGTAAAGTTTTGGCCTTTTGCTACCAACCATCATAAACTGTTTAGGATAATTAAGAAATACAAACTAACAGTCATGCAAGCATGTCATTTTGTTAGTTACTATGACAGTCTACCACAGTTATTTTCTAAGCTACTCAGAAATCAAGTTGTTAAGAGACAGCAACATTTCCTTATCTAAACATAAGAGATAGACAGGGCGTCTTCAAAAACCCCAAGAGATCTGCAGAGTATGGCATTCAAAGATGTTTTCTTAAATTAAGATTTTTTTTTTATATCGAGACATTCCAGCTCCTGACAGCATACCCTATTCCACTCCAAGTAGAAGAAGAGCATCGAAGAATCTCCAGTGTGAGATGGTTGAATTAGTGGCAAGCCTATCTCTTGGCAAAAAAAAAAAAAAACAAAAAACAAACAAACAAACAAAAAAAAACCCTTGCTTCAACTGTAGACAGACTGCTGTCCAAAAAGGACAAAACTTGGAAGCAGGTAAGTCGACAGCCTAGCTCTGCCAAGACAGGGTAGGTAAGTCCTTCATAATTCCTGCTCTACAATCAATGTCTGTCAGAGAAACGGGGCCCAAACAGCTGAAGATTGATGCTGTAATGTATGGAGAGAAAATGGGAACTGTGGAGGCAGTCACGGGTATGTATGTCATTTCTTAGTTTTGGAAGCTGTAGGCCCTGCACTTCCTATATAATCAGATATATTTATCCCTCTCAGGTCTCTGAGGTGGTTGAACAATAGATAGCTAGAGTCTCATAGTTAAATTTTGAGTTGTTTAGGAATCAAGAGGGCATTCTGGATCTAAGAAGATGTTTTTAAAATTGTGATGCAAGTTAGTATGAAAGCTGAGTTAGACAGAGAACTTTAAACTCATGGAGATAGTTAGATAGTAGAATGTTAAAGTCAGGGACCAAATACATATGGACTGGACATGGAGAATGTACGCTAAGCCATATAACTCTCAGAATTGTGGCCTATTTATTTCAGTTGTTTTGTACTGTATTTATTGTTATAAGAGAAAGAACTATTTGTTGGACTGAAAAAAAAGAGAATTATGCATTCTGGGGGAAGGGTGAGAGGGTAGGAGGGTGGGGCTGGGAGGGGTGGAGGGAGAGGGCTGTAATGGAGATGTTAACTTGAAGTAATAAATAAACATTAAAAAAAAGAACACAAAAAAAAAACCAAGTAAGATTTATCATTATACTTGACTTCAAGCTCTGATACTCTGCCTTCTACTTGATCCATTCTACTGGTGAGTATTTCCACTGCATTACTTGATGTTTTGAACTTTTTATCTCCAAAATTTAATTTGTTTTTTATTTTCAGTATTTTTCTTTTTATTACATTCTTCCATAATCTGTATTGTCTTTATTTCATTCAGTTGTTTGTAATTTTTCAAAATTTGGTGTAGGAATTTATTCATGCTCTCTTTGTTTTGTTAGCTATTCTTACAGTGATCCTTTTCAATTCTTTGTCTGGGATTTCATCTAATTCACTCTCACAGAAATCCATTACTCAGGAATTGGTAAGTTTGGAGAAGTTATGTTGTTTTGGTTTTTTAAAAAAAATTTTAAGAAAAAGAAAAAACCTTTCTTCCTTCCTTCATCTCCCTCCCTTACTTCCTCCTTCATTCCTTCCCTTCTCCTCTCTCCCTATCTCAAGTTGCTTTTGGAGGATATTTTATCATAGGGGGCCAGACCGATGGCTCAGTGGTTAAGAGCAGTGGCTGTTCTTCCAAAGGACTGGGTTCAAATCCCAGCACCCACATGGCAGTTCACAGCTGTCTGTAATTGCCGGGTGTGGCGGTGCACGCCTTTAATCCCAGTACTTGGGAGGCAGAGGCAGGCGGATCTCGGTGAGTTCAAGGCCAGCCTGATCTACAAAGTGAGTCCAGGACAGTCAAAGATACACAGAAAAACCCTGTCTTGAAAAACTTAAAAAAAAAAATCTGGGATTTGGGATTTGGTTGGATTTTTAAAATCATCCATTCTCTTTGAGTATTTGCAGTGTTTTCAATGTGACTAGATTGCAATAGTGATAGGCACTGTTCTTCTCTATTGGGCTGGGGGTCTGTAGCTCAGTAACTGAGCCTTTGTCACACAGGTTCAGGACATTATACTCAGATCCAATGTTTGTTTGCTTTTCTTTCTGGAGACAGACTTTCATGTAGCCCAGGCTGGCCTCACACTCACTATGTAGCTATCTTAGTTAAGGTTACTGTGATAAACATTATGACCAAAAAACCTTGGAAAGGAAAGAGTTTAGCTCACACTTTCACATCACTGTTCATCATCAAAGGAAGTCAGGACAGGAACTCAAACAGGGCAGGACCTTGGAGGCAAAAGCTGATGCAGAGCCATCGAAGAGTACTGCTTGCTGGCATGCTTCTCATGGCTTGCTCATCCTGTTTTCTTATAGAATCCAGGACCACCAGTCCAGGGATGGCACTACTCCAAATGGGCTGGACCCTCCCCATCAGTCAATAATTAAGAAAATGCCCTAGGGCAGTGGTTCTCAACCTTTCTAATGCTGTGACCCTTTAATATAGTTAGGTGACCCAGAACCATAAATTTATTTTTGTTGCTATTTCATAACTGTAATTTTGCTCCTGTTATAGATCATAATGTAAAATCTGACAGGCAACACCTGTGGAAGGGTCATTCAGTCCACAAAGGGGTTGAGACCCAGAGGTTGAGTCTACCAATAGCCAGATCTTTTTTTTTTTTTTGTTTTTTGAGACAGGGTTTCTCTGTGTAACCCTGGCTGTCCTGGACTCACTTTGTAGACCAGGCTGTCCTTGAGCTCGCAAAGATCCACCTGCCTCCGCCTCCCAAGTGCTGGGATTAAAGGCATGTGCCACCACCGCCTGGCTATAGCCAGAGCTTATAGAAGAATTTTTTAAACTGAGGTTCCCTCCTCTCGGATGACTTCAGTTTGTGTCAAGCTGACATAGAACTACCCAGCACAGTAATCAAGGACAACCTTGATTTTGGATCCCTCTGCTTCCACTTCCCCAAGTGCTGAGTCTATACACCACCATGCACAACTCATTTTGCTTGAGTTGCCCTGTGGAGCTTTTACCCTGTCCCGCTGCTACACATCACCTTTCTTTCTTTCTGAGGTACATGTAGTGGTACACACTGGTAGTCTCACATATTCAGGAAGATTGTGAGTTTGAAGTCAGGTGGCCAATTTTTAAAAGAATTCATGTAAGAAGAATATCAACTAAGCAACCAATCAAAATCTTATAGTTCTACATTTTATGTCAGTGCTCTATCTCAAATTAATCCTTATTTTCTGATAGAGAGTCAGTATTCATACGGACATTTATTCATATGGACAATTATTCCAATACTATTTGTAAGGAAACAAACCCAGCTGGGCAGTGGTGGTGCAGGCCTTTAATCCCAGTACCTGGAAGGCAGAGGCAGGTAGATCTTTATGAGTTCAAGGCCAGTCTGCCAGTCTACAGAGTTCTAGGATAGTCAAGGTTACAGAGAGAGAGAAAACTGTCCCCAAAACAAAACAAAACAAAACAACAACAACAAAAAAAGGAGACAACCCAGATGTCCCTCAACCAAAGAATGGATTAAAAAACTGTGGTACATCTACACCATGGAGTACTATTCAGCTATCAGAAACAATGAGATTATGCAATTTGCAGCCAAATGGATGGAACTTGAAAAGCTCATCCTGCATGAGCTAACCCAGACTCAGAAACAGGCACATGGCATCTATTCACTTATAGTCAGATTTTAGCCATATAGTACAGGATAACTATACTACAACCAATGCACCAAAGGAACATGAAAATAGACTTTTTCTCCTGTCAATGAGACACTTTGCCCTAGTGGTGCTGCCTTATAGGACCCCAGTGTATGAGGAGGCTCTTGGCCCTCATATGACTGCTGAACTGGGGCGGGGGACTGTTATGTAGGGACACTCCACTCCAGAGGAGTGGGATGGAAGGGTTAGAGGGTAGAGGATGGGAAGGTGGGACTGGGAGGGGTGGAAAGAGGACACTGTGATGGAGATGTAACCTGAAGTAATAAATAAATTTTAAAAAATAACATCTGTCAATCAAATAAAATAAAAGTGAGAAATTTCAAAAAAAAAAGGACATAAAAAGAGAAGGAAATGAAATGAGACCTTTCACCTCCCTACTGCACCATTTCAGTGCTTCTGTGCAAAGTGACAAAAATGTGGTTCTACGTTTGATTGTTATATACCACTGACCTCATCATTGGTGCTTCATGTCAACACAACACATCTTCATTAAATCAGGTTGGCATGTTTTAAAATCCCCCAATTTGCCGGGTGTGGTAGCTCATGCCTTTAATCCCAGCACTGGGGAGGCAGAGGCAGGAGGATCTCTGTGAGCTCAAGGCTAACTTGGTCTACAAAGTGAGTCCAGGAGAGCCAGGGCTACACAGAGAAACCCTGTATCGAAAAAAAAAATCCTCCAATTTTGTTCTTTTATTGAGGGTGCTATCCTAAGTCTGAAGTACTTCCACAGAAATTTAAGAATCAGCTAACTTCTAAAAGAAGTAATTTTCACTTAGATTGCATTTAATATATAGTTCATTTACAGAGTGGTAACTAACATTAATAACACAAAGTCTTTCACATCCCTTATCTCTTTACTTTTAAAGATTTAAACTTATCTACTCATTTTTATTAGTCTCATTATTATTATTTTTAGTAAGGACTTCCACTTTTTTTTAATTTTCTTTTTTCAAGTTACATCTTGATTATAGCATCTTCCCTCCTCCCCTCCAGGTCCCACCCTCCCTCCCTGTTTCCCAGCTCCTTCTCCATGGATGACGGGAGCCCCCACTTATCAATCCCCCTCAGTTCATCAGTCACATAAGAGCTAAGACCTTCCTCTTATACTGGGGCCTGATATGGCAGCCCAGCTAAGGTAATGTGTTCCACTAAAGGCGACAGGGTCTATGACACACTGCTGGGTGGAGTTTTTTTCATAGGATAGTGATGCTAGCTAGGTTCCTCTCTGAGTCTGTGGGTTGTAGAATGGTTGTGCTATGCTGTATGGCTAAAATCCAGTTATAAGTGAGTAAATGCCATGTGTATCTTTCTGGCTCTGGGTTAGCATACTCAGGATGAGCTTTTCTAGTTCCATCCATTTGGTTGCAAATTGCATGATTTCTTTGTTTCAGATGGCTGAGTAGTATTCCACTGAGTAAATGTAACACAGTTTTTTTTTTTTAATCCATTCTTAGTTGAAGGACATCTGGGGTGTTTCCAGTTTCTGGCTATTATAAATAAATCTGCTATGAACATAGTTAAGGCGATGTCCTTGTGGTCTGGTGGAAAATCTTTTGTATAAATGCCCAGGAGTGGTATGTCTGGGTCTTGAGGTAGAACTACTCTCAGTTTTCTAAGATATCGCCAGATTGATTTCCAAAGTGGTTGTACAAGTTTGCACACCAGGAGTGGATGAGTGTTCCTCTTTCTCCACATCTTTGACAGTATGTGGTACCACTTTAGTTCTTGATCTTAGCCATTCTGATGGGTGTGAGATGGAATCTCAGAGTCATTTTGAGTCGCATTTCCCTGATGACTAAGGATATTGAGCATTTCTTCAAATGCTTCTCAGCCATTACAGATTCCTCTTTTGTGAATTCTCTGTTTAGCTCTGTACAGTTTTTGATTGAATTATTTGGTTTGTTGGTGTTCAATTTCTTGAGTTCTTTATATATTTTGGCCTCTGTCAGATGTGGGGTTGGTGAAGATCTTTTCCCAATCTGTAGGTTGCCATTTTGTTCTAGTGAAAGTGTCCTTTGCCTTACAGAAGCTTCTCATTTTCATAAGGTCCCATTTATTGATTGTTGGTCTTAGAGCCTGAGCTATTGGCATTCTGTTCAGGAAGTTGTGACCTGTGCCAATGAGTTCAAGGCTTTCCCCCACTTTCTCTTCTGTTAGATTTAGTGTTTCTGGTTTTATTTTAAGGTCTTTGATCCACTTGGACCTACATTTTGTGCAGGATGATAAATATGGGTTTATTTGCATCCCTCTACATGTTGACATCCAGTTAGACCAGCACCACTTGTTTTTGGCTTTTTCCATTGTATGGCTTTGGCTTCTTTGTCAAAAATTAAATGACTGTAGGTGTGTGGGTTTATTAAATCTTTTACTTAGTATTTCAACTATGACATATGCATGTTAGATAAGTAAATATAGTCTTAGGAGGAGGTCTAAATTTGTCACTGGTTGGTATTGAAACTAATTCATACTGGATCATGTCCCTGGTATTTGACCAGTTTAAAATTGTGAGTTCATTTTTTTATTGAATGTGATCTTGAGAATCCTGATTGCTTAAACAGGGGCTATATTACTTCAAAAGAGATGTATGCTTGCTTCTCCTGGAAACCAAGGGGAAGCTGGTATTAAGTGAGGATTATCTGTTATTTTCAGTGTCTCAATGTACAATTTTCAGGTTTAACCAGCTATCTAAGGATTAAAGAGACCAATGTGCAAGTGTGGTCATAAAACCTTCTGATGCAGGGGCTAGAGAAATGATTTAGTGGCTAAGAGCACTGGCTGCTCTTCCACAGGACCCAGGTTCAATTCCCAGTACCCACATAGCAGCTCACAACTTCTGTAACTCCACTTCCAGGAGATATATGACACTCTAACACAGAAAAAGACCTTAGAAACTTCCAAATAAACATAAATCACAAATTTGATACACAATTCCTCTCAAGAAGAAGAGATCTCCAAATATATTTCCCCTGTACTATTAAGAACAAATAGAACAAACCAAACCCTAAACATCAGCAAGTTTTAAAGATTTTTTTAAAGACATATGTTTATGTGCCTTAGTGTTTTGCCTACATGTATTTCTGTGTGAGAGTGGGTTCCTTATAGAATGAAGTTTAACATAATGACAGAAGTGGAAAACTTTATGGGTTTTCAAGTCATAATTTATTGTTAAAAGACACTAGCTAAGTTCTAGACATAATAAAAAAGTTTTAAATGGAGGTTCAACTCACAATTTTTTGGAAACTCTTGTTTTGAAAAATATGATCCATTTTTTGAAAAAAGAAGTTATATAGGAATTAATACTCTGTATAAGACAGTGCTGTGAAAAAAATTATCTTGGCTTTGAAAGAACCTGATAAACAAAGTAGTTGTTTGGCAGTACTCATGTTCCCTTTGGTTTCCCTTGAGGGCAGGAAAGAGACTAACTTCTAGGTCACGAAAAGAAAGATTACTAAGTGTTTGAATCACAAACTAAAAATTAGTTCATTTAGTTAATGTTTCTTTCTTAAAATATCAACACAGATGTTTGGCCTGCTACTAAATTCTATGCTTTTGTAAAGGATATTCTGAATGTCACGTTAAACCATTTTATGCATGTTGTTTCAACAAGCAGAGACACCAATAAACCCCAAGTTATAATAAAGAACTCATTCAAACAAGGACAGTAATGCTGGCTTAATTCTTAAACCATTTATAACCAGAAAGAATGCTTACATGATGGCAAACAATGGTAGGAACATGATGGACACAGGGACTTCGGTGATTTGAACAGGTATGGTCTCCATAGACACATGGGTTTAAATGCTTAGCCCAACAGAGAATGACACTCACAAGAGGTGTGGACTTGTTGGAGGCACGGTATCACTGTGGAGGTGGGCTTTGAGATCTTATATATGCTCAAGGTATGTCCAGTGTCACATCTAGTCTCTCCCCACTGCCTGTGGATCAAGATATAGAATTCTTGGATCCTCCAGCACCATGTCTGCCTGCACACTGCCATGATCCCCATCATGATGATAATGGACTAAACCTCTGAAACTGTAAGCCAGCCCTAATGAAATGTTTTCTTTCATAAGAGTTGCCATGGTCATGGTGCTTCTTCACAGCAATGGACACCCTAACTAAGACATGGACTATGTTTTTGTGTATCTGAAATGCTGATTTATGTAAGTACTTATGTAAGTAAGGTATATTTGGAAAAAAACCCAAAAATTATGATTGTACCTTTTATTTTACAGAAAGATGAGTATTCAAAGAAAAAATATTGTAGCCCAGCTTCCTATAGGCCTGTAAATGACATAATTAACAGTATGTGTTAAGATTAAGTTTAGACAAGACCTTAAAACATAATCTTAAAATGTGAAACTTAATAGCATAGAAAATACTAATAGAAAAAACTTCCAATACAGTTTTTGTACTTTAATTCCAGTTATTAGAAAGTTGGAAGACTGCCTAACTTGAAGGCTTCTGAACATCTTGATCTGTCACTCATATTTCTTTTAATTTATGGATAGAAAAAATTACTATAACAAAGAATATGTGTTTTTTTTCCAGACAGGGCTTCTCTGTGTAGCCCTGGATGTCCTGGACTCACTTTGTAGACCAGGCTGGCTTCTAATTTACAGCGATATGCCTGTCTTTGCCTCCCAAGTGCTGGATTAAAGGTGTGCACCACCACTCTCGGCCATATGTGGGTTTTTTTCTTTTAATAGGGAAAATTCAGTATGGTTTATTTTTTTCATAACGGTGCACATAGTTATTTTCTACAAAACAATTTTAATTATAAAAGATATGCTCTTATTTAATTCATATAGTTTAGTTATATATGTGATTCAAAGAGTTTAAATTATAAGTTAAAACTATTAGAATCCATAACAGAAAAGCCCACTATTAAGGACTTAGTGTAAATATCTTTCCAGATTTATAATCATCTGTATGTACACATATATGTAACTACAAATCAAAAAGAAAACACGTCATATATACTTTATGCGACTACCTTTTTGCCTACCACTAATATATAGCACAAATGTTTCCATACCAGTCCATATGTAGATTGACATGTTTCTACTTAGGGACTACTGTTAAATAAATCAGTATGAAAATGGTGACTATGTAGGAGGTGTTGGCATTCCACATCCTGTATGCCAGAGGCATTCTATCACTAAACTAGATCCCCATTTCTACAGCCCTATCTTGATTTTGACTTTCTTTGTGGCTTTATCACCTATGTTAATATCACTAAGTCAACCATTTCTAGATACTCTATGCTTTTGATTTTTTTATGTGGAACCACACTGTAATTAAGCTGTCTTACACAAAATATCTTAAGATTCAACCATATTGTTACCTTGTTATCTGTAGCCACAATTTGTTAATTTCCTCTACTAAATAATAGTTTACAGAAAGAAAATATCACAATTGATATATCCATTCTATCATGGATGTGGTTAATTTTTCCCATTATTTTAAGCTTTACTTTATTTTATTTTTAACTATATGTCTGGTGGGAAGTTATGTGCACATGTCAGTATAGGTACCTAGAGAATATAGAAGAGGGAGTTGGATTCTCTAGAGCTGGACTTACAGGTGGTTTTCAGACACCTAAATGTGGGTGCTAACAACTCCGGTCCACTACATAAGTCATGCATGCTATTAACCATTGAGCCACTTCTCCAGGCCCAAGCTTTTCTGTTATTTTAAATAATGTGGCAACAGACATTTTTGTGCACCTGTCTTGGTGTATAAAGGCAAGACAACATCTAATGGAATATCTAGGTCCTAGAATATGATTCACATGCAACTTTACTAGATAGTAGCAAATTACATTATTTCTTTTCTGATATCTTATTAATTATATCTTACAAAATTTGTTCTTTTTTAACTTTAAATTTTCATGTAAGCATATATTGTACTCTAAGTATATTCCTCCCAGATTATTCTATTTTCCTTTTATGATTCTCCCCTTCCCTATGATTACAAGTGATTGGAATCTTTTTCAGAAAGTTTTTTCATAGGCTGATGTCTTCTGTAAGTTCCAGAGTTAGAGACAGGAATCTATTGTCATTCTAGCACATGTGAGTATCTAGCTTTCCCAGCATCACTCAATGAAGAGGCAGGTTTTTTTCCAATGTACTTTTTTGGCATTTTTTGTCAAAAACCAGGTGGCTGTATCTGAGTTTATATTTTGTTCTGCTAACTTGTCCCATTGGTGTACATGTCTGTTTCTGTGTCAGTGCCATGACGGTTTTGCCACTATGGCTCCACTGTGTAACTTGAGACCAGGTCTGATAATGCCTCTAGTATTACTGATTTTTCTCAGGATTGCCTTGGCTACCCAGGATCTTCTGTGCTTCTATATGAATTTTATGACTTTTTTCTATTTATGTGAAAAATGGAGGAATTTAGGAGCCTGGTGGTCTTTTCATCTTCTAATGTCTCCAATTTCTTCAGTGTTTTGAAGTTTTCATTGTATAAGTCTTATACTTTCTCACTTAGGGTTATTCTAAGGTATTTCATTTTTTTAAATTCATTTACATTATTTTATTTGGAAATGTTTATAATAGTACAGTGAAACTGAACTTCAGAGACAATTATGCCATTACTGTGGGCATCATCAGTTTATTCTAAACGGGAGCAATGAAATTACGTACATGATGAAACAGTTCAGAACATCAGCGGAATGGCAGCTTCATGTGACACCATTTCAAGTGACTTCAGTCCACATACTTTCCAAGAATGTCACCATCTCTAAATAAGAAATAATTCTTGTCGTCTAGAACTACTTTGGTGCCTCCATATTCTGGAAGAAGAACTTTGTCTCCAACTTTCACACTGACTGGTTGAATCTCTCCACCCTTTCCTTTCACCCCTGATCCCACAGCCACTACCGTTGCTTGCAGTACTTTTCCTTGGGACTTTTCTGGAAGCATAATGCCACCTTTGGTTACAGTTTCAGCAGCATTCCTTTCAACCAATACTCTGTCAAAGAGTGGTAGAAACTTTCTAAAAGCTTGTCCAGCCATGACTCACGCCCCCGCAGCTCCAGACTCTCTGCACTCAGACGGCTGCTCAGTATTTCATTTTTTAATGCAGTTACTTACTAACAGTTCTTTAGGGGTTTAGTAATTTACACATTAGCAGCATAGTTTACAAGTTATGAAACCTTGCCAATACTTGTGCATTTCTTCAATTAAGGGAATAGATTATTTAGACGACTTTTTTTTCCTTTTCTTCTTTTTGCATCCTTTTCGAGACAGGGTTTCTCTGTGTAGCCCTGGTTGTCCTGGACTCGCTCTGTAGACCAGGCTGTCCTTGAACTCACAGAGATCCACCTGGCTCTGCCTCACAAGTGCTGGGATCAAAGGTGTGCGCCACCATACTCACCTGTCAAATCTTTTAAGATGGACACCAGTGGTGACTTGTCTAACAAATCTTGCTCTAACACATGTGGAACTGACATGGTGGTTTAGTGTGAGAGTGTATACTTCTTGTGTCGATTTTTTTCCCTTTTAATTTTTCCAAACAGGGTGTCACTATGCCTGGCTGTCCTGGACTCACTTTACGTAGACCAGGATGGCCTCAAACTCACAGAGATCCACCTGCCTCTGCCTCCAAAGTGCTGGGACTAAAGGCGTGCGCCACTATGCCCGGCACATGTTGATGGTATATTATGTGTATGTGGTCATCTACAGGTCCCATCATTATTTACTAAGTTGATCATAATTTTGCTACTGTTCTAAAATGCTATTTTCCCATAAAGCACATTTCAATATAAGTGTGTAACTATTTGGACTCTTTATTCTGTTCTACTAGTTAATGTGATTATAAGTGTGCCAATGTTATATTATCTAGCTTTTTGAGAACTGACAAGGCAAGTCTTGACTTATTCTTTTTCTTATTAGGACAGGACTGGCAATTATAAAGAGGGCTTTTGATCTTTTACTTGCATTTTTGACAGGAACTATATCACCTCTAGAGATTATTTTGAGAACTGTTATCATATACCACATCTTCTCATTTATCTAGGTTTCTTTCATCTACAAATTTTATTATTAATTATATCCTGTGGTTCTTGTTTCTACTATGCCAAACTTAAATGTATTTTATTTATATCATTTGGAGCCCAATAATTCTCAATACTTAAAGAGAACAGGATGGCAACTAACAAGAAACCCAGATTGTTTCTTCTAATTTGAATATTCATTATTTTGTAGGAATGTTAATTCTGTAAGCTCATATACCTATTTTGATGCCCACAGGAAATTATTTCTTATAAACTGTATTATCATTAATTGCTCTCTGCTTTAATAGTACAACTAAAAACTGACTAGGGAATGACATGACTACAGGTTTTGGTAATATGTGATGTCAGGCCATTAAGATATTGCTCATATTACAAATTCAGTATAGTAACACTGTACTTGTCAAGAGAAAACAAGGAAAGAACAAGAAGTGAGAACTTACATCAATTAATAAGCAAATGATTCAAAGGATATCACCTCTTCGTTAGCTACAGTAGCCTCAAGACATTGATAATTCATTAATTAATACATCTTTTGGGAAAAAAACGTATTTGTAAAAGAAGAATACTCCAAAATCACTCAAGATTACCTGTAGAGTACAATTCATCATCCTTACTATGTAGTCAAACTGTTGATGGTCCAATATTGCCCGGTTCTGCTGGACATGCAAACCCAGTTCATCAGTGAGACACTGTCTGGCTGCTTTTCCTTTAAGGGCCCTCAAAGCAGCAGGAAGGGTCTGAGAACAAGAGAATTCCAAGTGATCAAAAGCATCTTCAAGCAACCACACTGAAAATTCAAATACATCCTGTCAAGTATTTAACAAAGTTACTAGAATTTGAATTCCTATGGAACAGGTGATTCACTGCTATGATCAATTATAAAATATGTCTGTAATTATACGGTCATTTGTAAGAGAGCAAGAAAAACAAGTACAAGTAGCTTATAACGCAGATTGAGAAAACATTAAATTTACTTTCCCCTCTCCAGACTTGAGAGAACTTTAGTAGTCAAACAGACTGCTGCTTAGATCATGACTCAAAGCTATAGACATTTAGACATCTTTAGATGTTATCTTTAATGAGAGCATTAACGCTCTCATTGTAAGACCATTCAGAAATGGTTCTTCTAATTCACTATATGAAGCCTGCTCATTTGGATAACATAATAAAGAGCTTATTTAATTCGGAAAACCTAAAAGAATAGAACAAAGGTAGAAATAAAAAGGAAAAAGTCTCAGAGCAGGAGGATGCAACAACACTACAAGCAAGTATAAAAACAGCATGTGAAACCTAGTGTGATGGAATACACCTGTAGTCAGAGGGGCTGAGGCAGGAGGAGGATCAGTAAAAGAAGGCCAACCTAGACTATTACACAGTGAAACCTTGTCTCAAAATTCCAAAACCAAAATAAGAAATGATGAGCATGCAAAAGCTGAAGGCAAGAGAAACAGGAAACCTGCCACATTTCAACACATTCTCTCTCTCTCCAAACCAATCAACCAAAAATAACCAACAAACACTCTCATGGCGGTACAATGGTGGCGTATGTTTTTAATCCCTGCACTTGGGCGGGAGAGGCAGGCAGATCTCTGTGAGTTTGAGGCCAGCCTAGTTTACAGAGCAAGTTCTAGGACAGGAAAGCTACACAGAGAAACCTTGTCTTGAAAAAAACAAAAACAAACCCAAATAAAAAACCCAAGAACAAACAAACAAACAAACAACAACTCAACATGAAAAGGTAAGGGATGATGGGTTATTTATTGAGTAGCCAGCAACTATACATGTTTAGCAGATGTTCAGAACTGTGACCACGAGTCACCAAGAAAAGGCTATGTCATGTTCAGCATGTTCCACTGAAAAAGACAAGAAACCTAAAGAGGCACATATATATTGTAGTATCAGTTTCCAGTCTTCACTACACAATTTAAATAGATTCCTTGCAAAAAAATGAAATTATTTATAAAACAACATATTGAAAAATAACTTTAAATATTTAAAATAAATAACCATGCTTTAAAACTGGAGAGAAAGTGGCTGGAGAGACAGCTCAGCTGGTAAGAGTATGAATTGCTTTTGCTGAAGATAAAAGTTCATTCACAGCACTCACGCCAAGTGACTCATCACACTGTAACTCCAGCTCCCAGGGGTTCTAATGCCATGGCCTCTGGTGGCATCTGCACTACTCATATGTATATAGTGTGTACACACAATTAAAAATTATAATATGAAAAATTTATAACAATTAGAGAGAAACAGGATTACCAAATTTTTCCTGTAGGCATAGGCTTGAACTAAAGTCTTAAATTTTTAGACACTATTCATTTAAAATGACTTAAAGACATGAAAGACAATTAGAGAAGAGATCACTTGCCAATTTCAAAATGTAATCCTAAGAAGGAAAATAACAAATAGGAAAAATATTGTTTTATTACCTTCTCAGTCTCCAAAGTTTTATTTTCAAATATGAATGAGATGCAGTTTCTAACAACTTCCAGTCTCTGTGCACTGTTAAAAACTGCTATCACTTTATCCATTATTGAAACTAGTGGAAGAATATAAAGAAAACACAAATAAATTAAAATTACATAAACTATGCATGTATTAGCCTAATCTTTCAAATCCTGGGAAAAAAAATAAAATAATGAATGCCATGTAACAAGAGGGAAAAAATACTATATATTGGTCATGCCAACAGCCTTAAAGTGATTAAGTTCTCCCTTTGGAGGATGCAATTTAGTTCACATTTCATAACAGTGAAGAGGTAAATTACTAGCGTAACACTTGCGAATATATACACATCTAACAAATCAACTTCAAGATACACCCAGAATGCTAAGCTAGAGCTACAATGGGAAACAGGTCCACAATCCCGAGATTTTTAACACATCTCCCTCAACTGCTAGGGAAGAAGAGAGAAGTATCAGTAAAGAAAGTCCATGAACTGCCAATAAGAGAGCATGCAAGGGACTGACCTAGGGCCTCAGCATGTATGTAACAGTTGTGTGGCTTAGTCTTCATGTGGGACTCCTAACAACAGGGGCTATCTCTGACTCTGTTGTCTGCCTTTGGGACCCTTTCCCCTCACTGGGCTATCTTGTCTAGCCCCAATAGGAGAAAATGGGCCTAGCCTCACTGCAACTTGATATGCCAAGGCTGGTTGATACCAATGGCAGGCCTCCCCTTTTCTGAAGAGAAAGGGGAGGGGATGGGGAGAGTTGGGGCAGAAGGACTAGGGGAAGAGGAGGGAGCGGAAACTGCAGTTGGGATGTAAAGTAAAATAATTACTTAATTAAAAAAAAAAGAAAAAAGAAAAAGAAAGACCATAGCCCCACTTCTTTCTCTTGGTCCCTTGGTCTCTTGGAAGAGGCAAGTCTGGTCTCAAAATGGAGGGCATAGTCCAAAGGAACCAGAACAGTTCAGGAAGCCTTTTATTGGTGGTCTGAGCTTTGAAACCACAGATGACAGCTTAAGAGAATATTATGAGGAATGCAGTACACTTACAGACTGTGTGGCAATGAGAGAGCCCCAAATGAAATGTTCCAAGGGCTTTGGTTTTGTGACCTACTCTTCTGTTGGAGAGTTGAATGCTGCAGTGTGTGCTCAGCCATACAAGGTTGATGGGCATGTGGTAGAACAAAGAGAGCTGTTTCTAAAGAAGATTCTGTAAAGCCTGTGTCCACTTAAGAACAGAATGAAGAAAAAACAGAGTGCAGAAAAGAATTTTGGTGGTATTAAAGAAGATACAGAAGAATATAATTTCAAAGAACTTTTCTTCTTTGAAAAGTATGGCAAGATCGAAACCAAAGAGGCTATGGAAGACAGTGTGGAAAAAAAGAGGATTTGTTTTTGTAACTTTTGATGATTATGACACAGTTGATAAAACTGTTGTTCAGAAATACCATACTATTAGTGGGCAGAATTATAAAGTGAGAAGGGCTTGTCATACAGGTCTTTCTCTTGCTTGGTTAGTTACCCTCAGGTATTTTATATTGTTTGTGGCTATTGTGAAGGGTGCTGTTTCCCTAATTTCTTTCTCAGCCCAATTATCTTTTGTATAAGGAAGGGCTTCTGAAGCTTCTGTAAGGGAAAAGACACTGTCATTCAAACAAAACGGCAGCCTACAGATTGGGAAAAGATCTTCACTAACCCCACATCTGACAGAGGGCTAATATCCAAAATTCACAAAACAACTCAAGAAATTAAATGCCAAGAAACCAAATAATCCAATCAAAAACTGGGAACAGAGCTAAACAGAGAATTCACAAAGGCAGAATCCCTAATGGCTGAGAGACACTTGAAGAAATGCTCAGCATCCTTAATCATCAGAGAAATGCAACTCAAGATGACTCTGAGATTCCATCTCACACCTGTCAGAATGGGTAAGATCAAAAGCTCAAATGACAGCACATGCTGGCGAGGGTGTGGAGAAAGGGGAACACTCCTCCATTGCTGGTAGGAGTGCAGGCTTGTGCAACCACTATGGAGGTCAGTCTGGCAATATCTTTGAAAACTTGAAATAGCTTTACCTCAAGACCCAGCCATACCACTTCTGGGTATACATCCAAATGACTCCTCATCAAAATCACAAGGAAGTTTCCTCATCTATGTTCATAGCAGCCTTATTTGTAATAGCTAGAAACTGGAAACAACCCAGATGTCCCTCAACCGAGGAATGGATTAAAAAAAAACTGTGGTATATCTACACAATAGAATACTACTCAGCTATCAGAAACAACGAAATCATGCAATTTGCAGCCAAATGGATGGAACTAGAAAAGCTCATCCTGAGTGAGCTAACTCAGACTCAGAAGGATGCACATGGCATCTATTCACTTATAATTGGATTTTAGCCATATAATACAGGATAACTATACTACAACCAATGCACCAAAGGGAACAGGAACATAGACTTTTTTACCTGTCCATCAAACACTTTGCCCTAATAGTGCTGCCTTGTAGGCACCCATTGGATGAGGAGGCTCTTGGGCTTCATATGACTGCTGAACTGGGGCGGGGGGCTGATATGTAGGGCCACTCCACTCCAGAGGAGTGGGATGGAAGGGATGGGGCTAGAGGATGGAAAGGCGGAAAAAGGGTACTATGATGGAGATGTAACCTGAAGTAATTAATAAACATTTAAAAAAAATTGAACAAACACACATTCTTTTACTTATTTAAAGACAGGACTCACTAGGTAGCCCTGGCTGCCCTGAAACTCTACGTAGACCAGGCTGGCCTCAAACTCAAGCGATTCACCAGCCTCTGCTTCCTGATTGCTGAGACTAAAAGTGTGTGCCACCACACCCAGCACTACAAACATTAAAGGAAGATGCATATCAGGCAACAAACAGAAAATTGCTCAGCACTCTGGTGCTGGGAAGTGTAACTTCCTTATGTGACATTGCTGGTAGAGTAATATGTAGGGCGACTGCAGTGGAAAAGTGTCAGTTCCTTAAACACAGAGTATCACACCACCTCACCAGTCCATTCCTGGGAATGTACTCAAGAGAACTGAAAACCTATCTGTGTAACAAGTTGTGCATCAATGTTCACATCAGTATTATTCATAAAACCCCCAGAACAGAACCAACTCAAATTCCATCAACTCATGAATGGATTAAAAAAGAAGGTCAAATAAATATACAGTTAGGAAAAAAAGGAAGAAAGACAGTCCACAAAAGAGAGTGTATTTATAAATCGGATATCTAGTAAGAGAATCATTTAAAAATACAGAAAATTCTAATAACTCAATAATAAATAGCTCAACTTAAAATTGAACAAACACACATTCTTTTACTTATTTAAAGACAGGACTCACTAGGTAGCCCTGGCTGCCCTGAAACTCTATGTAGATCAGACTGGCCTCGAATTCAAGCAATTCACCAGCCTCTGTATAACTGCTGAACTACTGTTGAACATTATTCACCCATAAAAAGCAATGGCATACTGACATATGCTACAATAAAAATTTTTAAAACATTATGCTAAATGAATAAACGAGTCACAAAAGAACTCATGGTACACAATTCCATTTATACAAATGCCCATAATAGGCAAATCCATGTAGACAGAAAGTAGATTACTCTCCAACCCAGAGAGAAAGTAGTTCTAGAAGGAAGTAGGAAATCATTGATAATAGGTACAGAAGAACAATGGTTTGAGAGAATGTTCTTAAACTCAATAGTGATAATGGTAGAGTTTAAATGTGAGTTTCTCAAAAGTAACTGCACTATATACATGTAGGAGAACTTTTGGTATGTGAACTACAACTAATTGTTTTAAGAAAGAAACAGATTTTACAGAGGCAGTGGTGAGATTACTGTCACTTTTTGAGAGAGGCAATGTAGATGGAGTAGTTTCTGTGTATTGAGAACATTCTGATTCTAGTTTATGAGCTTATTCATTTTATAAAAGTATATGCTTTTCTTTGATGTGTCTTGTATTTTAATGGAAGGACACACACACACAGTTTGTTTTTCTGTCATGTTTTTGAGACAGACTCTCATTTTGAGAACTAGTCTAGGTGAGTGTTATACTCCCTATGTAGCCGTTTGGCCTAGAACTTGGGTCAATCCTTCTGCCTTAGCTTCCTGAGTGCTGTGGTTATAGGAATATGCCACTATTCCCATCTCATAAAAGGTTTATTTTTAAAAAGATCAAACACATGCACACACGCATGCACACACAAATACATACCAACGGGTGGACCTGCTGGCACCACACATTTCTTTTCTATTCTTGTAGCAGGAGGGGCATTCTGGTTCTTAATAAGGTTTTCCTGTATTAGTTCCTGAACCCGGGTTTCATTAATCTTTGGAAAAGGAAGAATATGAACTCTCAAGTGGGATCCTTCTGTTGGACGTGGAACTTTCTGGAATGCCATATGAGGGTTTGGATTTTCCTGCAACATCAGACACAGGTAAAATTATCCACGTTAACATATTTAATGTATCAAGTGGAAAATAGGAAGAATACAAGAGCACAGAGTGACACACTGAAATCAGACAGGTAATTACAGATTCATATACATGTCAAAGTATATAGAATATCACAATCTTCTTCCAGAATCATCCAGCAGCATCTGAGACAGTCTTTTTCTGTAAATATGTAACTTGCTTGGATTTTAGATCTGGTTGCATCTCCTCACTTTTTAATTATGTGAATACTTCAATGCTTAATACTTGGGCCTCTACTCTACTAACATTTCAATCCCTTGGAGATCACTTCCAGTCTCTTATCTCCTAATCATAAAGACATCAATTACTCAATGGTCTTAATCTGAGTGTTCTCTCCAGTTATATAGGTCTCTATTTAACTATGCACACAAAATATTTCCACTAAGATTTAAAATAACATGTTTAATTTAGGTCTAAAATGTATCTAGATATCTGTTTTACTACTCATGAATTTTTTCTAATCATTCCTGTGGAAAGATTGGTCATCTTTAATCCCTCTTTCTAATATACAGTATTCTTTCCATCACGTACCATCCACAAGGTGCATTTACAATCAGACAATTTCTCACTTTAAGTCAACAGCTCTAATACTGTCTAGTACACCTGGTCTCCCTGACTCTGCCCTTTTTCCATCTCTCAACAGTGAACGCAGTGATCTCATTAAAAGCATGCCACATAATCTTGTTCATTCAAGTGGCCTCTTCACCACAGTAAAATCCAAAGTAATTAACAAGACTGTAAGATCGAGCCTTTCTATGCAACTATATACTACATGCATTCCAGTCAACTGTTACCTTGGTCTGGAATGTTTCCTGGCTCCTACTGAATTTGCATTTCTTGAGGACAGCCTTCTGGACACCTTACCAAAAAAATATACTGCTTCCGTCAATATACCCTTTATCTTCCTTGTATTTTTCTCTTTAATATATAAAACCTCTTCACATAGTATGGATTATTTACTGTTCAGCCTTGTCTCACCAAAATGAAGCACCACAAAAACAGACATTCTGCTTGATTAAAAAGGTATTTTTTTCAAGGTCTGTAAAGAATTGTGTTGGTATTTTGATGGGAATTGCATTGAATCTGTATATTGCTTTTGGTAGGGTGTCCATTTTTTATTATGTTGATCCTACCTATCCACGGACATGGGAGATCTTTCCATCTTCTGATACCCTCTTCAATTTCTTTCTTTAAGGACTTGAATTTCTTGTTGTACAGGCCTTTCACTTGCTTGGTTAGAGTTACCCCCAGGCATTTTATATTATTTGTGGCTATTGTGAAGGGTGTTGTTTCCCTAATTTCTTTCTCAGCCCATTTATCTTTTGTGTAAAGAAGGGCTACCAATTTTTTTTTTTTTGAGTTAATTTTGTATCCAGCCACCTTGCTGAAAGAGTCTGTAAGCTGTAGGAGTTCTCTGGTGTGATTTTTGGGGACACTTATGTATACTATCATATCATCTGTGAATAGGGATAATTTGACTTCTTCCTTTCCGATTTGTATTCCCTTGATCTCCTTTAGTTGTCTTAATGCTCTTCAAGTACTATGTTGAAGAGGTATAGGGAGAGTGGGCATCCTTGCCTTGCCCCTGATTTTAGGGGAAATGCTTTCAGTTTCTCTCCATTTAATTTGATGTTGGCTACCAGCTTGTTGTATAAATAAATATAAACCATTTTACTTTTCTTCATGTATATGCATGTGTGTTTCTTTGTGCATATGCACTCATGCACGAAGGTGCCTGTAGAGGCCAGAGGAGGGCATTGGCTGTCCTGGAACTGGAGTTCTAGGTGGTAGTGAGTTCTTGGATGTGGGTGCTGGGCACTGAACTCCAGTCCTTTACAAGACCACTGGACCATCTTTCCAGCCCCATATTAAAAAGTTTTGTTTTGGGTTTTTTTTTTTGAATTTTTGTTTTATTTTTCCTGTTCTATATAACTGTTACAGGAAAAAAAAATCTGATAGGCATGCAGAAGGCACTAAACTACTTTCCACTGCATTCTATCAAGTGTGATAGAATAATTGACATATATCCAAACTGTAATAATTTAGTCATTTTAAAGCTTTTGGGGCAGAAGTTTGAACCCAGGACTTTATGCAACCACTAAGCTACAGCCCTAACCCTATCAGCTAATATTTTTAAATATTCTTAGGGTCAGCATGAAACTTTATCTAGTATTGAGTTAAGGAGGATTCAATTTCAAATCCTGAGCAGAGTGGAATTCATGTGTTCTATAAAGTTCTCTAGGGAAGGCTGCTTTACAACGTTTCTTAGACCACTTCTAGCATTTATTATCCTTCTGCCACCAGAAAATTCCTTATTTCCACTGAACCTATGCTATTCATTGTGTAGACTAAACTCATTAGTATCCTATAACATGATCTTGTCAGTTAAAAATGGTTAACTGTCACCATCTATTAAAACTGTTCCTCCAAATTCTTTTTGGTTATGTGGCTCAGATCCAGAAAAAGAAAAAGGTAGATTAGGGCAGAGGATACAGTTAGTATTTCTCAGAAAACAATGGAAATAAGACGGCTTTTTGTTTCAAAACACTAGATTTTGTTTTTTGTACTGCTCAATATGTGTTGTTAGACAAGTAATTTTACCTAAGATAGTCAGGCTTATGTTACAAGGTTCCTTGAGAAAGCAAAATCATATATATATATTTTTTTCTAAAATTCTGCCTGGAATGAACACACATCCCCAATTTGTAGTCTTTGTAATCTCTCTTTGAACTTTAGGCATAATTTCTATTTACATATTCTCAAAATATTTAATTGTCAATTTCCTAATATGGTGGATATAGTTTTTCCAGAGTGGAGAGGTAATCCATATGGACCTTGAATCCTGAATCCTTTAAAGAATATTTACTATTTCTATTTAGATTAATTGTAGCAAAAAAAAAAAAAAAACCTTCTGCACACTCTATTGATTTTAAATGAAGTAAATAGTCATCATGACAATATTTAAAGATTTTGTGTATGTGTATATACGTAAATGGTCATATATGTATGGGTATATACTTAAGGAGTGTGTGTGGAGGTCCAAAGAAAATTTTGGGTGTTGGTCCTCACCTTACATCTTGTTTGAGACAAGGTCTCTCTTGCTCACTACTGTGTAGGCTAGGCTGGCTTGCTTGAAAGTTTCTGGAATTTCTTCAGCTCTATATTCCTTCTCCCCACAGACGTACACTGAAATGAATTATGGACTTGGACACTATGGTATCTTGTTTTCACATGAGTTCTTGGGATCTGAACTCAGGTTGTCAGGTTTACACAGCAAGGGCTTTACCCAATGAGCCATGTTCCAGCCTCCTCATTTGAATAACTTTTAAAATATTAAAACAAAAATAAAGTAGAATTTTTTGTAATAATGCAAGTATCTATGAGTTACATTTTATTTTCTTAGCATCTCTATTACCAGTTGTTTTAACAAAGACTTAAGGTCATTTAGAAAAACAAAGGTTACATGTAGCATTTATAGTCAAAATCTGTATAATTCAGTAGTGTCATGTTTATCTTTTTAGGAAAGAACAGAGACCCATAAAAAGTCAAGGAAGTTCAGAAGAACATTATAGCTTGGATTTTGCATGGCTCCCAGTGCCCACATGCTAGGCTTTGTCATCAGTCATTGGTGCTATTGGGAATGCTAAAATTCTTCAGAGTTAGGGCATAGTGGAAAAGAAATTATATCACAAAGTATGTACCCTTGATGGGGATACTGGCCCCTTGGCCCCTTCCTGTCTCTGCTTCCTAGCTACAGTGAGATGAACAGCCTCTTCTACTATGTACACTCATCATGATGAGCTATGCCACCAAAACGCAAAACATCAAGGTCCAGTACCTTTTGCTTTAAGTCTCTGAACCTTAGAGTCAACATTAATCTTTTCTCCTTTTTTTTTTTTTTTTAGGTTTTAGGTATTTTGTCCCAGTAACAACTGACTAACAGAGAGAAAATGTGTGAGTCAAGGTTTCCAGATGCATCCAAACTTATTTACCCTTATGATGACAGTGACTCTAAGGGTTAAATGGACAAGCTGAAATAGACAATCCCAAAACAAGATTAGACATGAAAACATGGTAAAACTAGGTGGCATTACAATTCAGTAGCAAACTTAATCTTTTACTTTTATGTTCTGATTTCAGAATGCCTGAGGGTTCAAATCCATGCCTGATTTTTATTTATCAGTATTTATTTATCAGTAGTGTGATCTGGTACAGGGTTGATTCACTAATTTAATTTGTACTGGTGATAACACACAACCTACTTCATAAAAGTCTTGTGAGGGCAATTACCAGTTTTTACAGGAGTGCTCTCACAACATGAACACTACATACATTCCCAGGATCAATCTATATCTATTTTCTAAAAGTTTAGATTACATTTATTTTAAAAACATTGCTCCATTACATTTTTTGTATGATACTGTACTTTTAAAAAGAAATTAATTACTTTCCTTTTTAATATCGCAATACCAACTATTTGTTAGTAATAATAATGATTGCATTTGTAGTAAAAGTAGCAGCCAACAGTCTAAACAAGAATCACTTATTAAAGAAAAGATGTTGCTCACTAACAGTATTCCTATAAACAAAATCAGAAAAACTATAAACCAAATCTATGTAACAAGCATTTGAAAACCCCATGTTATAACTCCAAAGTTTATCTGTAGTTGTAGAAACTTTCCACAGCAAAATATACACCTCAGATAAATTTGCTAAATTATGACATACTGAGTTTATAGGATGCAAATCTACCATTTGGTTTCCTGGCCGCTGTGTCTGTGTACTACTGCCCTCTAATGGGCAGTATGTTAAGTATAAAGGCCCACATGTGTCACCTGAAACTATGCTTGGTCCACATAAGCACTTGTATGAAAAGAGCAGCAAGGAAAGGAAGCTCAGGTTAGGATTTGGGGGATTCAAGAGTGTCTTAGAAATATCTACTCTTACTTCTCACTATGAATGGGTTTGGATTGGTTCCTTCAGTTCCTGATTTCATTAAAAACTGTAATTCAGTTTTACTGCTGAAACAAGGGAATCCGTTATTTTCTACCAGTCCAAACCAATAAACAAAGCTTTACTTGAGTTCAGAAAAATTTTAATTCAAAGTAATAACCAAAGACTTAGATAACTGAACACAGTGATGTGGAAACAATTCATGCAAGTCCACCAGAATGAACAGCCTGAGAAAATCTGGCTAAACTCAGCCCTATCATTGGGAGTAAGTGTTAAATTCTGATGATGGTTTTCAAGGCATGGTCTCCATCATACACAGGGGAAGGCTCACTGTTTTTCTCAGTTTTGAAAAAAAATTACAACCAGACATACCACCATAGGTCAGGCAACATCAGATTTTTTATAGAAAAGAAGCCAAGAATACATGTCAAATAAAGGTAAAACAAAACAAAAATCCTGAGATTCATTGGAATTTTGATAGCCACAGTAGAAAAAAAAAAAAACTTCCTACAAATTGGACTTTTTGGACTTAGCAGTGAAAGACATATCAATGTGGCTTTGTTAGAGATTACCAAATATTCCAGAATAGTGCAGATATTTAAAATTGTTTAATGTCCACTATTCATACCTCACACTCTGGGGAATAACACGAATCCTCCCAAAGATAGTTGAAGACATTATTATTGCTTATGTAAATCACAAAATACTATCAATATTGATTGAACTCTTGAGCTTGCCTGACAGTACATGAGACTGATGGAATGAGACATTCTCAATTTATAATGTTATAAACCTTTTAATGATCACTGAGATGTGTCATGATCTCCTAACAATGCATTTTGTGTTGAGGTTTTTCCCATCTAATATGTCTTCTTGGATGTGCTTCTTAATCTTGCTCCTACTAGCATTTTAAACTTGACAAGTCTTTGTTTACAGTGGATGTAGGGTGTCTTCATGCACTGTAAAGTGTTTGGAAACATCACTGGCCTATATTTACTAGATAACAAGAGTACAGCCTGTCTCTGTGATAACCAAAAGTATCTTCTGATACTTACCTATATGACAATGTCTCTAGAATGGGGAGGGTTGAGTATTTTGAGAATCACTAATTTAATGACTCCAGATAGTCTCTATTCTTTTTTTTTTTTTTTTTTTTGGTTTTTCGAGACAGGGTTTCTCTGTGTAACAGACTCACAGAGATCCGCCTGCCTCTGCCTCCCAAGTGCTGGGATTAAAGGCGTGCGCCACCACGCCCGGCTTGATAGTCTCTATTCTTACCTAGTTACTATTATCACAAATATTAAGGCAACATTTGCATATAATGATTAGCTAAGAAAATACACATTCATTCACCTGCTGAAATTAAAATAATAGCCACAAAGATATACTACTCCACACTTATGAGAATGACTGCAAGAAAAGCAAAGAAACAAAAAATAATAAATTACAATACTGAGTGTTTCTTAAGATGTAAAGCAAATGGAACTCTCATATACTACTGGTGGGAATGCAAAATAATATAGGCAGTTAGAAAAACAATCAGCAGGTTTTGTTTTGTTTTGTTTTTTAGAGACAGAGTTTCTCTGTGTAACTCTGGCTATCCTGGACTCCCTTTGTAGATCAGGCTGGCCTTGAACTTACAAAGATCCACCTGCCTCTGCCTCCTAAGTGCTGGGATTAAAAGGTGTGTGCCCCCACAGCCCAGCAACCAGCAATTTTTAAACAAAGTTAAATGTTGTATTACCAAATATCCTGGTATCTCAGTCCTAAGTATTTATCTAAGAGAAATAAAATTTACATTTATGTAAACACCTGTATAAATGTTTAGGATACTCATTTTTGCCAACATTGCTTTTGGGTTTATGTTTGTTTTTTTTAGACAGAGTCTTTCTGTGTAACCCTGGCTGTTCTGGAACTCTCTTTGTAGACCAGGCTGGCCTTGAACTCACAGAGATCTGCCTGCCTTTCCCTCCAGAGTGCTGGGATTAAAGGTGTTAGCTGCCACATCCAGCCAGCAAAATTGTTTTTCAGCAGGTCAACAGAGAAAGAAAACAGGCAATCCGTGCAAGTAGATACTCAAAAGTGAAAGGTATAATCTCCAGCTATATGTGACTATGGATGAATTTGAAATTCATTATATATTAAGAGAATGAAGCCAAACTCAAAACAACTGAATTGTAGAAAGACTAGTGATATAAACAGAGCACTGGTCACCAAGCGTTTGAGATGGAAGGAAGATCTGACTACAAAGAGGCATCAAAGAACTTTTTAAGTGATAAGAATGATATATGCACCTACAATGGTGCTGGTGGCATCGTACACTTGTCAAATGTATAGATGTGTACACTAAAAATTTTATTCTACATAAATCAAAACATAATAAATTGACTTATCATGAACAAGCAAATCAGATAGAGGAGTTTATGTTTTGAGTTAAAAGGTCTTATTTTAACTGATTTTCTAGTACTTCAAAATGAAGTTTCCTAAAATTCTCATCTTGATTGGCATTTAATTATGAGGTGTTGTATGAGGTCTCTTATGAGGTCTGGAGTCACAGGGATAATAAGGAGCCTAAGTAGGAAAATATGTGCTCATGCAGACACTGGAAGGAAGAGGGCAGCCTTCAGTATTATCAACTTGGCTCAGAAGGAAAAGTTGTAGAGATATGTATAAAATAACCTTTGTGGCATTGACTGTACTAATGCTTGCATGGTTGGGTGGTGGTGGCACATGCCTTTTAACCCCAGCATTTGGGAGGCAGAGGAAAGTGGATCTTTTTGAGTTCGAGGTCAGCCTGGTCTACAGAGTGAGTTCCAGGACAGGCAGAGCTATACAGAGAAACCTTGTCTCAAAACAACAGCAGTAACAACTAAAGAAGAAAAAGACTGATGCTTGCATAACTTGCCTCAAGTGCATTTAGTCTTTTCCCCTATTCCACCTTTCAGATTCAGAGGTACTGAAGTCACTAATACTTAATTATTTAGGAAGTTCCAAGAATCAAGAAAAGCAGCTAAATCTAGTTCAATTCATGGAACTCACATTCTTGAAACCTCACAAAAGGGCAAAATAAAGGAGTGATGAAACGGGAAAATCAAGTTCTCTTTGAAATTCTGAAATGGGATGTGAAGGCAAGCTAGCCACACATAGCAGACTTAAATGTAGCTAAGTATTTACAAACATCTGAAATGTTTAAATGAACATGGAATTACTGCTTTTCAATTCTAACCCAAGAATAACCAAACAGTAAAATTATATGGTTGGTTCTTACCAAAGGGGGATTTTAGAAATGTGACTTTGACATGGTAGTAAAACTGACTTTCATGTAAAAATAAAACTATGTGCATTACTTTCCAAACATTGCCATGACTCCTCTTCTTATTTTCAATTTCCTGCATGACCCAAGAAAATAACATTGCCACAATGGTCTGATTTTTTTTTTTAATTTCATAAAGTATTTATGCTTTAGTGATGTCAGGGCTGTCACAAATTTCAGAATCTTACAACTAGAAGGGATGACAGCAATCCATCATGGTATTCTCAGTTTCTCAATCATCATGTTTGTGTATCTTTTCTGAAAGATACTAGAATCATGTGCATAAAATATGCTCAAAACAAGTAAGTACTTGATAAGTACACAACAGATGAATAGAATCAACTAAATTAAATGGACTTGAATTAGATTTTTAAAAAGCTTAGTAAGGATTCATGAAATGTAAAGTGTATTTCAAAGAGTCTTAATAAATAAGACAACTTTTATTTTACACAATAATGCAATCTTTCATTTTGATTGCTTTAAAAACTGAAAGCACAGTATGTGATTTATATTTACTTTTAAGAACATAAGTACTAGATATTAATTTTATTGTATTTTAGTTATATACTGGTAAATATGAAGTATATAGCTATAGCATTTGTCTTGGAATAGTCTTGAGAAAAAGATCAAAGAAGTAAACAGCTAGTTATTAAAAGTATCAGTCCTATTTGACTCATTTAATTAAACTGATTCCCTACCTGGCATTTTGTTTATCGTTGAAGTACATCAGTAAACCATTCCTACCTAGAGAACAATAAGTTACTCTCTAATCTTCAATTTCCTTTTCTGTCCAACACCAGTCTTCTCGGACTAAACAAGGCCAAGCGCAGGGTCACTGCTAAGTGAGAAAGTATGCTACAACACTGTCATAAAGTGTAACTGAAACATTAGTACTTTTTTTTTTTTGAGACAGAATTTCTCTGGCTGTCTTGGAATTTGCTTTGTAGACCAGGCTAGCCTCAAACTTAGAGATCCACCTGCTTCTGTCTCCCAAGTGCAGGGATTAAAGGTGTGTGTCACCACTGTGTAGCTGATTATTATTTTCTTTTGGATTGCAGATAGACAGAGCCAATCTGATAGAGTGAGGTTAGGAATTAGATCTAAGAAAGCTCATAAATTTCAACCCTGGATTCTATCAGTTAATAGTTATCTATCAGCTAACAATTATCTATCAGTTAATAGTTAATAACTATTTATCAGTTAATAGTTAATACCAATATAATTCTGAGTCAATTATACCCTCAAGAAAATGGGTTTACTGAACCTGCCTTAAATGGGTGCTACAGGATTTTAGGTAACATATGTAAAGTGGTTAATGCCATGCCATTTATTTAAACTTTTGATAAATCAATTATGACTTAAAATGAAATACTGTTTCTTAAAAAAAAGAACTAATTATAAATGACAGCCAACTGAAGTTATTACTATGCTGAATAATTAAAATAGAAAATTATCTTTTGCCAGGACCAAGCATGCTACAACCTAATTTCTACAAGTGTTAATTACTGTTCTTTTCACTGACAGTGAAACACACTGTCAAACTGAAATTAAAAATCACTAGTAACTTAAGAAATAAGCCAAGAATATTCAATTATGTAGCATAACTTAGATAGGCACAGTTCAGAAAAGAAAGACCATTTGTTTTAATGCGAATCATTCAAAAAGAATTATTTCTCTCAAAGGAAGGTCAGATACCAAATGTAGAACCAGAGCATAATTGAGTAGAGTAGGGGGAATAGCTCAGAAGTATAGTGGATACATAGCATGCACAAGGCCCTGGGTTCAATCTTCAACACACTCACGTGTACAAACACACACACACACACACACACGCACTTGCACACACAAGCAAAGAATATAAAAGAATATAATTATATAATACTGACAAGGTAATAGTTTACTATTTCTGCTTTTAACTTACTGGTTCTCAGATTTCAGATGAATGTTAACCTAGCAGTGACTAATGATTCATTGTCAAACAATTTACCTTGTCAAATTGCAAGATTAAACAATACACATTGGGGCCAGAACACTAATATCAAGTTCTTCTTAGCTCTAATTCCTTAAAAAAACAACTTCCCTCTGCTTTTCTTTAGAGGTCCACATTCCCCACTTGATTTATGTTTTTTAGCAAAATCAAAAGCTTCACAAGCAGGAGTGGTCAGCACTCAGCCCAAACCCACATGCAGTCTCCCAGCCAGCCTACAAATTTGGGAGATTAGTTCACCACCATCTACTGTTTAATTTGCAACACTTCCTTTATCCAGGGAGCATTCTTACCTTTGAGTTTCTGTGGTCCATGTGCCAGTTTTCTTTCTTTCTTCTAGCTTAGTTCATTAGCTCATTCAAATAATGAAAGTCAAAGGAAAAGCAGAGCACATCTTCAGTGCTGTCTAAGGTATATATAACCTCCACTGTGTTTAAACTCTGTGTTAAACATGAGACCCAGGAGAAAACTCACAATGAGGGCAAGATATTTATGGGAAAAAATGTGGCCAAGACATTTTCACGATACAGTGACTAATATGAAAATGTGATAAATTCTGACATACAGGACCAAGTGTGACAACTTGGGATTGAGTATCCAGAGTGTAAGAATTACAGCTAGAATGTTGGAGCTTCTTAGCTCTGAAAATGAAATATTTTATTAGTACTTTTAAATGGACTAAATACACTTACTTACATTTTTGAATAGTTGCTCAGCAAGTTCTCTGATATGCTTTATCATCTTCAGTGGGTTATTTTCTTCAACCTTAATTCTCTCTACTTCAAAAGCCACCAACTTGGAAAAAGAATCAGATGGCAAAATCAATACCTAAATATGCTGATTTTAAAAACTGGTATTTTCATACATTTTGCAAACGAAAAGCCATCTAAAATATATGTTATTTAAAAAATAAATTATTTAGATTTGTACCATGTTTCACGTCTATCCCAGGATGACAAAGGCATATTAAATCTATGGCTTCCAGGGGGCCTCTACTCAGTAACTGTTGGGGAAGGGTCATCTATGTAGTACAGAGAAGTCTTTTCACCCTACAGGCCTCACTCACACCAACTCACTTGGAAAAATTCAAAAGGTGAGAAAGTCTCTAAATGTTTATTTAACTTACAAATATGAGCCAACAATTCCTGTCATGCTGACTGAACTCTATGGACAGTATGACCTGGGTTCAGATTTCTCACCTCTAAATTAAGATGGAAAAGCAAGATGACTAATAGAATACTATTAGTTCTCAAGTGATATAAATGGAGTCCATCTCTCTATTAACTAATTTGCTGAGCAGTTGTGTGGGTGTGTAGAGGAGTGACATGAAAAGAAATGTAGGAGAGTAAACAGGTAAAGGGAAAGGAACAAGAGTTTCTTCTAGGAACTAACAGATTAAACAGAGATGGCAGATTCTCACTCTACAGCAGTATTCAGAAGATAGGCATACAAAGAAAGGCAGACTTGTTTTTCATTCTAAGGTACCTATCTGATGACAGTATGAGCCTAAGAGTGAACAATGAGAGCTGCCTCTCAAAGCACTATAGAACCCATGCCATATGGGAAATAACAAGCAGCAAATGTTATTTTCCTATAAAAGCATATTCTCATGTAAAGGGACAAAGATGGTAGGATGAGAAATATTTAAGTCTAATGCTGCAAGTAATCAACCTGACTTTCTTGCAAGAGGTTAGCAAGGAAAATGTGGGTAGAAACTAAAGATAGCACATAAACTAATGTTGCAGAGACCAGCAAAAGAGTTAGGAAAGGACTTCGGCAAGCATCTTAGTTTAACTATGTAAGCCATCAACCACTGAGTACTTAATTAAGAACCTAAAGGTTGGTATAAATGTTAGTATGATCGAAGGCCAGCCACATTAATAGTTACTAACAGGGAACTGGAGCTAAATAAGTGACTACAAAGAATTGTGTGAGTCAGGGCAATATGGCTTCCATCTGCATGTGCTTGCTACTACTAAGTGAGACATTTCATCTTCATCTTCAAAACAGTTTGCTCCCCTTTCCTTACCTGTGAGAATTTAACTACCTTTACTAAGAATAAAAGATCCATCTCCGAAAAAAAAGAACTTCATTCCAGTGGTAAAAGATATCAAAGCCTCCCTCTGGGTTCTAGAAGTGACTTTCTTTGATGAACATCAGGAATTTTAAAAATCTATTGGTTCCAATACAGTGACATTTCAGAAACTGAAATATACATGATATTCACTTTCCTGTCCCCCATAATGCACTGCAGTGAATACAGAATTAAATGATAAATGTAAAAATAGTATCCTATTCATCTACTCTATTTCTCCCGTTATATGGCCAAACCCTTGAAAAGATAGAGCCTACCTATCTGTCCTAAATATTTCTAGAAAATGGTAATTATTGATTAGTAAGAGTGCTATATATTTAAATTATGGTTCTATAGCATTGATAGACATATCTGTGCATCAAGTTAGGCTTAGCTACAGACTGACAACTATATTTTAAAAATGAGTTATTTATACAAGCACTGTCCAATTTTCAAAAAGATCTAAGAAGCTATTCAATCATAGTTGTTGAAAATTTTTATGTACTTCTGAAACATTTTACAATTTTCTAATTTTTCCAATTAACATTGTAATTAACCAAGATTTGATATACATAATATTTAGATTACAAAATGTTTAAGAATTTGAGTTAAAAGAATGGTTTGCTTTAAACTATTAGTGACTGATAAGAACTATACCTCATCAAAGAGATCACAGGCTCTGTAGGGAGGCCCTCTTTCTGAAACAAAACCTGCAAAGGCCATTCCACTGAGCACTTTAGTGAGGAATTCATTCTCAGCCAAACCACGCTGCCCCAAGAAAGCTGTCTGTAAAGAAAAAAAAAATGTGAAATGATAATTTATCACTGGGAAATGGACAAATGGTTAAAATAAAAATAGAAACGTTGACGATTGTTTGAATGCCTTTAGGTATAACTAAATATTATCATGAAATACAGTTATCTCAAAGAGTTTTGTTTGATACCTAAAATACTACATGTATTTTAGTGAATCCATCTAAAAGACGGGGAAAATCAGGTATTAATTCTCAACTAATACTTGATTAACAAGAGAAAAATCAACTTTAAGTTTACATATTCTGAAGGAAAATATTACACCAGCTCTATTTGTCACACAACACAGAGACTTTAAGTGCATTCAAAAAATTAATTCAAGCTGGGTGTGGTGGCTCAGGCCTTTAATCCCAGAACTCAGGAGGCAGAGGTAGGCAGATTTCTAGAGCTCAAGGTCAGCCTCATTTACAAAGCAAGTCCAGGACAGCCAGAGCTGCCCAGAGAAACTTTGTCTCGAAAAACAAAACAACAACAAAAAAATTAATTCAATACACATGGCTAATGGACTGGTTCTATTAAGTGAGTCCACTTGACAGATAACGTGGCACTGTGTCTTACTTTGTGAAAATGTATCACAGGCTCAGCATGGATCCGTATAAGCTGGAGGCATGACCTATATCCTTGGAACAGTTGTGCAAATAACCTAAGGAAAACTGCTCGAACTTCTTTATCCTGAAAATGCAAAATGAAACACACAGGTAATTAAAAAAAAACAGTTAAAAAAAAAAACAATGAAGTAAAACAGACAGAAGGAAGAAAGTTTGAGTGAGCACATATGCCATTCTTCACATGCTTGTCTCCCCAAGCAGAGGGCTCTAGTCCCATGAGAACCTACCCATTCTTGGGTGAAATTGGTTTGTTCTTTCTACTGAACCAAATAGTCTGATTCTAGTGCATACAATTTTCTTCCAGAGGAAAAAATAAGTAGCATAGTCTCCTATTTTCATGTGTCAGTGAAAGAAATATATGCCTAGACCTTTGATTTTTATATCTACAAAATTATAGTTATGAATATTAAAGGAGAAATCTCTAAAAAGATTGTATTTTAAAGGTTTATGAAATTCTTCCAACATTTATCTAAATTTAAAAAATCTATTCTTATTCTAATAAAATATGATTTGATAGTAAGTCTTGCCAATCCAGAATTAATTTAATAGAAACAGTTTAAAAACTGTTAAAGAATATCATGCATTTATTCAGTCAATACTTTATTTACCCGATTAAAAAAAAAATCAAGGTAAAGAACGCCTAAGTCATTTTCAAAGAACCAGAGCTCTGTTAGATCTCCTACCGGCCTCACATTGACCTCTAAGACATGAACTGGGCAAAGAAAAAAAAAGGGGGGGGGGGTGTCTGCTATCCTTTCATTCTGTTATGACTGCTAATCAAAATTCCTTTTGGCACACTTACTCCTCAAACCTGATTCTTTCCTATAATCCAGTGCTTTTCATTGTTTCCATTTTTCTAAGTGTTCCTACCCCTTGGAGACGTAGTGCAGTGGTACAGCACACGTGTAACATGAGTAAGGCACTGGGTTTGATATATAGCACTACAAGAACAGAAGAATACGGATTCTTATGTTGAGCAGTTTTCCAGGCTATAGATAAGGCTGTGATTTCTTTGCTGTTCTTACTCCTGCCTCCTAAAGAAAAAAAAAAAAAATCAAAACCTCTCTCCTAGGGAAGCACATTGCTCTACAACACTTTCTGAGGGTACTTCTAACTCAGCTACTTCAGCAAACCTAAAATAAAAGTATAGCACTCTTTAAAAGTATCAAATTTGAACATTAAATTTCTTACCAGCATTTTTGAGTGGGATAAAGCTGTTCGTGGAGGAGGGAAGGCATGATCTGCTACTTCCAAATCAGGGTGCAAAATCTAAAGTAAACAAGTTTATTATATAAGATATCTAGGATTAATAAGACTTACTTTTTAGTTTTTTGGGGGCCTTAAGTATCAGTACATGAATTAGATTATATTCCCACCATGAGATATAAATCAACTGATACAGTTTTGCATGTACTATTGTGGAAAGATCTCTAAGACAAGACATTATATTAAAACAAAAAAGACCTCCGCTGAGTGTGGTGGCACTTGCCTTTAATTCCAGCACTCAGGAGGCAAAAGCAGGTGGATCTCTGTGAATTCAAATACAGGATAGTCAAGGCTGTTACACAGAGAAACCTTGTCTCTGTTACACAAAGATTTAAAAAAAAAGACCTCCTAGGAGCTGGAGAGCTCAGGGGTTATGAGCACTTGTTGCTTTTGCAGATGATTCAGGTTCAATTCCCAGCAATCACATGATGGCTCACAACCATCTGTAACTCCAATTTCAGGGGCTTTCACACTATTTTCTAGTAGGCACACATGTGGCATGCAGACCAAATACTCATACACATGAAATAAAATAAACATCATAAAAAAGTCCAACTAGAAAAATTTAAGTGACAGTGACTTATTTGAAAATAAAACAAAACAAATCTCAAACAAATAAATGCCCACACAGATAAATACATCTGAGTATGTCCAGTTCTCAAAGAACATATACTAAATTATAAAAGATTAATCACTGCTAGGTAGGGACCTGTTGGGAAAAGTGCTTTACATATATGTTGCTACTTCTTAGAAGAGGTTTATTTTACATCTTGTAATATAAAAGCTAAACAGATGACATAGAATAGAGAACCCAGATATAAACCCACACAGCTACAACCACCTGATTTTTGACAGAAGTGTCAAAACACATTATTATAGACAAGACAACCTCTTTTAGAAGAGATGCTAGGTAAATGATATACATAGGTCAAGGAACAATGCAATACATCCCTCTCTCATCCTGTATAAAAAAAATTCAAAATGAACTGAAAACTTTAACATAAGACCTGAAAGTTAGAAAGTGTTGGAAGAAAACATGAAAAGTACTTCAGACCTATTCACAGGTACAAAGTTCTTCTGAAAAGGGCTCTAATTGTTCAGGAGAACTGAAAAATGGAACTACGTGAAATGAAACCATAAGCTGAGAGAAGAGACAGTCTATAAAATTAGAGAAAACCTTTGTCCAGCTACATATCAAAACAGGAAGTCGTATCTCAAATATATAAATTACTCGAAATGTTAAACACCAATGAATAAATGAGTCAATGAAATACTGAAACAAATATTTGAAAAAGAATGGGCAACATGCTTAGCAATCAGAGAAACACAAATTAAAACCATATTGAGATCCCATCTCCCTCAAAGTCAAAATGAATGTCATCAAGACAACAAATGACAGTGAATGGTGGCAAAGATGTGGGGAAGGTGGAACTTCAGATACCACTTCAAAGAGTGCAGACTGGTGCAGCCTCTATGCAAGTGAGAAGTTCATCAAAGAAGTGAAATAAAACAACACAAAACAAAAGCCCATCCATCTGACTTAGCTACACCACTCTTGGGAGAATTTACCTAAAAGAATCTAAACTAGCAACCACAGAAACACTTGCACACCCATGTTTACTGCAGGACTAGTCACAATAACTAAGATATGGAACAGTCCAGATCCCTATCAACAAATGAATAAGGAAAATGTGTTATGCAGTAAGCTGACTGTAAAGAATAATTAAATCATGTTATTTTAAGGAAAATTAATGGAATTGGATGTCACCATTCCAAAGAGTAGTAATGCTCTTCCAGAGGATCTGGGTTTGGTTCCCAGCACCTACATGGTGGCTTACAACCACCTACAACTACACTTCCAATACCCTCTTCTGCTCCCCTAAGGCACTGCATACATATGATGTATATACAAACATGCAAAATAAAATACCATACAGTAAAAATAAAAACAACTTTTAAAGAAAGAGATTAACTATATAACTCGACTGATTGCATATGGATAGAGCAATAGTGGAAAAATTAGTATTTGGGTCATTGAAGAAATTTAATGTTTCTAGAATTCTTAGGGTATTTAAACTCCTGTGTAGTCATTTAGCAATTAAATAACTAATTATTCATTTGTAATTATTTAGCAGTTATATAAATAATTATTTAGTGATTAAGTGCTTAATGTCATTCATGGTTTTTACACAGTTCTAGTAATGTACTGCCATTTGATTACAACTGTTTAGTAACCAAACAAACCTTCTATATTTGTTTTTCAAAGTTCCTCTGTTATATCCATCCTTTTTAATATGATCTTTTTTTTTGGTTCTTGTTGGACAATATACACTGCTCTTACCTCTTATCCCAACATATACTATACATTATAGCACATAACATATCATGCTTGACAACCATGATAACAAATACATAGTTTTACCACAAAAAAACTGTATAAATCAGCAACATTTGGTGACAGAGGCATTACAGGTGGGGCATACAGCATGTAGAAGAACTCCTACAAAAGCAACTATCTTAAGAACTAAATCTCTATTAATTCCAGCACTTAATCATTTTGATTTTCTTAATGGCAGCAAGTTGCAGAATGTAAACTGAGGTCTATATTAGTTTCTTTTCAATTCTGTCACACCTTGTATTTCAGATTACAAATTACAATAGGAAACATCAGGTTTTTCTAAATAACTCCCTTTTATATATAACCAGTACAAAAAACATAAGGACTAACACAAAGTTGAAAGTCTGCTGAGAAATCTCTCCTGGTAACTGTAGACTTTTAAGCTTCTATTTAAGGAAGGAAGAAAACAAGACACATTTCAACAGCCTAGACAAGATATTAAGATTACGAAGACCTTCTCCTAACATCTTCAAAGGGAATGCAGAATTTCTTGGAACTTCCTCTGTAGACCAGGCTGGCCTCCAGAACTCAGAGAATCCACCTGCCTCTGCCTCCTGAGTGCTGAGATTAAAGGCATGTACCATGACTCCAGGTGGAAATCAGAGATATTTGAGGAAGAATTTTATCTGATTTTTACAGTATTTGATATATAATACCTACTGTATAAATATACTGAATGAGAAACAAATACTCTTTATATATAACAACCTAGTGAATGAAGGAATCTTCTCTAAAGACTATAAAAATATGTTTCAAACACAAGACTCTTTAACAGAGTATGGTGGTACATACCTTTAATCCCAACACCTGGGAAGCAAAGGCAGGAGAGATCCAGGTCAGCCTGGTCTACATTTCAAGTGCCAGACCTACATAGTGACTGCGTGTCTCAATATAATGTATGTGTGTGTACATGCAAACATGTATATACATATATAATTACAGACAAGTTTTAAAATTCCAGTTACCTTAGTTTCAGGTTTAAATCTAGAAAAATTTCCATGAACAAAGAGTCATACCAAAGAAAGTGCTGCTTGCGTCTGATGAAGAAGTGGCTCCGGGAGGGAGGAGAGGTGAATGCACTCAGGAACCTTAATAGTGCCTCCATCCAAGTCTGCAATGATTACATCTAACTGGAAAATATTTTAAAATTAGCCATAATTCATAAAATAATTTGTTGTTAAGCAAATTAATTGGCTTTGACTAACTCAAATTGAGAAAAACCAAATTGAGGAAGAGGTTCTTGGCTATCACAGTAAGAGTTCTGGGTTTAGAACTTCCTCATTACTTTATATTCCCCAACTTCCTTTGAGTAGGTGTTGTATGTGAGCACACTTATGCCAATGGAGGGTATAAAAATGATATGGACACACTGGCCCTTCAAGATAGGAGTGTTGTAGGCTCTTCTATGTCCTCTTTCTTCTTTCCATAGGGAGAAACTATGACTTGGCATCAGTCTAGCATTAGTCACTCAGATGGTGACACTACCTGAAGGGATTGTAACAGAGAAAGCAAGAAGGAAGGAGGTTTGGATGGTAAAGGATGTCATGGAGCAAACTACTTAGACATGTTGCATAATTTCTATTAAGTGCTATATGGCAATAATAAAATTCCATCTTAAGTGAGCTATTGATTTGGATTTTGTACGAATCAATGAACAAAGCAATATGTATCAAACAATTACTATTTAGATGCAAAACCTAGCTTGAGGGTGGTGCTGTACATCTGTAATTCCAGCATTTGGGAGGCAGAAGGATGAGCTCAAGACCATTCTCAGCTCTGTAATGAGTTCAAGTTTGTGATCAACCTGTGACACATTAGACCCTGTCTTGAAAACCAAGATTAAAACAAACAAAAACAACACCCCAAATCTGATTTGTAGCATTTTGAAAGATCATATTTAAAAGTATCTTACATACATATGAAAGATTTTGGTGATGTGATTATAATTTGTCCTAATTTATTCATTAAAATGTGAAGAAACCTACAACTGGCAACATTTGGTTTGTCCTATCATACATTTAGTAGTACTAAAATTTATTTACAAATTATATGGTGCTTAATTTTTAATAAACATGCTTATTAGCATATACACTTATATGCTAATACTAAAGTTAAACAGAACTAGATATGAACTACAATGTTAAGAGAACTGATTGGTATACACATGGAGGTATTTGTTAATCTCTCAATAGTGCCAAAGATGTCTCTGATATGGTTTCAGCTGTGCAAGGAGCATTGAAGCTTCCTCCTTTGCTGGCATTTAGAACAGAAGCAGCATTACAAAATCTTGTACATTACAAATGTCATGCAAACAAATCCTTTTGGTAAAGAAACTGTCTTATACTCCTTGCAAAGTGCCACATAAACTGCTCCCTGCACTTCAGCCACAGCGCTTCAGAGTACACGCCTCACCTCACGTTAGGAATCCCAGTCCATTAGTTGGCAGCTCTTAAATCTGGAAATACCCAACACAAGTTTGTTTCTGTATCCATTATACCCACTGATGCTATTTTAGAGTTTTATAGCTACAAACTATCACCTTTTCTTTCCTCCCTATGATAGTCCTTAAATATTGATCTTTAGCTATTAAATAGCATTAAATTATTACCTGAGACAATTTCCTCAGAAAACTACAGTTTCTAAAGTTTTGATTCTGATGTCCTCTGATGCACACTGTTATAGTACCACTAGAAGCAGCATGATATCCAAAAGCAAACTATTCTTGAACGAGCTTTAGCTTCTCTTTAGTCACATGGACTAAGAATTTGGTGGGAGTTCAAAGTGAATTTGAAGTCCACTAAATTTAAACTCTCTGCAAACTATTTTATTCTTGTTAGTTTTCAGGCATTCTATATTGGTAGATCTCATTTCAAAACACTAATAACTTAAGCATTAGTAAGAAAAGTACAAATAAAGTAATGGATTATTAATCCTTTATTATCATCTATCTACAGCAGTGGCTCTCAAGCCACCCAAGACCCCTTTGGGATTGATCTACCCTTTCACAAGGTTCACCTAAAACCATCAGAAAACACAGATATTTTATATTATGATTCATAACAGTAGCAAAATTACAGTTATAAAGTAGCAACAAAAATGAATTTAAGGTTGGGGGTCACCACAACATGAGGAACTGTATTAAAGGGTCTTAACATTAGGAAGGTTGAGAACCACCAATCTACAGGAATATAGAGTTCCTCAAATGAGGAATAAGGTGGGATAAATCTGATCTGCTACATAAGGGTTATTTAAAAGAGAAATGGTGGCACATGCCACCACTTATTCAGAAGGCTGAAGTGGAAGGTCTGATAGGAGCTCAGGAGCTTGAAGCTAGCCTAGGTCACATAGCAAGTTTTGTATGTTTGTTTGTTTGATAACTGATTAATTAATTAATCAGTTTGTAAAAGAGACAGAGACACAGAGGGGGTACACACATGCCAAGAAACGTGTGGAGGTCAGAAGACAACTTTTAGGAGTTGGTTCTTGCCTTCCACTCTGTTTGCAGCAGGGTTTCTCTTATTTCTGCTGCACTGTTCACAACAGGGTAGCTGACCTGTAACCTTCCAAGTCATTCTCCTATCTCTGCCATGAGTAGTGAAATTACAAATACCACTGCAATGAACTCAAGTCAAACACTTTACTCACTGAGCCATCTTCACTGTCTAAAGCCATGTTATTCATAAATAAATACATTAATGAATACACAAATTCTTCTTCAAAACTCTCATACTTCTAAAATTAAATATATTTAGATTTCTTAACGTTGTTTTCCTTATAATCCTTCTTTTCCTTAGGAAATTCACCACATCTGAAAATAATGATGTGGAACCTTGTAAGACTCAAGTTCTAGATATTTTGGATACTTACAAGTTCATGGACATCAGTTTTAAAGATGGAGTGTACTCCAATAATGAAAGGAGTTGGAGAACTCAAAACTTCTAGTAGCTGAGCCGGAAGAATGGGAATATAAGGGTAACTGGAAATAATAAAAATATTTCATCTATGTTATTTTTCCACAATGTGGACACATTTTCCTTTATTTCTGTGCAATCTGTACCATAAAATATATTTATTAATTCTTTGAGAATTTCTTACCATGTATTTTGATATTTGCCCTTCTCCCCAACTCTTCTCAGATACACCACCTACTCTATGCCACCCTAGCTTTGTGTCTTATTTTTTTAAAATTATTTTTTATTAATTCTTTGAATTTCATACAACTTATTTCTATCATAGTCATTACCATTCCTATCAGAGCTATCCCCCCCCCTTAACCCCTAACTCTGTGTGCTGTTTTGTTTTTTTTTTCCAGTCTGAATTCAAATTCATTTATATTTAGAAATTATCAAATAGGCCTGGTGTGGTAGTGCCAGCCTTTAAGCCTAGTATTTGGGAGGCAGATACGGTTGGGTTTCTAAGAATTCATGGCTGGCCTGGTCTAAATACTAAGTTCTGGACAAATCAGGCCTAAGTGAACATATGGATTCATAGCAGTTGTAGCAGCACGTACTAAACCTGTTCAAGTGCAAGTCAGACTAAATCGTAGCACAGAAAGGGGACTGAGCACTCAATGCCATCTCCAGCCATGGAGGTACTGGCAACTATATGCTGCTGGGAAAGGGACACAGTTTTCTCTGTAAGGGTAGCCCTTACAGACATGTAGGCCACTATCCTCCACTGGAAGACCACATATCCAATATTATTTGGGCAGCACAAACTGGGCCTGAAATATTTCTTTCTCTTCTTTCTTTCTTTCTTTCTTTCTTTCTTTCTTTCTTTCTTTCTTTCTTTCTTTCTTTCTTTCTTTCTTTCCTTTTCTTTCTTTCCTCTCTCTCTCTCATACAAAATTGGGTAGGTAGGGAAGAAGAGTGGATCTGTGAAGTGTTAGAGGTACAGATATGATCAAAACATGAATGGAACTCCTAAAGAATACAAATTTTTTAAAGCACTGAAGCATTTTTTTAAAAAGAAAATTATCAAATTTTTTGGCATGATTGTTAACATTAAAATTCTGAAAGGAAAGATTTTCAAAATCTCAATGTTTAAGATAAGATCACAAGAGTCTGGCAGTGGTGGCACATGTCTTTGATCCCAGTCCTTGGGAGACAGAGGCAGGTGGGTCTCTGTGAGACCAGTTTGGTCTACAGAGGGAGTTCCAGAGCAGCCATGACTACACAGAGAAACCATGTCTCAAAAAACAAACAAATAAACAAACAAAACAAAAGATACTATCACAGATAAAATACAGATTGAGTGGAACCCAGATAAGGTTCCTCCTCTTTCCTCCTAAGCAAGTGTTTTAAAGCATTTTTCCTTATGCAGACTACTGATATCAGAGAGCAGCATTCATGGGACCTCCACTCTCAAGGCAATGCAATAACCTGTCTAAATAACACTGTGCTTGATGTTTGCAATCGATAAACACATAGATTAAAATTTTAAATGAAAATTCCCGAGGTGACCTACAATTTTATCTAGTGTTCATGAATGTAAGTTTCTGGGACATTATTATTAGCAAATTAAACCAGAGTAAAATATTCTACCTGTACTATGACATTCCATCATGGTTTACATTTTTAAAATTGTTTTTCAATTTTTATTATGAAAAATATTTAATATACCCCTTAAAAATAAATGAGAAAATTATAATGAAGCTCTGGCTAATCCCTAGTTGGACAATTACCAATGTAGAACCATGTATGTCCACCAACTTATTTTCTATTCTCTATGTTATTGTGAAAAAATATCACATCATTTATATACAAGTAATTTAAGAGGCATCTAAAACAGATAATTCTTAACAGAATTCTAATAACTCCTAAAAATTAATACACTAGTATCAAATAGCACTAAGCAAAAATTTTTATCAGTATTGAAAGATAATTAAATATTGCTGACAATACCATTCAAAGTATTGAAATATTTTTCACTAAATTAATCAACACTCAGTGATGTACAATTTGGAAAAGTCCCAAATTTTAGACTAGACTGTATTAGAATCATGACTTCTAACTTCATATAACAAACCTCTGTGGTTCAAGGCAATTGGGCCACGACATTTTGATTTACCAACAAGTAATGCATAATGTGGGAATAAATAAAATCACCAAGTAAAAACTTCACCTGTATTTAAGAGGAAACATTAAAGATTCCAGGGCTCTACAGGCATCGCTTAGTCTCTGGAAACTTGCTGAATGGAAGAGAACCTTATTTTCTGTAAGGACTGCACAAAAGAGGTTGAGGACATTTTGAATGCCTGAAAACAAAAGAACAAAGGCTTACTTAAAATAACAAATGGTACTGTATTGTCACCAATCACAGATTGTCAATGACAAAGAAACAAAAGGCAATTCTGGGGATCTCCAAAGGAAAATATTTGACTAACCTAACCTACACAACCTATAGGCATCTCACTCTCTTACTAGGTATCTAGTCTAGTCTTTACTAACCTAACCTACACA
>CAJQZJ010001826.1:11659518-11707527 GCA_907164525.1 Lophiomys imhausi | reverse complement strand
TCTCTTACTAGGTATCTAGTCTAGTCTTTACTAACCTAACCTACACACCTACAGGAATCTCTCTCTCTCTTACTAGACATCTAGTCTAGTCTTTACTCCTCACTCCGCTGAGATGCCCCCTGGTCACAGGAGCTGTCTGGGAACTTCCTGTCCCTTCCTCTTCACTTCATCTCCAATGTCTGCATTTAAGTTCCCTGTAAACTTAATATTGGTTGTGTTCTTCTTTACAGTCTATCTGGTATTAAAACAGCCACGTATTTCAATATGACATCTCAGTCAACTACGGATCACATATATAACAATGGTATTATACGGTCATAATAGAGGTGACAAATTCCTACAATCTATTAACAACGTAGCTGTCCTAGTATTGTTGTACAATGCATTACATATTTGTAGTAATGTAGGCATAACAAAACTCTATCACTAGTCATACGAAAGCATAGTATATGTAATTAGGTACAGTGAAAAATGTGATCAAGACTATATAATTGGTTTATATATTTACTATACCACAGTTTTTCTTGTATTCTGTATTCCTTCTACTTATAAAGAAAACTATGTTCTATTATGCTAGCAGCAGTCTCACACATTTTATATTTCCATATACATATATATATGAAAAATGTAAGAAATCACCAATACATGTGTGTGTGAGTGTGTGTGATTCTTGATTGCATTATTTTCTCTTGTGCATAATTTAATTTCATGTTATTTATCACACATGGTCCTCAGTGGAACAGGCTATGCTATCTGTCCATCTTCACAGTATAGTCTAGATATGTAGTGGGCTATACTATCTAAGATGTGGAAGGACATATGCTTGAGGATATGACCTATTTCTCAGAATATATTCTTGCTATCCTTTGACACAGGACTACATGAGGTGAACAGCTAATTTGCTATCTACTCCTGTTGCCTCAGCACAGGACCATAGCAATGAAGCCAGCCAACCATAGAATGAAACCTCTAAAATAACCCTTTCCTCTTTAAGCTGTTGTAGCTGATGGTATTCTGTCACACTAACCATATGATGACTTACACACATGGTTTTCTATCTTTTCCCCTGAGAGTCTGGAGATCATTACATATTTAGTTTGGTACTAAATCTATTCTAGATTTAGACAACAGGAATCTTTTTGACTTAGTTCTTTGAACTCTTTTTCTGCCCCTTCCTCTTCTAAGTTCTTCCTTCTGGCTTAATAGAACAATCCAGGCTCATAATGTTCTTCCCCTGCTCCAGAGAGAAAACTGCTGGAGTCCAAAGTCAATTATCAAGTTGCCAATTACTTGGCAACTTTTGGTGAGAACTAATACTTAAAGACCAAATTTCAAACTGCCAGGGTGTATACTGGATAATTTCCACATAAATGTGTTTCCTCATAGCCCATTTCTGCCTATAGGAAATATGCATAGATATAAACACACACAAACACACATACGCACACATATATTACTAGCACATACATAGACATAAATACTCTTGAGAATGAATCTCCATCAGTGCTTTCAACTCCAATTGATATTTAGCTTCCTCTATTACTTCAACTCATATGTGTTCTTCTCCATTGAAAACATTGCATCCTAATAACACTGAAGTATTTATTTTCTAATTTCTATTCTATTGTCTATATTATAGTTCTAGAATTGTCTTAGCAATTGCATCTTATCAAAAAAACCAAGAACCATCACACATTAAAAAGGAGTTCAATATATCCAATTTTGTACCCAAACCATTGTCTAAACTGCAACACTCAAGAGGTTGATTGTGTATTCAATATAGGACAGGTTTGGGTATCCACTAAAGGTCTATAACTGAAGCTTGGTCCATGGGTGGCTCTAGGGGGGAAGTGGTAGAACATTTTGGATGTGGGGCCTATTGGGAGAACCTTAGGAACAAAGTCCTTGAAAGGCATTGTGGGACCCTGCCTATCCTCTTTCTCTCTCTGTTTCTAGTTCAAGGTATAAAACCACTTGCTTCTCCCATATACAGCTGGGCCATCATTGGTGCCATGAAGTGATACTATGAGCTAAGTAAACCTTTCTCTATTAGTTGCTTCAGGTACTTCATTTTAATACTTCAAAGGCAATGTTTTCTCTCATTGATGTGGCCAAATACCTGACAAGCAATTTAAGGGGGAACAGTTTTATTTCTGTGGTATAGTTAGTGTCAAAGGATCATTCTGTCATGAAAGGGAAGACATGATAGCAGGCAGGGAGGGCAAAGCAGTAGCATCAGGAAACCTACTGAGCACACTGCATCTGCAGTCAGGAAATACCGTGAATAGGAAGTGGGCCCAAATGACCCCTTCCGTCAGCAAGCCACATCCCCAAGGCTCCACAACTCCTCAGCACTACCAGCTAGACACCAAGGACTCCAACACAGAGCCTATAGGGGGCATTTCTCATCAAAACACCACCATAACTAATTCCTTTATAAATATTTTTCTTGTCTTTTATTTATTTTACTTCTTTTCAAAAATATTTATTACTTCAGGTTACATCTTCATCATAGTGCCCTCTTTCCACCCCTCCCAGTCCGGCTCACCCACCCTTTACCCCCTATCCCTTCCATCCCACTCCTCTGGAGTGGAGTGTCCCTACATAACAGCCCCCCGCCCCAGGTCAGCAGTCATATGAGGGCCAAGAGCCTCCTCATACACTGGGGGCCTACAAGGCAGCACCACTAGGGCAAAGTGTTTCACTGGCTTATTTATTACTTCAAGTTACATCTCCATCACAGTCCCCTCCCTCCACCCCACCTGGCCCCACCCTCCCACCCTCTCCCACTTCTCCCAGAACTCACAATTCCTTTTTTTGAATAATTAGGCCACAATTATGAAAATTATAAGGTATAACATACTTTCTCAATGTCCAGTCCATACATATGTGGCAACTGACATTATCTATCTATCTATCTATCTATCTATCTATCTATCTATCTATCATCTTTATCTCAATAAGCTTAAAGTTCTATACCTAACTCAGTTTCCATCCTAACTTGCATTACCAATTTAAAAACATCTTCTTAGACCTAGAACATCATTTTAATTCCTAAACAACTTAAAACTTAACTGTGAGACTATAACTATCTAGTCTTCAACTACATCAGAGACCTGAGAAGGATAAATATATCTGATTATACAGGAAGTGCAGAGCCAGCAGTTTCCAAAACTAAGAAATGACAGACAACTGGCTGCCTGGACACTCCCCAATTTCTCTCCATACATTGGAGCATCAATCTTCAGCCTTTTGGCCCAGTATCTCTGACAGACATTAATTGTAAAACAGGAATTATGAAGGACTTGCCTACCTTGTCTTGGCAGAGCTATCCTTATCCTAATCGCTCTCCCTTCTCTACGAATCCTCTATATATAATAGATGAAATTAACCCAAGTATCACAGTAAAAACTATAGGACACCAATGATACTGAAGCTATGAATATACAGACTATGAAGATCTTTGCTTTGACTCTTACATGATTCCAACAAACGAATTAAAGCCAGGAGATCTCCACCTACTAGAAGTTGATAACTGTGTTGTTCTTCCCATAGAACTCCCACTCCTAATTGTTGAGGGAAGGTCTAATATCATTGTTTTGTCCTTTTCCGACAGCATTCTGTCTACAGTTGAAGCAAGGGATTTTTTTCTTGCCCAGTGACAGGCTTGCCACTAATGCAACCATCTCCAAATGGAGATTCTTCTATGCTCATCCTCTATTTGGAGTAGAATAGGGAGTGCTGTCAGGAGCTGACATGTCTTAATATCAAAAAATCTTAAGAAACCAGGTTTCCTATGTCCCAAATCAGCAGGAAGTAATTTTAAGAGAGCAATGTCTCATTCCCAGAAGGCGGGGTGGGTGACCGATTGATTGATTGATTTCACTCCCCCCACCCCCGGTCAGTTGGTGGGTTATAGATGTTTGTTGTTACTTAAGGGGATCAGTTACAAGTTGTTAAATGGTCTTGTTAAATAGGTTTTAAAGGTTAGACCCAGGGATTTCTCTCTTTTTCTTTTCTCTATCCTTTTTCTCTCCTATGTAGGGAGGAAAAAGTTAAAAAAAATTGGGATATAGACATAATATAGGAATGATAAAGAAAAAGGGACAGATTATTGAATATGCTCTCATATTTTTGTATATTGATACAAAATTAAGATTATATTTGGCTATATCAGTATTGATCTTTGTATATTGATACCAAATTAAGGTTAACCCTTTTTAAGGTATTGTACCTAGGTAATGCTTAAAAATGAAATGTGAAGTTTTGGCCCATTGATAGCAACTGTCACAAACTGTTTAGGATAATAAAAGAGATGCAAACTAATAGTCATTCAAATATGTCATTTGGTTAGGTACTAGCATAGTTTATCACAGATGTTTTCTAAGTTAACCGGAAATCAACTTGCTAAGAAGAGACCAGCAATATTTGCTTATTCAAATTTACAGAGATTGATAGGTGGTCTTCAAAAACCTCAAGAGATCTGTAGAATTTGACATTCAAAGAAGGTTTCTTAAGTTTTTTTTCTTGTCTTTCTACCAATTAGATTGATCTAATTTTGTTTCCTGAATAATTAAGACATAAATACTTAGAGGAATTTTAATTCAGAACATAGCTACTCTGGCAAGAAATCACATCCAAAAACCTTTTAGGCCTGTGTGATCTGGTTGGAATACAGACATGCCTTTAATCCCAGGAGACAGAAGTGAGCAGATCTCTGAGTTAAAGGGCAGTCTTGTATAGAGCAAGCTTCAGGTAAAGAAAAGCTTAAAGGTCCAGGTATGGTTATATACGCCTTTACCCAACTCTCAGGAGAACAGAGAGGAAAGAGAAGCTACTTCAAGACAGCACTGGGGGGTGGGTAGAGGCAGTTTTACTGGGAGAGACTTACAGAGACAGGTTAAAGGGAGTTGTAACAAGCTAGACACAGGTAAAGACAGAACGAGCCAGAGAATGAGGAGGAGCCAGAAGATTAGAACAAACTGTTAGAGTTTGATGTCAAGCAGAACAAATGAGAAAGGCAAAGAGAAAAGCCAGATTAAGTCACTTGGGAGAGGAGTTTTGAGCCAGAACAGGTGAGTTGAACCAGCCAGTCAGAGTTCAGAAAGAACAAGAGACTTATTTAGCAGTAAGTCTCAGAGGCTGAAACCATTCTAGACCTAGAAGGTTCCATGACTAAGCTTAGGTTAGCAGACGGATGCAGTAAGCCTCTGAGATGACAATTAAATCAGGTGAATAAAACTTACTTTTACATAAACATGCTTCTAGAAATCAAAACTATATGATAGTATAGTTAGAGAAGCATCATTTGCCCCTCAACTAATAGTATTCTGGCAATGTCAATTCCTGATTTAGTATGTGTGTGTGCACATGGAAGCCAGAAGATAACTTTGGATATCATTCCTTAAGAGCTATCTACCTTGTTTTTTTGAGACAGGGTCACTCATTGACATGGAGCTAGACCAGTAGGCTAGGCTGGCTAGCTAGTGGGCCCCAACAATCCATCTTTAATCCCAGCCCACAATCCCAGTGCTGAGATTATAGGAACATACTACCACACTACCACTTCTTATGTAGAGCCCAGGAATTGAAAGCACTTTACCAACTAAAGCTGTCTCTGAAGCACACTTTTTGCAATGCACTATGACTATGCAAAATATTATAATTAGGGGAAGGCAATTGTGCATGCCCAAGGACTAGTTTTATTTATGTGGTTATTTCTTGTGAATCAAATTATTTCTCAAAAGATCTATCAATCTGAGTGTTTGAGCACACACACAGTAACACACTCTTATAATCCTAGCTACTTGAGGGTCCAGTCAGGAGGATTACAAACTCATGGCTATCTATCCTGGACAATTTACTTAGATCCTGTCTTAAAATTGGGTGAGGGAGGAAGATAGGGGTACAGTTCTGTAGTAAAGTACTTTTCCAGCCTGCATGTACAAGGAAAGGCTCTGAGCTTGGCTCTTAACACAGTAAAATACACAAAACAAATTAGGGGTATAGTAATTTCTTATGGCTGCTGTAGCATACTAGCACAAACTTAGTTACCATGAATGTATTAGCTTTTGAAGTCAGAAGTCCTACTTTTAGGTTTCTATTCTCTAGGTTTTTCCCCCAGACCCTTTGGCTCCTGGTTGCCTTTTATCTTCAGAGATGATTATGGCCGCCTGACAGCCTCACACTGTATCATTCTGACACCAATCTCCTGTCTCTCTCCATTTTGTAAGGGCCCTGTTATTACACCGAGCCTTCCTCAGGTGCCAGCTCCTCAAGAAATGACCTGAAGCGGGATTTTAAAGAATGAACATTATCAGCACAACAAGACTTTTTCAAGAAGAGTCTAGGGAAGACCTTGTCCCTTCCTGAACTTTGTTCTTTCACAACAGTAACAATGATCCATTTATACATTTCATAAGAAAATAAGATTCATATGGAATCACACAGAGTGCAGAGGTGGTCTACACTGAGTTATGAGACTCTATCCTAATCAGACTGGACAAACAGCAACAAAACACAGTTTACTTTCTCAAGGGGAGATGGTCAGACATGGTCTGCATGCTATAATTGAGCAATTAAGGGACCATATTGTGATATTCTTATATATTTGGTTGTAAGCCTAGCCTTTAATGGCTGAGCCATCTCTCCAGCCCATGTGATATTCTAAAAGGTTAAAAATTTCTTTACCCAAAAAGGTATAATAACAACAACAACAAAAACCTGCTTACACTCAAGTTCCATATTTCTAGTATTAAGAGTTTTGAATTTGATATAACTAGTAATCTCAAATTTAGGGCATTAGACTGATTTCTATTCCTAAGTAGCAGTGTTTGTTGTTGTGTTCATAGCTACAGTTACGTAGAAAATAAATGTTATAGCTATGACCAGATGCCTGCTTGACCCTGAACATGTCTTAGTCTGCTGTTGTCTACATCTATCTAATACTGTACAGTAACAGTAAAGGGGACAGAATAGAAAACACTAGTGATAATTTCTACTGAACTTTACTACACTAATAAGGATACATCCTGGCGATTGCTCAAATATTAAAGCACTACTTTTTTTCCCCTTTCCTTTGTGCGTGTATGTGTGTTTCTCTGTGTAGCCTTGGCTGTCCTGGAACTCACTTTGTAGACCAGGCTGGCCTCAAACTCAGAGGTCCACCTGCCTCTGCCTCCCAAGTGCTGGGATTAAAGGTATGCACCATCACTGCCCAGCTCAGTGCCTCATAAATTAAATGCATTTGTTTCCTATTTTAAAAGTACAAAACAAAGCCTTTACTACAGGATTCTTCACTGAACGGTAAACATATGTTATATCAACAGAACACTATGCCTCAGTTTTCAAAAGGGTAAATTGAGGAAAAGAAGATCACAGTTTTTAAAATTGTACTTTATTATGTGTAAATGTATACTTATACAAGGTATGTGGGAATGTGTATACACATGCCATGATGCACATGTGGAGGTCAGAGGACAGCTTTGTGATATTGGTTCTCTCCTTCCACCTTCATGTGGTCTTGGAGGCGGAAATCAGGTCAGGACGCATGCATAAAAAGCACGTTCATCTGCACACCATCTCACAAATCCAGAAGGCCATATTTTGTTGAAGCCCACCAACATCAAGTATGTCTAGATATATCCAGGCCTTACTGCCTACCATAACTGCAGTCATTTTTGTCTTTAGTCTCCATCTTGATCATAAGGTGAAGTTCTCAGGCTCTGACTGCCAGACAGTAAGAATAGCTTCTGCTGAATGTTCTGCTTGAATTAATGATTCATATTCTACTTAAACAAAACAACAATACCCTGCTATATGTTCCTTTCTCCCAGAATGGTAGGGAACTGGAAAGCCCTCAAGTTTCTCCTACCCTAACACCCAGCCAATTATTTTAAAATGCTTTGTCTAACTACCTAGGCACAATGTACCTAGAATAGAGTTGATTTTTCCTGATTGATTATAATCTTTTTTACTTTAAAAACTCGCTCTGAAAATGGCTCAGGGACTTAGTCCTGGTTCCTGAATCCAGGATTGGGGTCCCTCACCAGTCAGTCTTGGTTAAGCATTCAATAAATTTCCATCAATCTGAGCCTGGTGTTCTAATGGTCAGTGTGCGGCTATTCCTGAACCCATAACACTTTGAAGACACTTTGGATGTATCAATAATTCATTCTTTGACATTATATATCCTATCACATGGACAGACCATAGAATTTAATATACTTCCATTATTAATTCCCTGTTATCTCTGGTGAACACTAAGGCTGCTTTCACTTTTTTACTAGCATAAAATGGCTGTGGACATTCCTCTGCAAATATTTTTAGGAATATGTATTATCACTTTCCTTGAGTAAATGCCTACAAATAAACGTAATTTTAAAAAGTAAACTAATTAGCTGTGCATGGTGGCACACAACTCTAATCCCAGCACTTGGGAGGCAGAGGCAGGTGGATCTCTGTGAGGTTGAGGTTAGCCTGGTCTACAGACTGTAGCTTGCTTGTCTTTTTTTTTTTTTTTGCTACCTTGTGGGTTCTTCTTCCAATGATCTCCTACCAATATCTTCTCTGGCTCAACTGCCTCTTCACTTTGGTCAATCTCTTTTCTGCACCAACTGCCTTCTCTTACTCTCTAACACTACTCAATCTCTCAGCCTCTGCTGGGTTTTTATATCTTCTCTTGTTCTCAAAATTCCAAGAGGCAACTGACACTGAAGCTCAGAATCAAGCAGTTCTGATAGCTAAGAATTCCCAAAGTTCCAGTTAAAGACTATCAACTGGGTATCCTTTAAAGGATCAGGCACACAATGAGTCCAGGACAGTCAGTGCTACTCAGAGATACCCTGTCTCAAAAATAAAACAAAACAAAACAAAACAAAGCCAAAATACACAGACACACACACACAAAGAAACTAAACAATCTACAGTCCAAGGTAGCTTTCACATTCTAATTAACAAAGAACAACTGTTCTAGTTCCTCTACTTCTCTTCAAATATGCAGGCAGAGAGTCTTTTGACAAGCTGGAACTCCTGATGGGTCTATCTCCATCCTTAAGTTGTATGTTCATTACAATCATACCAAGCAGTAAATGCCAAGTATCTTTCCTCTACCTGTTTCTTTCCATAAGTTGCTCCCAAATATCCAAACTATGCCAATGGGGCGATACAAAAGTTAAGTCCCTCAGGAAGCTTGCTCCATTCTTCTCCTGACACAGCTAAACTACAACAGACAATAAACAGTCTTAAAATATTTTCTTTATCATATCAAGTGATATAAACTTAAATCTTTTTTTCCATCCATAGTCTTCTATAAGAAGATATTTTAAAATGCAGGATAAGACATACCTAATTGCTGAAATAAAAGAGCCACACTAGTGCCTGTGACAGGGAGACTGTCATGCAAAGGAGTCTGGATCAGCTGTCTGTCTCCTGCACCCAAGGAAAATAGCTTCTGCAGAATGAGAGAAACATATATAAAGTCATGAGAGACAACAGGAAGCAGTAACATATAACCTAAAACATACAAGTTGCGTTGTGTACAACTCAAAATGATATCTGGAAATTCAGTCTATAAAAGTTGAAAATTTAGGGCTGGAGAGATGGCTCAGAGGTTAAGAGCACTGGCTGCTCTTCCAGAGGTCCTGAGTTCAATTCCCAGCAACCACATGGTGGCTCACAACCATCTATAATGGGATCTGGTGCCCTCTTCTGGCCTACAGGCATACATGCAGACAGAACACTGTATACATAATAAATAAATAAAAATCTTTAAAAAAAATTTTTTTTAAAGTTGAAAATTTAGTAAATAAGACACTAATATCACTGACAATTTTAACTGACTAAAAACATGTTAACATTAGAAGGCCCACAGAACCATTTGCCTCTTTGATGGAAAGGGCTGACAACAACCAAAGCCACTTTTAACATGCTGTCCTTGGAACAAGATAGAGGAAGAGGAGGAGAAGAAGGAGGAGGAAGGAGGAGGAGGAGGATGAAGAAGAAAAAGAAGGAAGGAGGATGATGAAGGAAAGAAAAAGAGGTAATTTAAGAGAAAGACATTGAAAAAGAAGAGAGCTAAAGTGCTAATTTCCCTGTATGTAACATCTTTTCTTTTTGTTTTGTTTTTTTTGTTTGTTTTTTTGGTTTTTCAAGACAGGGTTTCTCTGTGTATCCTTGGCTGTCCGGGACTCACCTTGTAGACAGACCAGGCTGGCCTTGAACTCACAGAGATCCACCTGCCTCTGCCTCCCAAGTGCTGGTAATAAAGGCGTGTGCTATTATGCCTGGCCATTACAAAGAGCTGTGAATTGCCTTATGATGCTGGGATTTGAACCCAGGCCCTTTGAAAGAACAGCCAGGGCTCTTAACCACTGAGCCATTTCTTTTTAAAATTTAACATTCTGGGGGCTGGAGAGATGTTCAGTGGTTAAGAGCACTTGCTGCTCTTTCAGAGGATCCAAGCTTAGCTCTCAGCATCCATGTCAGGAGGCTTGCAACATTCTAACCCTAGCTTTAGGGGATTGTCTGCCTCTGAATTCCTTGGACACCAGCATTGAATGTGCACACACACAAAGACCTATACACAATTTAAAATATAAACGAATCCTTTAAAACATTTTTGACAGACTGAAGGATAAGTGATGTGATTTTTTAGAGGGATGTCTCTCTTCCTCAATATTACATAAAAAACAAAATACAAGGCCACCTAGTTGTTTTTAAGGTTTAAGGAGACAAGTCTTCTCTTGTTTGGTAGTGGAGATTGATTGCCAGGCCTTGCACATGATGAGCATGTGCTCTCACCAAAGCTTCATCCCTACCTCCAGTGCTTTTTAAAGATGGCTATCCTAGAAACAATACAGTAGTAAAGATTCTTATTTTTCTGCTTCTGAGATTAAAAAAAAAAGTCAAGATACAGAGAATAAAGGAATCTATTTAAAAACAGTTACAATGTTACAAAGAGTGTTTTCTTAAACAGGGTATCCTTATTTTGGTCAAAAATTTTACTTAATAAAATTGAGGTATAACTATATACAAAAAGAAGAAAGCAACAAAATTTGAAAAATTCTACCTAAAAAAAAGGTAAATCCAAAAAGTTAAAAAGTATAGTTGAAGTTATATCAAATATGTCTGCTAATTATGCCGGGAGAAAGGGAACTCAGTCTTGAAATCAGTTTCCTTTTATGTTTTAAAGATTTATTTTTATTATTGTAATTATGTGTATGTGTATGGGGGTGGGTATGTATGCACATTAATGCAAGTGCCCAGAGGTCGGATTCCCTTGGAGCTGGGCTTATGTGAGCCATCTGATGTGGATGCTGGGAATGGAACTCAGGTCTTCAGGAAAAGTAACATGTTTTCTTAACCACTAAGCCATCTCTCCAGCCTTTGAATTCAGCCTCTTGACCTATGAAAAAAAAAATGGAATCTTAGGTATCTACAAGGTATACATACCATAGGGGCAAGCTTAACTAAAATAGGTTCCTATTTAAAAGAAACAAAACAAAAACATTTGAAGACTTTTTTCTCTTTTTTCATAAATTAAATCACCTGGAGGAAAGAACACTTCATCTGTCTTTTGTTCTTTTTACCTGAGACCCTCCAGCAGCTGGGACAAGGCAAGCACAGAGGTTTGCAATGAGACTTTCCAAGGAGACACTCAGGCTGTCCACATGCACAGTGTAGATCAAACCCAGGCACGCCTGCAGAGAGAGGTGCATGCACTCACTTCACGTCACTGTCACCAAAAATAAATTGTGACATCACTTCTAGGAAAATTGCTCTTTGAACCATGTAAATTATACTCTACATTGAACATCAAATAAATCTTAAGCAACAAACTAAGTTTATTAAATTTTCCTGTAGGACCAGAACACTCAAATGAGCTTCCAAGATGAGTTTATGGAAAGCAGAAAGCCTTAATTTGTAAAACAGGTATCTCTGTTTAGATAGCCGCTCCAGCTAATTTGCAAGGCTGAATTGTTTTTTTCCATACTCTTTGCCTGGTTTCTTTTTAGCTTATTTTAAGAAACTCTGTATTTCAAGATAAAAATTTAGAAATATTGTTTTATGGTTCTTATAAATCCAGATTATTTATCTGATAGAAACATTAACTATTATGAATTATAACAAGGGACAGCAAAACAGGTATGATAAGATTAACATGTTGAGCTCAGAAGATGCTAAGTGGGGAAATAAGATAAAAAGCAAATTTATTTTCTTTATTTTACTTGTGTTTGGGTATCTGTGTATGTGCTCATGTGTACACATGGATGCTATAGAAGGATGCCAACAGTTTTCCTCAGTAGCTCTCTACCTTGTATTTTGAGACAAGGTCTCTCACTGAACCTGGAGTTCATGGATTCAGCTAGACTGGCTGGCCTGTGAGCTTTGGGAATCCTCCTGTCTCCCTGTCCTGTTTCTTCACTGCAGCACAGAGGTTAGACATGTGGCCAGTCATGTGCTTTGTTTTTATAAGAGTGTAGGGGATCCAAATTCAAATCCTCTTATTGGTGCAGCAAGCTCTTTTCTTGGTCCTAATATAAAATCTCAATCTATATCTTATTTCTAGAATAAGCTTCTAGCTTATTGAAATTGTGACAAAAAGATTAGCAACTATCACTAATTTGTAGTAATGTAGTACTGACATATACTAAATAGTGTCACAAAATACAGTAAAGGAGTTATAATTGTCACAGTAATACTGAGGTTATTTATTCTAGAATGCATAATCTCACTTTCTAGTTTTTTTTTTTTATTTTTTATTTCTTCAAGTTACATCTCAATCGCAATCCCCTCCCTACTCCGTGCTCCAGTCCCACCCTCAACCCCCCATCTTCTTCCCTTTTCTTTTTAAGTTTAAGGTATATCTTATTTCTCCCTACAGCTCTCCCTTTCAGTCCAACAAATGGCTCTTTCTCTTATAATAATAAATACAATACAAACCAACAGAGGTAATTAGGCCACAGTTATGAGGGTTATATGGCTTAGCATACATTCCCAATGTCCAGTTCATATGTATTTGGTACCTGACTTTAACATTCTACTATCTAACCATCTCCATGAGTTTAAAGTTCTATATCTAACTCAGCTTTCATACTAACTTGCAACACAATTTTAAAAGCATCTTCTTAGATCTATAACACTCTCTTGACTCCTAAACAACTCAAAATTTAACTATGAGACTCTAGCTAACTATTCTTCAACCACCTCAGAGACCTGAGAGGGATAAATATAACTTTCTAGTTTTTTAATACTTGTGTATTATATTAGTACAAATATTTATGCTTTCATACATCTTTATATTTGAAAATTCTGAATATTGAAAAAAGTGAAAAAAATCTGCAAGAAACAAGTGGTGTCTCCCTATGTAGTCCAGGCTGGCCTAGGACTTAAAGTACTCTACTTAAAGTAGAGACCTCTTAAATACTACAATTACTAACATGGGCCATCAAGCCTGGCTCTAAACAGTATTATAAAGACATGATCAGAATTATCTGAAATCTAAAATAATCCTATTTAGTGTAACCTAACTTCACAAACTCAATGAAGATGCTCACAGTTGTTACACTGAGTCTATTTTTCATTTCTTAAAGGTAATTCAATTATTTTTTATGATTTATAATTTTTAACTTAATTAATGAGATCTATTTTAAAACAAACATTATATTCTTAGAAATGTGAATAGTCATGTTAACTTAGTCAGGGATTGCCATCATCCCACACAAATTTGTTTATGTCATACTTTTTATTTTATTGGTGAATTACTAATTCAATCTAACAATATTTTGAATTTAACCCCCCTTTTCACCTTAGTTCATTCAAATAGATTTATATAATAATAAAATTGAGAATGATAACTATGAGTTATTTACCCTAAAAATTTCTGGATAGTCTAATCTGGATACCAATACCAGGCTTTTGGGAGCAAATACTTCTGCAGGTTGAATTAAACCAGATACTTCTTCCCCTTCAATCTCTTCTTTCTTTGTTCCCTGGAAAAAGAGATATTAGAATCAATGTACAAAGCTTCCTAGGTTTGTAATTCACACAATATATTCCAAACATTACAGGTAACTTATAATAATCCAACTTAATTACAAATAGTAGGCAAGAAATGACAAAGTAATTTTTTTTTTTTTTAGTTTTATTTTTTCAAGACAGGGTTTCTCAGTGTAACCTTGGCTGTCCTGGACTCACTTGTAGACCAGGTTGGCCTTGAACTCACAGGGATCCACCTGCCTCTGCCTCCCGAGTGCTGGGATTAAAGGTGTGTGCTACCATGCCAGGCGTTTCTTATTTTTTTTCAAACCTCCTTAGGCTACAGATATCAAGGTGAGGAATCAAGGTAAGACATGTTTAAGTTAATCTTAAGTAATGATCCAAACAATTAAAAATGTTACCTATTTAAATGGAAAGTCAGTCTTCAAAAGAAGAGGAAAAGCTTATTCTAGAAATAAGGTATAGATTTTGATTGTTTTTCTACTGGGCCCACTCTTTCTCTCTTGTGGGGACTCTAAGGTCTACAGAAGATCAGTGCTCTCCAAGTAAAGTGCACTGAGTTGTCCGTTACTTCTGCTCATATACAACAATAGCAGTTGCCTTAAAAAGAGGGAACGTGGGGCTCAGTGATTAAGAGAGGTCCTGAGTTCAATTCCCAGCAACTACATGGTGACTAAGGACCATCCATAAAGGGATCTGATGCCCTCTTCTGGCATGCAGGTGTACACGCTGCAGAACACTCACATTAAATTAGAGAGAGAGAGAACATTTTTGCATAAGCAAAACTTTGTAATTAGTGCCACAAAAATGTATCCTTATACATGGTTAAAATGTATATTTAAAGTAGATTTACCACAATAAAAAACTGAAGTTTAAAAAGCCCTAAGTTTCAACAACTAACCACTAGTCAGTAAGTCTGGAAAAGCATTATGAGGGGTGCTGAGGGTTAGGAGCACTACTACTCTTCCTGAGGACACCTGTTAAAATTCTCGGTGGCTCACAACTGTAATTCCAGTTCCAGGAGATTCGAAACCCTCCTCTGGCCTCAAGGTACTGCACGCAGGTGGTATATAAACACAAATGTAGTTAAAACACTAACACACATAAAACAAAAATAAATCCTTAGATGGTGGCGAAGGCAAGACTGAGTTCCATGAAGGCCTTGGACCTATTTTGAGAGCTCAAAGTTGGGAGGCAAAGCACAAGGAGGAGTGGCACTGCCTTGTGCCCATCCCAAGAACCACACCCTGCCATTGGTATGCACATCTTCACACCTAATCTCCTGGTGGCCTAGTCCCACTTCTGGGCTTCTTGCATCACAGCTAAAGAAGAAGAGATCCCAGCACAGAGTGTGAACTTGGGCAGAAGTCACCAAGCACTGAGAACGTTGGCACGGGCTGACTCAGGCGGTAGCACTCGCATGCATTGTCACCTGAGCACGGGAGACACCAGGTGGTTCTGCTACAAGAGCACTCCATCCAACACTGCAAGCATAGAGTGGTACTGTGACAAGGGCACCCATGCATGATCTATCTGACCACCAAGGTGGGCAAGAAGATAAGTGTCAGTGGCCTCTGTCAAGCCACCGAGGGCTCCAAGATTAGGTTCTTGCTGTCCCAGGTGATGCCAGCAGAAGCTCTGCTTTCACCATCAAGAGGCCCAACAACTTTTTCTACATGGAGAGGAGCACCAAATAAACTCTACCAAAGAGTAAAAATAAATAAATCTTTAAAAAAAATTTGAGTCCACAAATAATTCCTGTACACTATTTGACAAGGCTTTGACACACTGAATGTTTTAAGAAGGGAGTGGGGAGAGTAAGTTAGTAAACATTGAGATCTGTCAGTGGATAATATTGTTTGAGATTCTAGGATATTTCCTCTAACTGAAGCCTCTTTCTTCTCCTTTCCTAGTATCTCTGGTCCAGCTTAAACTCACTTCTTCCTGAAACCTTCCTTTCCTGACCTTTGCTCTCTTGCTTTCCAGTGTGGATTACCAACACTTGCTTATGCTTCCTACTTCAACCTTTTCCCAAATGCCACAAAATGCAGGTTGTCTACTTTACATCTCAAACATAGCCAATACATAATATTTAATCTTTCTGCCTAAACTCCATTCTCCTATAGTGAGTGGTCCGTATCTGTTAATGGCAACCCCATTTTTTGTGTGGCAAATCTCAAATTTTCATTTTTTTTATCATTTATAGCTTATATCCAACTATCAAAATATCCCAATCTCTCAATTTTCTCACTGATACCATAGAAGAGTGAGCCTATATCTCACTTGGATTATTACAACAGCCTGCTTTTATTCCCTTTATTCTTTTTTTTTAATATTTATTACTTCAGGTTACATCTCCATCACAGTGTCCTCTTTCCACCCCTCCCAGTCTGGCTCTCCCACCCTCTAACCCCATCCCTTCCATCCCACTCCATTGGAGTGGAGTGTCCCTAGATAACAGTCCCCCGCTCCAGTTCAGCAGTCATATGAGGGCCAAGAGCCTCCTCATATACTGGGACCCTACAAGGCAGCACCACTAGGGTAAAGTATCTCATTGAAAGGAAAAAAAAAAGTCTATTTTCATGTTCCTTTGGTGCATTGGTTGTAGTATAGTTATCCTGTACTATATGGCTAAAATCTGACTATAAGTGAATAGATGCCATGTGCATCCTTCTGAGTCTGGGTTAGCTCACTCAGGATGAGCTTCTCTAGTTCCATCCATTTGGCAGCAAATTGCATGATTTCCTTGATTCTGATGGCTGAGTAGTATTCCATCGTGTAGATGTACCACAATTTTTTAATCCATTCTTCGGCTGAGGGACATCTGGGTTGTTTCCAGTTTCTAGCTATTACAAATAAGGCTGCTATGAATATAGATGAGGAAACTTCCTTGTGATTTGGTGAGGAATCATTTGGATGTATACCCAGAAGTGGTATGGCTGGGTCCTGAGGCAGAGCTATTCCAAGTTTTCTAAGATATCGCCAGACTGACCCCCATAATGGTGCCACAAGCCTGCACTCCCACCAGCAATGGAGGAGGGCTCCTCCTTCTCCATACCCTCGCCAGCATGTGCTGTCATATGAGCTTTTGATCTTACCCATTCTGACAGGTGTGAGATGGAATCTCAGAATTGTCTTGAGTTGCATTTCTCTGATGACTAAGGATGCTGAGCATTTTTTCAAGTGTCTCTCAGCCATTAGGGATTCCTCCTTTTTGAATTCTCTATTTAGCTCTGTTCCCCATTTTTTCATTGGATTATTTGGTTCTTGGCATTTAATTTCTTTAGTTCTTTGTAAATTTTGGATATTAGCCCTCTGTCAGATGTGGGGTTGGTGAACATTTTTTCCCAGTCTGTAGGCTGCCATTTTGTTCTACTGACAGTGTCTTTTGCTTTACAGAAGCTTTTCAGTTTCATGAGGTAAGTCTTACTCTTCCTTGCTGCTGCTCTTCAGACACACCAGGAATGGTCCCACCTACCTGAACCTGTCTATCGTTTCTTTGCCTGGAATGGTTCCCACAGAGAAGTTAAATGTCCGTGTTCCTGTCTCATCTCCCTCCTGTTCTGACAGTAGCTGCTGACCACTCTACTTGAAACTGTAACACTTCTTTGTCTTTTTTCCTTTCCTTGTTTTCTTTCTTCATGCTGTTATCATTATCTAACACATTAACCATTTTAGTAACCTTGAATTTTTCATCTGTTTCTCCAACTGGACTAAATGAAGGCCAGGATTTCTGTTTTTTTTTTTTTTAAATAATGATTACTGAGTTCCTAAAGTAAGGACTGGGGCACACAGTTATTACCTGATATTTTTTCACTGTATAAATGCAGGACTAAAATTTCCTAAAATGGTTTTCTGGGTATTTCACCAAGAGAAGTCTTTCCTCCTCACTTTGAGGCCAGGAACTATATTTTCACTTCCCTTTAGAGTCCATCTGGTTTCTAGTATAGTGCAATATATCCAAAAATTACTTGTCCAAGGAATGTACACCTCTAAAAGGAACTATCTGTATATAAATGGCTCGTATGCTCTTGAAAGAGAAAGATTTAAGAAGTCAAAAATGGGTCTGGTTGGTTTTCTGGATTTCCTAAAAATAGTAGAAAAGTGATGATTATTAATTTACCAAAATTTCCACACCTAGTGAATCATGGCCTTCATGGATTATTAAAAAACTTAAAATGGAAAAATGACTGAAATTCCTGGAACAGATAAACCTATCCACATTTTTATGAGATTGTGATAACTGCCCTAGAGTATCATTGAAAGACAACTTGAATAAACAGCCATTTCAAGTAAATGACCATTAGACCATTTTAACCAAAGCACAAAACAGAATGTGTAGCCATTAAAGCTGTTCATTAGTTAAATACCCACTAATTATTAACAAGAGAAAAAGGGCCAATACAATGTAAATCAGTATTAAGTAAAAATAGGTTCATATTTTACATTTATACACTGACTTTTCTTGTCAGATGTTCAGTTTTACTTTATAATTCCTGGAACGCTGTTTTTCTTGATCCCAGTGGCTGTCTTCTAAGAGTCAACACCCCAAGGCTGGGGATGAATTTCATTAGTGAGCACTTGTATAACATCCACAAGGACTTATGCTGCTCAATCCCCAACAACTAAGGTGTGTGTATGTGCATGCATTCCTATGTGTATCACACGCATATAAATACAATGTCCCAAGTTTAAAGAAACAGTCATAATCCCACTTTGAAGACAAAAATGTATGCAGACAGTTGTTAAATAAAATAAAATATTTTTCTAAGATAAGATAATATAAATGTTTCAATAATTTTTTTCCAGAAATAATTTATCAGGCCATGAAAATAATGCTTCTTCTGTTTTGTGGTTCAACTATCTTTTGTGTAATAATCATCAGTGACACCGGTTTGCAAGTTTTGTTTTAAGACAGAGTTTCACCATAGCCCAGCATGGCTTGAAACTTCCTATGTAGCCCAAGCTGGCCTTAAGTTCATGGCAATCCTCCTGCCTCAGTTTCTTGAGTGTTCGAATGACAGGCATGAACAATCCAGCCAAGCTTAGTTTGTATATTTAACAAAGACAAATTTTCACAAAAAGAAAGCAGGAAATTAAATAAACTTGAGAGATTTTTGTGGTTTGAAATTTAGTAATTGATACTATGAAATACTGTTATATTGTCTAGGTCAACATTATACGCCTTCTATTCTAAAATTTTTTTTTTTTTATTTTCAGTATGTCTCATTAAAGCTACAAATTTACTTTAAACGACTTTTATTGAATTATCTCACATTGAGTTGGAAGGTCACCTCACTTAAAAATTTTTTTTAAATGTATGCATATCAGTGTCTTGTTTTCATGTTTGATCTGTGTACCACACGCATGCCTGGTGACTGAGGAGGTCCAAAAGAAGGAGATTGTGAGTTGCATGTAGGTCCTCTGTAAGAGCAGCCAGTGCTCTTAACCATGAAGCCATCTCTCTATATCCCACTCGCCTTTTGTCTACATCTGAATCATTTACCATACCTTATCTATTAGTAGGTATTTGTGCCTACAAGTTATTACAATGAACTATGTAAGACTCTCCACCCTTATACCGTCCTGTTATGCTGATAGTCCCCATGCTTCAATATGTGCTAAATTAAGATCTGTTATATAAATATACTCCCAAAATGCTATTGTACTTCAAACACATCCTAAAATGAAAAGAAAAAAGGTACTCTGACTGACTTCATGTGATGTCTCTGTACAGCTGAGAGGCTCTGGGTTCAGGAAGGTAATGTTCAGGCTGGCCACTTCAGCCTCGTTTGTGTACCCTGATGCTTGATTTTCATACCATAGTAAATGCTGCACTCAACATCTCTCTATTATAGTCATTTCTACTAATGCCAGTTATCCTAAAAATCTTCCTACATTTCTTTAAACATCCAGTTTTTCAGAGGATAAAAAAAATCTGTAAGTATAAAATCTGGATCTAAATTTCCTTTCTGAAATACAACTTCTAACCATGTACCATTACATTGAGTTTGTTTACTAAAACAAGGACTTCAAACATTCCGGAAATAGAAATCGTGGAGTCTAAGTAGTTGCAAAAATTCTCTATGCTATAAAATTCCCTTGAAAAGTCTCATTTTCTGCCAAATGATTGTTTAATCGCAATGGCATGTTCACATGATAAAACCTGGCAACAGTCTATGAAGTATCAGATCCAAAACAAGTATGCACTACCTCTGGTAGAGGCAATGCATTGCAGTCTTGTCTGTGAACAACAGCACAGCTCCTGACTCTACAGTACTAGCAAGGCAGGGACATTCAACACTATGGGCCACTTAGTCACTCAGAAAGCTGCTGCTGCTTTAAATCATGGTCACATTAAAAGCCTCTTACATATCATTACTGTCTAGTGTCGTCCTTAGAGAAGTTGACAGGTGCTACTTGGCTAAGGGTTTTCTAACAAAAAAAAAAATTTTAGAAACAATAAATTAAGCCTAGTTAAAAAGGGTGCTTTACAGCATGATTTCTGACTTTGATATGTAACTTTAGGCAGAGGAGGTATACCATACAACACTTCTCAATTTTCTTATGTTCCTTTTATTCCCAGCCTAATACCCTTTTGGAACACACATCTAGAAAACATACTTGTGCACACAATGTGTGAAGCATCTATGTACATGTTGTATATCTTAAGAAGGATAGTAGGTGTAGTGCTTATTCCTATAGAGTGAGCTTGTTGAGATCTGTTCCATTAATTCTCCTGTTTCACAAAGATAAGATTTGCACAGACAGGGTGCTGGAGAACAGGTCACTGCCCAGCTGTCTTAGCACACCTACATTCCCTCTATTCTTAATGACAAAGTAGGGGCCTTTACTCTCACCTCATGGTTCTCAAACTTCAGTATGCACTAAAAGCACACACATGAACTTGCTTAAATAAAGTTTTCTAGGTTCTCACCAACTGTTTCTCATTTAATAGTTATGAGGTGGGGTCTGACAATTTTTATTTCTAACAAGTTCTCAGGTGACAATGGGTATGTGCAACCAGGGACTACATTTAGACTACTGTTAACATAAAACAAAATCAGACCAGTCACATGCTTTCTATATGGCATGTGTTGTGCTATGCTTTGTAAAAATGTAAATAACTCATCAATACGAGAAAAGATTATTAAATACTATTTCCATTAAAAGAAAACAAAATTCCTTGGAAAATGACAATCTCCTTCAATGTCAAGAATTGTACAAAATAAATTACAATATTCATTTTATTGTATCAAAAATTAAAGAATTTGTCAACATTTAATAGTATTAAGATGAATAAAAAGTGTTGATATTAAACACATCAAATATATAACAAATCATGTGTTTAGAATTACAATTTTACATGGTCAATACTGACAGCTGTTACGACATTCATCTACTACTCTGAAAATTACAAACAAAAAGAAATACATTTACTGTTTCTTTTTCTGTCAAACTGTAATTGATGGAACAAAGTTGTCAAAGATGATCTTCTGCTAGTAAATGCAGAAGAAAGGACAGACTCAAAAACTTGTGTTTGTGATTCCTAGTGAGGAAGGCGCTGTCGCAATAATCATCAACTGGCATGAGGTCGAAACTACTTCAGATCATCTGATCAGCGATATCATCACTGAAACAACGAAAGGTGCAGCACAATCTTGGATGTATCCTAGCTTTAAAGTTGAATTTAATCAGCCACAGATGGTGGCACATCCCTTTAATCCCAGCACTCTGGAGACAGAGGCAGGCAGATCTCTGTGAGTTTGAGGCCAGCCTGGTCTACATAATAAGTTCCAGAACAGCCAGGGCTATGTAGAGACCCTGTCTCATAAAACCAACCAAATCAATCAATCCACCCATCAATCAATCAAATAGAGATACATATAAAATATTTACAAGTGAAATGGCATAATAAATATGATTTGCTTTAAAATATCTTCATCCCAAACAGATATTTAGATTTGATAAGATAGGAAATCCTGACAATTTTAAAATATGAGTATGTGTGAAAGAGTTCATTATGAAAGTTAAAGCAAATAAAACCCTTATGGAACACCTACTATGTGTCAAGTACTATGCTAGATAACATATTTAATAATGGGCTAGATACCAAGTCTGTCTCTAGAGACTTGTATTATATCTCACTTTTTAAACCTTTATTTTAACTTTATATGTACAGGTGTTCTGCCTGTGTGTATGTTTGTATACCACATGCATGCAATGCCCATGGAAGTCAGAAGGGGGCTTTGGATTCCCCAAGATGGTTGTGAGCCATTATGTGGGTGCTGGAAATCAAACCTAAATCCTTATGAAGTACAACCAATGCTCATAACCACTGAACGATCTCTCCAGCTCCACAACCTTTATTCTTTTTTTCCTTTATTTTTTATTTCTTCAAGTTACATCTCAATCGCAGTCCCCTCCCTATTCCCCCCTCCAGTCCCACCCTCAACCCCCCCATCCTCTTCCCTTTTTTTTCTTTTAAGTTTAAGGTATATCTTATTTCCCCCTACAGTTTCCCCTTTCAGTCCAACAAATGGCTCTTTCTCTTATAAATACAATACAAAACAACAGAGGTAATCAGGCCACAGTTATGAGGGTTATATGGCTTAGCGTACATTCCCAATGTCCAGTCCATATGTATTTGGTACCTGACTTTAACATTCTACTATCTAACCATCTCCACAAGTTTAAAGTTCTATATCTGACTCAACATTCATACTAACTTGCAACACAATTTTAAAAGTATCTTCTTAGATCTATAACATTCTCTTGACTCCTAAACAACACAAAATTTAATTATGGGACTCTAGCTATCTGTTCTTCAACCACCTCAGAGACCTGAGAGGAATAAATATATCTGATTATATAGGAAGTACAGGGCCTTCAGCTTCCAAGACTAAGAAATGACATACCAGTGGCTGCCTGGACAGTTCCCATTTTCTCTCCATACATTACAGCATCGATCTTTAGTCGTTTGGCTCCGTTTCTCTGACAGACATTGATTGTAGAGCAGGGGTTATGAAGGACTTACCTACCCTGTCTTGGCAGAGTTAGGCTGTCGACTTACCTGCTTCCAAGTTTTGTCCTTTTTGGACAGCAGTCTGTCTACAGTTGGAGCAAGGGGCTTTTCCTACCAAGAGATAGGCTTGCGACTAATTCAATCATCTCCCACTAGAGATTCTTCGATGCTCATCTTCTACTTGGAGGAGAATAGGGGGTGCTGTCAGGAGTTGATATGTCTTGATATAAAAAAATCTAAAGTTATGAAAACTACTTTGAATGCCATATTCTGCAGATCTCTTGAGGTTTTTGAAGAGGTCCTATCTATCTCTTATATTAGGGTAAGCAGATGTTGCTTGTCTCTTAGCTAAAAGTTCTGGAGAGAACGTGCATGCAAAGACCATACCTAGAAATAATAAAGGCATTATACAGCAGGCCAGTGGCCAACATCAAAATAAATGGAGAGAAACTTGAAGCATTTCCTCTAAACTCAGGGACAAGACAAGGATGCCCACTTTCACCATATCTCTTCAATATAGTACTTGAAGTTCTTGCTAGAGCAATAAGACAACTAAAGGAGATCAAGGGGATAAACATCGGAAATGAAGAAGTCAAATTATCCCTATTTGCAGATGATATGATAGTATACATAAGCGACCCCAAAAATTCCACCAGAGAACTCTTACAGCTGATAAACACCTTCAGCAAAGTGGCTGGATATAAAATTAATTCAAAAAAATCAGAAGCCCTTCTTTATACAACAAACAAATGGGCTGAGAAAGAAATAAGGGAAACAACTCCCTTCACAATACCCACAAACAACATAAAATACCTGGGGGTAACTCTAACCAAGCAAGCAAAGGACCTGTACAACAAGAACTTCAAGCCCTTAAAGAAAGAAATGGAAGAGGCCTTTAGAAGATGGAAAGATCTCCCATGCTCATGGATAGGTAGGATCAACATAATAAAAATGGCTATCCTACCAAAAGCAATATATAGATTCAATGCAATTCCTATCAAAATACCAACACAATTTTTTATAGACTTGGAAAGAGCTATTCTCAATTTCATATGGAACAACAAAAAGCACAGAATAGCTAAATAAATCCTGTACAATAAAAAACATCTGGAGGTATCACCATCCCAGATTTCAAGCTATTCTTTTTTTATAATAATTTATTTTTTATTTCTTCAAATTACATCTCAGTCATAATCCCTTCCCTACTCCCCCCTCCTGTCCCACCCTTCCACCCTCTTCCCCCTCAACCCCCCATCCTCTACCTTTTTTTTTTAGTTTAAGTTAGATCTTTGTCCCACCAACAGCGCCCTCGTTCAGTCCAACAAATGGTTCTTTCTCTTATAACAATAAATACAATACAAAACAACAGAAATAAATAGGCCACAATTATGAGAGTTATATGGCTTAGCATACATTCCCAATGTCCAATCCATACGTATTTGGCCCCTGACATTAACATTCTACTATCTAACCATCTCCATGAGTTTAAAGTTCTATATCTAACTCAGCTTTCATACTAACTTGCATCACAATTTTAAAAACATCTTCTTAGATCCAGAACACCCTCTTGATTCCTAAACAACTCAAAATTTAACTATGAGACTCTAGCTATCTATTGTTCAACCACCTCAGAGACCTGAGAGGGATAAATATATCTGAATATATAAGACTTTTATTCTTAACTATGTTATCTCATTACCTCCTTCCAACAACCCCAAAAGTAGGTACTATTATTAGTATGTTCTGTGTATAGAGGAACAAATCTGAAGCATGAAAAGGTGAAGAACTGGTTCAAGTTCAGGGCATGGTAGTACACACCTTTAATCCCAGTACTCGGGAGGCAGAGGCAAGCGGATCTCTATGAGTTCCAGGCCAGCTTACAGTGAGTACTGGATAGGCAGGGCTACACAGAGAAACCCTGTCTTGAAACAATCAATTAATTAATAAAAAAAACAAACAAACAAAAAAAACCAAAAAAGGAATTTGTTGAAAGTTAATAAATCTTAAAACTAAAGTCTAACTCCAGAGTTTATATTCCATTATAAAGGACCCTAGAAAAACATCTAATTTAACTTAGTAACAAGCATATGGTGATCTGGAGAGCTTGTAAAGTTGGTGTACAAACTACAAAAGATGATTAAAGGCACATATATCCATTTATTCATTTAACATTATTTACTGGGGTATCTAGCACGTTCTAGGCACTAATGTTAAAAGGGTAACTGTGGGAAAGATGGTGATATCTGAAGGGGGGAAAAAGTAGCTGATCAGATATTTAAGCAGACATTTAGAGACAGGAAGATGGAAAAGCCTTGAGGCAGTCTCAGCAGCTGAGGGATTGGCTACTAACTGGGATGGGAGGCAGGGGCTGATTGTTCAGAGCTCAAAGGATGGCATTTGAGTTTTTATTCTGAATGCCACAATTTTGTTTTTAAATGATCAGTCTGATAAGTGTCAAATAGCTTATAAGAAGACAAAGTAGAAATAGGAAGGCTGATTACAAGTCTGTTTGGTAGTTTGTTCAGGCAAGATAATGGTAGTGTAGTAACTGGAAAGAAAGGAGGAGATGATATGGAAGTGGAGTTCTCGAAAGGATTTGTGGATGGCTAGAATATGGATGATAAGAAAAGAAAAAAGGTAACTAAGAATTGTGGTTTAAACCCAGATTGAGAGTAAAGCCATTTATTGCAACAAAGAAAACTAGCAAAAAATATATACATATATATATATATATATATGTATATATATTTATACTGGGGAAGGTAGAAGAAAATAATGAGCAATATTAAGGAAGCAATGTATCAAAGACATACATCAAAGACAATATACGAGTTCCACTCCCTTTCAAACTGTTTTGTTTTTTCTCTTATATAAAAACAGTATAGCAAGAAGCCACTAGACACAATGGCTATTAAACAATTTAAAGGTAGCTATAAATCAGAACTGCCTCTTCCCAAACTCTTAATAGTTAGGATTTAATAATACACTGCAAAAATCTTCTCAAACGTAAGAAATTAGGGAAACAACACCCTTCACAATAGCCACAAACAATATAAAACACCTGGGGGTAACTCTAACCAAGCAAGTAAAAGATCTGTACAAGAAGAACTTCAAGTCCTTTAAGAAAGAAATTAAAGAGGATATCAGAAGATGGAAAGATCTCCCATGCTCATGGATAGGTAGGATCAACATAATATAAATGTCCATCCTACCAAAAGCAATATACAGATTCAATGTAATTCTCATCAAAATACCAACATAATTCTTTACAGACCTTGAAAGAATAACTCTCTACTCCACAGGAAAAACAAAAAAAAAATCCAGAATAGCTAAATCAATCCTGTACAATAAAACAACATCTGGAAGTATCACCATCACTGATTTCAAGTTGTACTATAGAGCAACAGTAATAAAAACAGCATGGTACTGGTATAGAAACAGACCAGTTGATCAATGGAATCAAATTGAAGACTCAGAAATAAACCCACACCTATGGTTACTTTTTAAAAGTATCTATGAATTAAAAACAGTAAATATAAATGGCAGGTATGCATTACAATTCAAATCAGTCAAGGTACAAAATATGCTGCATTTTTAAAAAAAGTTTAACCTCTTTGGTTTCCCGTATTGTTGGATTTCTCTTTTTCATTTTGCCTCTTCCTGTCCTGATTATCTTTTTATGTTCTGATGATATGCTTATCTTTTTAAATCCTAGTTTACTGCTGTGGGCTTCACAGAGTCCCTTCTCACACAGCGACTCCAAGCTCTAGTTATAAAATCGTTTTTACTGGGGCTGTTTTTCCACCTGTGTTGCTCTTAGCATTTACGTGACACTGAGCTTCCTGCAGTAGAGGTGTACCCTGTCCTTTTGTGACAGGTGCTTTGTGCTAATGAACTATAAATGTTTAATAAATAAACACAGACTAATACATTGCTATTTACTTAAAAATGTTTAGCTCTTTGTTTTAAAAATAATAGAAATGTAAACATTTAAGAAAGTTGTTTTGCTCTGAGTGTGCATATATTTTCATGTGATCCATATCAACTATAATCCCACGGTCTAAAGGCATTTGAAAACAATCTTCTAAACTCTTTTAATATTAAAAGTACAAACAAACAAAATACAAATACACACTTTCCATACATATAATTAGTGCAACCCTTCAGGAGAGATGGGAAATGGTACATAAGCTTCAGGTTTGCTTCTTTTTAAACATGGTAAACCATTTTTAAAGTTCCTTTTCATTGTTCACTAAGATTAGTGAAAAAAACTAAGAATAAAATGTGATTGTTTTTATAATAAAAAAATCCCCACTGTATTAATATGTTAGATGAACTATGAGAGCTTTTTCTTTTCTTTTCTTTTTCTTTCTTTTCACTGAGACAGGGTCTCGTTCCATAGCCCTAGCTGTCATGGAATGCACTCTGTAGACCAGCTGGCTTTCACAGAGATCTGCGTGCTCTGCTCCAGATTGGCCTCCACCTGCCTCTGCTTCCCCAGTGCTAGAAATAAAGGTGTGCATCACCATGCTCAGTTCTCTAGTTCTTATATTAATTAGAACATATTTTCCTAGACTTCCTGATTAAAAGCTAACAACAAACTAACCTTAAAGATCAAGGTTTCAACTTTACTTTGGTTAGAAATATACACCAAAGCATTTATTTACAATTAAACATGGCTTATACAAATAATCCTTAAAGAAATAGTATGAACACATATACAATAAATTTTACAATGTACATTCCTCCAATTAGCGTATGATAGCAGTTGGAATAGTATTCTTTGAATAATTTCTTAGGTGGGAGTTTATATATATCTAAATTGTAAATACATAATTAAAAAATCAAATACATTTAAAATTGGGTATAATTAGCATGTTATAACAAAAATAATACAATAGAAGGTACTAAAATCTATATGTCTATTTCATTGTGCAAATTAACAATCATGTCTAGAGAGTCCAAATGACCTGCTAAAGTTACAGAGCTCATGAAAGGCATTTCTAGGATTGTAGTCTTTTAATTTAGGTTAGCCCTCTTACTCTGTTATACTTTTACAAGTAAATCTTTGTAAGATATAAGGTCAGCAAACAATCGTTTAAGGGAGACAGTGAAACTATCAGTTAAAAATAAGATCAGACTTCTTTTATTTCTTAATGATAACTTTGTGTTTAAACAGTTATTTTTCGTACTTTTATATTTTTCTTACACATTTTTAGTTAAAATATAATTACACCACTTTCTCCCTTCTCTTCCCTCTTTCCAGCCCCTCTCCCAAGTCCCCTTCCAAAAACCCACCCTGTCTCATATTAATAGTCTTTATTCCTAATTGTTACATATGTGTATGTGTATAAGTGTGTGTATACATAAATATAAAAATACAACCTGCTGACATACTGTTTTTCACTGCAGTTCTTGTTAGCCTTCAATACACAATATTTAAGAAAAGACATCTGATGTTCTAGAACTTTGGGAGCTTGTTCTCAAAAGCTTTTTTAAATTTAAGTATCACCTATAATTTTAAATTGTGACATTTAATATTCAGTGATAGTTTTCCCTACAAGATGTATGTATAAGGGATATCAAAGAGACTTAAAATTCAGCATCCTGCCAATCTGCCAATTCTCATTTTAAAAGGGAAGGCACAGATGGACAGTCACACTAAAAGCATAATGTTCATCATTATAAGGAGAACACCATATGGATACTTGGATGTGTTACAAATTATCCAACAAATAAATTCAAATATGTAAATATCCCAACATTTCTCTATCTCTATCAGATTTCAGAATGAGCACAATTTACTTTGATAATGTAATTTTCTCCAATGTTCCACATTTTTTGTCTACAGACAGTTTAGAAACCTATTATTTTTTTAATTCTCCAGGTGATTCCTTAATCACTTAGTGTTGCTCTATGATATTACAAATGAATTTTTTGTTTCTTCAAGTTATCTTCCCAAGTGCTTCAGTATCACTTGTTGAAATATACAGGTTCATCAAGTGTGACAGCACTGGCCTTAGGACTCAGAAGTTGAAACACAAGGACAGTACAAGGCCAGCATAATTGAACCCTATTACAAAAAACACACCACAAAACAACAGAACCCAAGGAAATGTACAGACCCCACCATCTTCATGCTTCCACTATAAGATACTGATATGGTAGGTGCCAAATGGTGCTTCTCAACTACCACTTCAACACCCATCATTTCTCCTATTCTTTAACCAATACACACTGTTGTAACTTTTGTGGCGCTATAACACAGTTCAGCAACTCATTCTTGAATCAATCACACACTGTTGCAACTTTGTTGCCCTATAACATAGTTCAGTATCTCACTCTTTAAGACAGAGTCAAGCCTGCTAACTCTTCTGGGTTAGATTTTTAGTATTATCTGTAAAATAGGAATGTAACATAGAGACTAAAATGAGATTAAGTGATGTGAGTTAAACACAATGGAATGAGATAAAGTACTACCAAACTTTTGGCACAGTATATAGAACATGCTAAGCCTTAATTGATAATAAAACCTCATACTTTCATTTCTTGTCCCCCAATTTTTGCCCAGATTTTCTGTTTCTTAGCTCTTGACTTTCAAATGACTACTTAAAGTTTTATAAACTCTGTAATATTCCATTGTAGAGTGTTCAGTCATTATCTATTTCATTGAATAATACTTAGACAGTACTTTGGGATACTTTTGCACTTCAATTCTGGGTTTGCCTCCACAGCCCAATTTTATGTCCACTGAGATAAAACCAACACAAAAGAGTATCTTAGGGATTCTGTGTCTTTTCGTCTGTATTCTTCATCTTACCTTCCCAAATCATCCTTTTTAATTCTACTCCATTTCTTTAATGGCAACTAATTTGCTGATACACTAAATGTCTTTACTGAGAAGTTCATAATTATTATTGATTCAGAAATGTAAAACACATTTAAAAGCTTAAAAAGATACAAACCTAAATAAAATAACTTAGATATATATATTTCATGTTTGCAATAAAAAATACCATGTCTGTCTTATTTTTTAACTCATTACCTTAAAAAATGTCAAGGTTCATATTATCTTGCTGGATAATTTTAGAAACATGTTACCAAAAGTTTAATGCCAAAGTTTTTGCTTGTGATTACTGAGCATGTTACTGTATTTTGGAAAAGATAAGAGAGTCAATATTTTTTAAATTGCACAATTTTACTTTGGATGCTGGGCATCCTGAACTTCTTTCTCTTTAGTATTCCAAGGAATGTGTCATAGTACATTTCATATGAAGTAATTCACGCCAAATGAGTTAAGATCTATTTTGAACTGATACTGATAATATGATCCAAAAATAAAAGAAAAAACACATTTGTTAAAAACAATGCCAAAAGTGAGAAGAATGTTACTAATGACCTAGAAAGGAACATCTTTTAGTTTATTTCCACACCCCAAATTGTATCTCATAGCTTATACCCTCATTTAGAACAAACTTAAATATCAACTTGTTTCCAATACAAAAAAGGAGGCTCACAGCTTCAGTTGGCACCTAGTACCTAAGCACCATCACACAAAGACAGTAACCTATTTATATTTTCAGAATTGAAAAAGTAAAAGGAAACAGACTTCAATGTTTTAAAGTTGGTTGTAAACAATAAATTATAATTTTGGGTCCTCTTAAATGGCAAGTGGACAAACACCTGAGCTAAATGAAAGCGAAACTGTTAAGACACTGATTGAAAGTACACATGAACCCAGACCACGGCTTCCATTGTTAACCCTCCTCAGAGAGACAAGGCTCCTTAACAAAATGTCTCATTTCAGGGATGGTGCTAGAAAAAGCTAAGAGTTGGATTAGAGCTTATTATGACAGAGAGTTTAAAAGTATTTACATAAAAAGCAAGCCACAAACCAAAGGAGAACTAACTTAGAAAGTGGTCACTGGCCAGATATGGGAGAACATGGGCATGAAAATCATGAAAGCCATTAATGAACTATAGCTTCTGAACAGAAGTGGGGAAAGTTTGAATCAATGAGTCCTCATCTTAGCTAGAGAAGACAGGTTTGCTTATAGGAAAATGTCAAATGCTGGCTGGGCATGGTGGCACACAGCTTTAATACCAGACTTGGCAAAACCACAGCAGGTCATCTCTGTGATTCTGAGGGCAGCCTGATCTACACAGCAAGTTCCAGGCCAGTCAGGGCACAGATTCAAACCAGACAAAATCTGAGTAACAAGAAGAAGAAAGAAGACACAAAATTCCACTTGTAATCAAGAAGGTATTTGCAACTGATACCTACTGGGAAAGGGATAATCAGTTTTTCCAATGGAGTGTCACTGAGTGTATCAATCATACTCCAGGGCAGATCATGTCAAACACAAAAAGGACTTTTTTTGTGTGAGGATTTTTTTAAAAGTATTTTTTTTTGTTTTATTGGGGTTTTCTGTTTTATTTTTCTTTTGGAGGGGAGGGGTATTATTTTTTATGTATATCTGTGAGAAAGAGACAGAGACATAGAAAAAGAAAAAGAATATGAAGTTGGGTGGGTAAGGAGAATCTGGGAGGAGTTGGGGACAAGAAAAGAACATGACCAGAATATATTGTATGAAAAAAATATTTTAAAAGGTCAACTACTAGCTGGGCATGGTGGCACACAGCTTTAATCCCAGCACTTGGGAGACCAAGGCAAGTGGATCTGTGTGAGTTCAGGGCCAATCTGGTCTACATAGTGAGTTCCAGTATAGCCAAGTCACACAGTGAGACCCTGTCTCAAACGCACAAACAAAACACAAAAAGTCAACGGCTGACTATTAACGCAGAGGGCACATGGAACTGGTAAATGATCATGGTGCAAGCATCATACTCAGAATCAGCCAAGCAAGAATCAATAGCAAATACTAAATCAGGGGACAGGAATTACGAGCACAAGGATATACATATAGACATGGAATACATTGCTGTGGAACACTTACTAGTTGCAACTGAAAAACCAAAACCAAACAAACAAGCCCCCCCCAAAAAACCCAAAAGCCCTGCAACTATACATTGCACACCTAACAACCAACTTATCAAACGGATACCATCAGTAAGAATGAGTAGATGTTGTATACATCCAAAGTGTATCCTTGGATATCTCTGGAAGAAACATAGGAAGTATTCTTTTTCTTTTCTTTCTTTGACTTTGGTTGGTTAGCCTTCTTTCCTCCCTCTTTTCTCTTTTTATTTTCAAGACAGTCTCACTATATAGCTCAGAGTATTTCCAAATTCTCGATTCTTCTGCTTCAAACATTTTAATGCCAAGATTATAGGCATATACTTACCAACCCTGGTTTACTTAAATATTACAGTATTCTGTTGATGCACAATCTAAACTTAATGAGAGGTAACAGGAACACAAAGCAAGAACCGTTCTATTAAAAAATGGATGTGGAAAGATTATTATTTAAAAATTTCAATATTATAAGATAAAGACTGAGAAAATATTCAAGATGAAGAGAGAAATGAAAATTAAACAAAATATATGTAGTTATGTGACGTCCAGTTGAAGGTACAGTAGGACAGTCACTTCAGCCAAGTGGTTCAAGTCCAGCCTACAGAATCAAAGAATTCAGAGGAAAGGTATATATGGGATTTTCTGTCAGATGATTCAGAGAGAGAGAGAGAGACAGAGAGACAGAGAGACAGACAGAGAGAGAGTGCTGTGTGTGTATAAGGGATTGTGCAAAAAAGGGAAAGAGCCAGAAAGAGAGGAGAGAAAGGGGTAAAGATCTCAGATAATAAACTAATGAGACAAAAATTTAACACTAGATAAATATGGGTAAAGGATATCTAAATATTTGAGTAATGCTAGCAATTTACTGTAGCGTATGAAACAAAGTAGAAATAAAAAGTGAGACTGATGTGCTCAATAATTCCTAGACATTTTTCTAAAACACCTCCAATACCTCCAAATGATGTCTTAACACACTGCCTTTCTGTCAGCTTATCTGAAGGCTGAGTGCATGTGAAGAAGAAAGGAGGGAGAAGTCAAAGTATCATTTAGTTTTCATTAGACGACTCAAGGCAGTTACTAAGAACATGGAGATAAAGGATACTACATTCTCAGGATTAGCTTAAGGTCTAAATGCCACTATTAAATGAAAGGCCAACTAAGAAAACAGAGTGGCCCTTAGATTACAGAATACTGACAGGTTTTTGATTGGGACAATCAAATAAGGAAAGTGATTAGCTTTTTACCAGCAATTTCCATCACTATAAAAGACACTGTCTGGGACAAGAGGAACTACAGACACAGACTTATAAATTATGATACCTCATTGGCAATAACTTCCAAATTTAAATAGAAGTGATATTCTCAGAAGTCATTTAATACTTCACAGAAATTATTTCTTAGTTTGGTTCCACTATCTAAAGCTTGAAATGTTGGTATGGCTTCCTACAAAGATCTGACAAAGAGAAAATATGCTGAAATGCAGATAATGTGTATTTATTGTTGGGAATGCAGATAATAAGTATTTTATTCTACACAAACTTTTGACCTTTAACCATAAAAGAATAATAGTAAGTTTGTTTTTATGATAGATAGCTTGTCTCCTTTGGACTGAAAAACCAGATTTTGTACCCAGAAAATTTAGATTTTGAACTTTAAAAAATAAATCAAGACTTCAAATACTGATTTGTCAGGCCATTTCTGAAAGCACACTTTCTCCTTCTGGTGACACCTTTCTATATGTAGCAGAGGGTATAGTAATTAATATAAAGTGGCTCACCAACAAAAACCAAGCTCTGTACGGTTTGTGCTTCATCAAGTAAGAACCAAAACAAACCAAGTTACCACCACTAAGGAAATCCCTACATTTTTATGACTCCCTTTCACAGGAGTGGGTTCTACAAGCAATCTGACTTTTACCAAGGAACAAACCCATTTGAAGCATCACAGTAGAAGTTACTAGTATGTATCAGGAGGCACTCAGGGGAGATGGAACATTCTAGGGCAACTAGAGTGAAGGTTATATTGATTGATATCAAGCCCTCAAAGTGCCAGTGGTTAAAAATATGGCAGAAATGTCACTCCTATAGAGTATTCCCTGTTGAAGGAGGGTCTTCGGTTCTGTGTATTTGTGTGCCCCAAGATCTGGTTGTAGTCCAGACATCAGCACTATCATGACAATTGAGCTATCTCTTGTATCAATGTTGTGTAAAGAATGTTCTCCATCACCTCTGATTGGTTAATAAAAAGCTGAACAGTCAATGACTGGGCAGAGAAGATAGGAAGGTGGGACTTCAGATCCCCACCAGGGGTCCCAGAGGGAGAGAAGGAGGAGTTGTCAAGGGAGTTCTCGATGAGGATATACATGGAGCAGAGAGAGCCAGGTCAAGACTAATATGGCAAGTAACTTGGGTATGTGGGTGGAAATTAGCAAGATTTGAATAGTTGGGTTAGAATAGATGAATATCTGCTCAGTTACTGTGATTAAAAACTTGTTAAATAAATCTAATATGCTTCTGTCTCATTTGGGAATTAGAACAGGAATAAAAAATTTAAATTTATTCTTCTAATTCCCTACACTCAGAATGTGTCCCCTGCTCATTCCTGAAATTCCATAAACTGCCAAACACTTTGTCATTAATATTTCTGCTTAGAGAAATTAATCTAATTGCCTGAAACTAGGAACTTAATCACTATTTTAAAAGAGGAGGGATTAAAAATTTCTCCAGTGCTAGAGTACAGACTTCAGAGAGTAACAATGATGTGAAATACTATGATAAATTGTTGTGTCCCATGAAAGATTCCCTAAGAGAAAGACATGTAGTGGAACAATAAAAAGTTTACCACTTAAGGAAACTACTCTTAATTATCCAATTCATAGATATACTAATTCAACTATGATCACTATTTTAAGTGAGGACAACTAACATAACAATTTCTGCTCCTTCTCTAACATTAAGCATACACAATCCTCAAGATCTTCAAAGGAGCCCATGAAATTTTCAATTAAAAAAAAAAACAAATATGGAACTTAAAATATTTTGCAATGTTGTCTGTTTCCATCTTTGGATAAGGAAGTTTTTGTACCTGGAGATTGATCTCTGCCTCATAGAAGGTTAGGCATGAGCAGTAATGTCGATCTGAGTCAATATCTGTTAGGACCACCACAAAGAATGTTGGCTGTTTCCGCTCTCTGGATAGGTGCCATCCACCAGGCTGACAAAACTAAAAGGATAAGAAAAAAGAAGTCACATTTTAAAATAAAAATTTACTATTTGTTAATATATAAAAATGTTAAACATAATAATGTCATTAAAACTATATACTTGAGGGGCTACTGAACGGTTCACAGGGTAAAGTACTTGCTTCATATATGAAGACCAGAACTTAAACCCTAGCACCCATGTAAAAAAATCCAAGACATCATCAGTAGGAAGGAGAGACAGAAGGAGGATCCTAGAAGCTCAATGATCAGCCAGGCTAGCCAATTGGTGAACTCCTGTTTCAGCAAGAGACTGCATTTCAAAAAATTAAGTAGAAATCAATAAAAGTACATGACACATTGACCTCTGGCTTCCATACATACAAATGTGAGCACACACCTGCACATGCATGTACATATACATATATATATATGTGTATATATATATATATAAACACACAAATTTATCTATTTGATATAGTATTCTATAAGAGCTAACATCAAAAAGTTTCATGTACAGACTCATAGCTATGAAAACACTCACCAATAATTTCCATAGATATCATTCTGAGGTGCCAATCCACTTTTGGCATATATAGGAACATAGTGCCAAGGTGAAAAACTCTTCCTCCAAATATTAGAATAAGTCATGGTACAAGCTGGAGAAGTGCACAAAGGGTTACTATTTGGGAGGAGGAAGGCAACCAGCAAGAGGAGTGCAAAGGAAAGAGAAATGACAGTAGAGGGTGAATAAGGATAAAGTAAATGATGGATATGTATAAAACATCACTTGCTTGTATACTAACCAAAAAACTATTTTTAAAGTAAAATGAGGGGCTGCTGAGATGGCTCAGTGGTTAAGTGCTTGCTATTTAACCAGACCACCAAAGTTCAGACCCCAGAATCCTGTAACAAGCAAAGTATGGTCCCTTATGTGCCTGTAATCCCAGAGCTCCTAGAAGCAAAGATAAGAGGGATTTCTGGGGCCTGCTAGCAAAAAAACCACAGGTTCCAGTTCACAGAGAGAACTTGCCTCAAAGTAATAGTACAGAGAATGATAGAGGAGGATATCCCACACTCTCCCCTAGTCTCTGTGCCCACTACCACATACACCATACATGCATATACCACATGCTCACACATTAAAAACAAAAAAATGGATTCGTTAAAAATTGTTGTAAATTCTTATGTGTGAGTAAACCATATGAACAGCATTCTTTTGTAGTCCTTACAATCAACAAGTACATAGAGCACAGAGCCAAAAAAAATCCTGAGAACCTCACGTTATGGCAAATGGGCTTTAGCACTTAACTAACCTTGGCTCATACTCCAGGGTAGGAGAAAGATATAGCTGTGGTATAACCAAGGAATTTAATCAGATTATAACAATCCCAAAAATGCCTTTCCAAAATCTTACTTTCTATCAATGATTTTTTTGTCTGAATTTGGCACATTATTTTTATTAAGTTTTTTTATTCTTCGATGATGATTTCATAGGTATGGATAATCAATTTTAGTTTTTTCGTAAATATACTCATCTCTCTCTCTCTCTCAACCTGTTAGAGCAAATAAACTTATAACATGGGCACTTGGATGGATATTTTTCACTACCTGAAACTAGAAAAAGCAACTGTGTCCAGTTTTCTCAATTTTTTGTACATACAGAAAATATAAGGATTTAACAGAATGAAAAGGTTCACAGTTTATCTGAACTAATCTGAATGATCTTTCAAAGATGGCATACTATAGGAGGCTCTTGAAGAATGGTCACATTTAGCATCTCTGGATGCCTTTATCCACATCTGTAAAATCATACTTTACTGACCTGTAGTAAAAGGGTATATGTCACCTTTAAACTAAAAAATTAAATGTGTTTTTTAAAAAAGTCTCCAAGAAAATTATTTCTTGTGACTGAAAATAGTAAACACAAAACATCCAAAGGGAGAAAAGTATAAAGACTTCCTCAGATACTCAAACAGTCCCATTTCCCTAGTTCACACCACAACAGGAATTGTCAGATTAAAAGGTACTAACCTTAAAATTTGGGGAAATTCCAAAGATCATTTTCAATTAGGTAAGTACTTCTTCATAACTTCATTTAATGTAACCAGAGTTAAAAAACCAAACAAACAAACAAACAAAAAAAAAACAATGACACTTACGGCTGGCCTGGTCAGACAGGGTTTTACTATGTTTTCATTTAGGGTTCGCCAATAGAGCTACCTATACCACTGGTTGCATGTGCAATCCCTTATTTCAAATATTAAAACTATAACTACACAAAGGAATTACTTTAAAGTATGCATTGGAAAATAACACCAGACTCAAACTTTACAGGAAAATCTGAATCTTTATTCTTACATGAAATACATGAGTACATAAATATCCAGTTGATAAAGTTTATACAACTGAGTGTATAAAAGATGATGTCTCAAAGATGAAAATAAACAGCTTTAAGCTGTGATTACAAATGCAAGTTCACTGTATCACAGAGAAACAGTAACAGGGCTTGAGGATCAAGATATGATCCTAGTATTTAATGAGAAGTATTTTCCTTAGGATCTGGATTTGAAAAGCAATAATGCTAAACTAAATGGCTCAGTCATTTCAGTTTTTCACAAAGTATGCTAAAGAATCAATAAACAAGAGAATAGACATTACAATTCTGAAACCTGGGCTCCAGTAACACTTCTGATAGGAATGTGAGGTAATATTTAGACAGCTGGGAATAGGGTAGTCACTAAAAGACAATGAACAGAATGATAAGCATTAAACAAATAGAAGAAATTCAGAGTTTTATGCTCCCTAGTGTCTTTATTGGCAAACAGTAGAAACAATTGCTGTCACAGGTGCAAACTTTATTAGACTGTCAACACTGATAGACTTGTATTTTGGCTGCCTTCAAATAACTGAGAAAGCACATATATTTGGAATGATGTTATCAATGAACATACTACATAAACTGATGAACACCTCTTGTTATTTTTCCAAACACTTTCACTGGCAGACATAACAAAACATCTCTGAACATCCCCCTCTGCCTTAACCTCATCATTTCACACATGCACTCAGGTTCATGAAATGTTACAATGTATCTGAGAATACCCAAGCAGGGGATTCCTTGTTAATCTAAAGCTTTCTTTGAGACCTTGGCATAGCTTGCAACTGGTACTAAAGAGTACAAAGGTAGGAGTACTTAGTGCTTAGTACTGCAGGACTCTGCACGGCAATGTATTACAACTACTAACTTTGTTTCACTACCAAAACATTAGAAGTAGATCATGTTCAGTAAAATAGTCCAACTATCCACAAACTAAAGTGCAAATATAAAAGATCAGACATGAAGATAGGAGTAGGACATTTTTTTCATTAATTAATTTTTTCTTTTTACATCCCAATTGCAGCTCCACTCCCTCCTTTCCTCCCAGTCCCACCTTCCCACCCACATCCGCCCCCACCCATCAACCTGCCCTGGCACATCAAGTTGCATCAGAACTAAGTGCCTCCTCTTTCACTGACTCTAGACAAGGCAACCCTGCTAGGGAAAAGGGATCCAAAGGGAGGGAACAGAGTCTAAGTCAGAGACTGCCCCACTCTAGTTGTTAGGGGATCCACTTGAAGACCAAGCAGCCTATCAGCTTCATATGTGTGGGGGCCTAGGTCCAGACCATGCATGCTCTTTGGTTGGTGGTTCAGTTTCTATGAACCTCCATGGGCCCAGATGAGCTGGCTATGTAAGTCGTCTTGTGGTGTTCTTCACCCCTCCAGCTTCCTCAATCCTTCCCCTAACTCTTCCACAAGACTCCCTGAGTTCTGCCTAAGGTCTGGCTATGGATCTCTGCATCTATTTCCATCATCTACTAGATGAAGTCTCTTACATGACAGTTATGCTAGGTTCCTGTCTGCAAGGGTAGCAGAGTATCATTAATAGTGTGGGGGTTGGGTCATTCTTATGGGGTGACTCTCAAGTTGGGCCAGTAATCTCTGTTCCATCTTTTTTTTTCCCTGCAGATTTTGTGGGAAGAACAAATTTTGGCTTGAGGGTTTTGTGGATAGGTTGGTGTGCACCTCCCTCCACTGGAAGTCCTGCCTAGCTACAGGAGATGACCACTTCACTGTCAGTATCTCCTGCTACTAGGAGTCTCAGAGTCACCCCCATAACCTCCCAAGAGCCTCCCCTGTCCCAGGTCTCCACCTTGTCCCAGAGATGTCCCCCCATCAATTTCCTTCTCTCTCCCAGCTGTCTCACCCCCATCCCTGCTCTTCCCACATCTGATCCCTCCTCTGCCACTTCCCTCTCCACCCACTTTCCTATCAAGTTCCCTTTCTCCCTCCACTTCTGATGTTTATTTTATTTCCCCTTCTTAATGGCACTCAAGCATCCTCCCCTGTGCCCTCTTTGTTTCGTAGCTTCTAGGGAGCTCCAGAGGGAGCAGGAGTAGTCATCTACATGCCATAAACATGCATGCTTGTAAATTAAAGCTAATCTTTTTGATGGTTTTCATTTTGTTTAAAGTTTGTAAGCAATTAAGTTAATATATTATAATGTGCCTAATAATATATTAAAGATCTATTGAAATAAGGAGTTGAAAAATAGACTTCATATCTGTAAAAACATTGTCTAACCATAACTCTTAGTCTTAGTTTACAATGAAAACTAAGGCTATAGGATGCTAAGGTCATATGGCCAGGTTGTGACAGTCAGGGGTACAGAACTTTATAGTCTTCAGGATCTGCATCCTTTAGAAATTTTATTTTACGATCATATAAATTCATAGCAGGAAAAAATAAAATGAGAATGAAATAAATATTGTAACACACCACATTTGTAACTACTTGTCTTTGTCAGTTTCTTTTTTTTCTCTTTTAGATAAAAAGTGACCTAGCTGTCAAATACACAGCTATCAATCTTTTTTTTTTCACTGTAAGTAACATGTTTTTCTATGTACTTCTTAGTATTTATCAGGAAAAGTCTTACTTTAGAGCTCATGCATGTGACATCCAACTTTCTCTGACCACCAAATCTGCTAACTCCTTGAAATATACTCTTTTAAGAGTCAGAAACATACATGCATAATGTCTCAGAAAAGAACTTCTTATAAAAATTTAAAATTAACAGTAGTCATATAAATTCTTTTTTTCAGGAAATTTAAATTTTTCTTACTTAAATAGAGGAAATAAGGTGAGTCCCATTTTAACATTTCTTCCTTTCTGGTAAACTATAAACACTGGAATTTTACTAATTTCCTGGATAACAAACAGAAAGTATGGTATCACTTGGGGCTTTTCCACTCATAATTCCATTACCATGTTCTCAAAAAAAAATCAGTCTAAAATTGCCAATGGACTCATTCACAAAGAGTATATACATAATATGGTCTAAGAGCTACAGATGTAGCAACTTAGTGGCATTAAATTTTCCGGGAATATTCAAAGCCCTAGATCAATCCCTAGAACCACTTAAGGGGCGGGGGCGGGGAAGGGGGAGTTTGAGCAACTGTGACCACAATGTAACATGTAGTCATTAACAAGTCTTTATTCAGTTGTTGCTTGCGAGAGAGCCTCCTGCAATGCATGCTTAATAAGGTTACCTTAAGAAAAATAAAGTTGGTTAAATATACATGTGTTTCCTATATTTCTCATTAAAAGGAATTTAAACTATTGGAAACATTTTAACTTTAAAAAAAATATTTATTACTTCAGGTTACATCTCCATCACAGTGCCCTCTTTCCACCCCTCCCAGTCCTGCACTCCCACCCTCTACCCCCTACCCCTTCCACCCTACTCCTCTGGAGTGGAGTGTCCCTACATAACAGTCCCCCACCCCAGGTCAGCTGTCATATGAGGGCCAAGAGCCTTCTCATACACTGGGGGCCTACAAGGCAGCACCAATAGAGCAAAGTGTCTCATTGACAGGAAAAAAAAAAAGTCTATGTCCATGTTCCCTTTGGTGCATTGGTTGTAGTATAGTTATCCTGTACTATATGGCTAAAATCTGACTATAAGTGAATAGATGCCATGTACATGCTTCTGAGTCTGGGTTAGCTCACTCAGGATATGATTTTCTTATATGTGAAAACTAAATAAGAGTACTTTCTTTAACAAATAACTTATAAGTAAAAAATTATAGATTTAGAAATATTTAAAGTCCTCAGTAGGCAAAGGCAGGCAGATCTCTGAATTCCACACCAGCATAGTCTATAGAGCGAGTCCCAGTATAATCAAGGCTATATAGAAAAACTTTGTCTCGAACACCCACCCCACCAAAAAAGGGGGAGGAAGAGAAGAAATATTTACAACACCTATCTTCCAAATGCACATACACAAACAGATGTGTGAAGATTACATGTTTGGTAATATTAATTAACTCTTATCTGGTAAGTATAATATTTACACTGTGATTGGAATTTTTTCCTTTTTTTAATAAGTACTTTGTGTTTAAGAAATACATACAGATGCTGGGGTGTGGTGGTAAACACAAGTAATCTAAGCATACAGGAGGTACAGACAAAAGGATCATGAGTTCAAGGTCAGATCAGCCTAGGCTACATAGTAATATCATGTCTCCCCCTCTCTTCACCAAAAGTCCCACATACAGTATACAGTAATGCATTCAGAAATATTTATGGATAAGATGATATTACTTGAATTTAGAGTGATTTGGAGACAAGAAGATGACAAACTCAAAATTAGCCTTGGCCACAGAGGGAGTTTTGAACAAAGTATCTCTCAGGATTAAATAATACTCATGTAAATGATTAGTATTGTCAAGTGCTGAAATAGTAAACATGTTATAACGCTGGCCAATCACAGCAGTGATATTCAAGTTTACAGGTAATCAGTATCATTTTCACTGTTACTGATATTACATAAAGGAATAGGAATTGATTAACAAATGGAATCTACCAAACCTGGAGTTTGAATCACAACCAGCTGGATAGTAGAGGGAACAGTTTTTCAAAGGACGATTCAGGGGGGGGGGGGGGGGGGGTGTGTGTGTGTGTACTAGGAATATAAATGAAGGGGACCCTCCTACTGAAAGGAACTGATCCAATTAGTCTATTAAGAAATTACCATGTGCTACTCTCAGTCTCCAGAAATGGAAACATAGTTAAGACAAATGAAGCCTTCCCCTTCACTGTCTGGTATTTTTGGTGATTCTAATGACACATGGTTATTAACTTAAACATAAAAATAATTCAAGAAAATATCTAGACTTAAAAATAGATGAATAGTAGCTTTCTATTCTGTGGGCTCAGGCAAGGATTTAGAAATGGCTATATCTCTTAGAATCTGTTCTTTTGCTGGTACCTGATAAAGAATTCACTCAGATACAAAGTACATAAAACCCTAGAAAACACCTGTATCAAAATTATCCTTCAGACAAATAAAATAAGTTTTCAAAGTATAATTCAAGCCACAGATGAGATTTCAGGCAAAAATGAACTAAACTTTGTTGTAAATTCAGACTGGATGGAACACTGCACAATAAATGTTACTTCAAAACACAGGACACCATAGAACCTGTGATTTGGAAATGCATCAAAACATACAGCTAAAGAGAACTAATGAACTATGATTCAAGCAGGTCAAATTTGTTAGTTTTAGTTCTCATGAGCTTCATAACAATGTTTGGTATGAAGTGTTAACACTGTTTTTGATAAGACCTGTCTAAACAAGATGAGTTTTATTTACCAAAACAGAAACAATGTTTTAGCTTGATTTGGACAGTTGGATAACTTTAAAACCCTTCATCTGTCAGTCACCAGAATGTTTACTGCTGGTTTACTTAATGCAGTCCTTCTGAGAAAGGCATTTGCAGAACACTTGCTGCCTGCTAAATATTATTGTTAGAAGCAACAACCAGAAATGGCTATCTAGTTAAGCTATTTGTCTTCATCCCTTGAAAAAGAAAATTAGAACAAACAGAACAAAATGTTCTACTCCACAAGCTCAGTATGAATGTATCTGGATGATAGCAAATGGGTGTTTCCTTGGAACTTTAGAGGTAACAACATTTGAAAAGGAGCCTGGAAGAAGACACTTTTCAACGTTACATTATCAAAACTAAAACATGTAAGGAAGAAACTTTCATTGAAATAGTAACATCAAAACATCAAAATTAGTTGTTCACAGATGAGAAAGAGACTGACTGCCACAATATAAGCCAGACATCAGAACCTAGAAGAACCATGATTAACTGTATAACCAATGGGGAAAAAATAAGAAGCAAGTAGTCTCCAATTCCATTCAGTCACTTAAAGGCACATAACTATACACTTAAAACAGTAAACTTTATTTTGTTCATATTTCAACTAAATTAAACATATACATAGTGAAAGAAGAGTCAGTGGGCCCAAACCACTTACCAACAGGGGAATGCACAATATTATTTTAAAATGAAAAACAACAAACCAACAAAAAACCTATCAGAACTGAAGCCAGGCATGGTGGCACACAACTCAGAGAAAAGGAGATAGGAGGCTAGCCAAAGGGTCAAGGACAGCCTGGTCTATACTGTAAGTTGTAGGCTAACCATGGTAACAGAGTGAGGCCTATTTCAAAACAGGAAGGAAGAAAAGAAAAAGAAAGAAAAGCCCCCCCCAAACCAATAAAATTAGTATAATAAAACAGTCTAAAGAAGATTCCCTCTTACATAAACCCTAGGAAGTAGGCAGATATGCTAAATCAAATGCAGCTTTTCTCCTCTTGAATTCTCAGATCTAGAACCTATGAACAAGGAGTATGGACTGTAATTCTGACACATCAAAAAGAAAAAAAGAAACGGCATTTCAAAAATAATTATTGTAAAATCATCAGCACACCTTGAGTGATATAATCACTAAATATCACTGACTACCTTACTATACTCAAGATGCAATCATTACTCTCTGGGAATATAATTTGATTTGGGACTGAACAGATTAAGTATTAAAACATAAACACGACACAAAACAGCACATACTATGTGTAAATTAGTGGCTGAAGCAGGTTTTAGAAAGAGTAAACTTCCTGAAAAATACAACACAAACTTGTCTATTCACTTGCCAATAAATTTCAAGACATGCCTTCCTCTCCTTGGTTATTATTCCCTTCCCCATCGAATGTTTCCCAACAATTATAGTCTACATATCACTAAACGCCATAATATGAATTCAATTTCCTATAAACAGGCTTGCTACTCCAATATCTGTGAGCTTACTAAGGGTGTTCATATTGCTCAGTGTCAATTCCACAGAAAGACACAGTACCCCGTTAAAGATCCATTGAACTAAGATAGTGCTCAGTGGGCACAATAATAATAATAAAAAAAACCACTACTTACTATTTAATGTTCAGGAGACAAGTAATTTTGGGTGGGTGGCAGACAAGAGAGATTATTCTTTCAAAAGGATAGCTCTCTTCAAAAGCTATCAGCACTTATGTAAATTACAATGTTCGAATTATGTGTCAAAACAAAAATTTCTGAATACATAAACATGCTGATAAAATGCTACACTTTAAAAATCATCTACAGTTTTCCAAAGGTGAAAATGAAATTGCTTTGTACACACACACACACACACACACACACACACACACACACACACACACACGAAAAGGTTTTCAGTCTAGTAGACACAGCAGGCAGTCGACAATCATGAGTCTTCTATGTCACAGCGACCACAGCTTGTGGACCACCGCCTGCTTGTGCGGCCTCTTTCAGAAGGGGTTCCAATAAAGTAGGATGAAATGAGCTAAACCAACACAACTGTCAGTGATAATGAAATTTCAGTTCTCAGAAAATTTCCAGGAATTGTAGCTTTTTTCTTCCATCATTTCTCTTACTTGGAAATGGTAAAAGCACAAATTTTGGATAGTAAAGTTTAACTTTATTTGTTTTATTTATGCGGTGAACTTGAATTGTTTTATTTTTTCTTTCTTTTTTTTGGAGACAGGGTTTCTCTGTGTAACAGCCCTGGCTGTCCTGGACTTGCTTTATAGACCAGGCTAGCCTTGAACTCACAGAGATCTGCCTATGCCTGGCTCTGTGAACTTGAATTATTGTATAAACAAATTTTTAAGAAATGTGAAATTAAGTATTCTGACATTATCAAAAGCAATTAAACTGACCTAAAAACTGATTTATTTATTTAATGTATATGGGTACTTTCTCTGCATGTACATCTGCACACCAGAAGACGGCATTAGACAGCTATGAGCTGCCATGTGGATGCTGGGAACTGAACTCAAGACCTTCAGAAGAACAGTGAGTACTCGTAACCACTGAGCCATCTCTCCAGTCCTGGAAAACTGATATGAAATATAAAAAAAATTAAAGAAAGTAACTTTTCCAATCACATTCAAAGAAGAGAAAGCAGTCATTTAAAGAAACAAATTAAAAGACTGTCCTGCCTCTCTTCATTCCCTCTCCCTCCTAGCCCATCTCAATTACTGTCAGCTCCCAATACTCAGAAACAAATTTTACCTGGAAAACATCATAATTCCAGAAGCATTTCCTACCGGGCAACACGTAGCCACCACACTCTCCTACAAACCAGAGAAGGTAATAGAAACAAGGAACAAAACACCCATCTAACCCAGTTTCCAATCTAACTTGCATTACCAACTTAGAAACATCTTCTTAGACCTAGAACATTCTTTTAATTCATAAACAACTTAAAACTTAACTGTGAGACTGTAACTATCTAGTCTTCAACCACATCAGAGACCTGAGAAGGATAAATATATCTGAATAAACAGAAAGTGCAGAGCAAGCAGCTTCCAAAACTAAGAAATGACAAACTGGCTGCCTGGACAGTCCCCAGTATCTCTCTATAATGTTAGATAGAGCATTTATCTTCAGCCTTCTGGCCCCATATCTCTAACAGACATTAATGGTAAAGCAGGAATTGTGAAGGACTTGCCTACCCTGTCTTGGCAGAGCAAGGCTGTCGACTTACCTGCTTCCAAGTTTTGTCCTTTTCAGACAGCATTCTGTCTACATTTGAAGCAAGGGCTTTCCCTTGCCCAGTGACAAGTTTGCATGAGGCTAACTCTTAAGAGTAGTTTGTTTCCCCTGTGTGGTTCATTGGAGAAAAAGAAATGTTTATTTACAAGTGGTTATCAATTGGAGATAGCTTCTGGGTTAGAGATGGAGTAATGTGTCCATTTCTCCTCTTAGGTCTATGACCTCATCTGGTACAGACCCACACAAGCCATGTACATGCTGCCACAGTCTCCTTGAGTTCATATGTGTATTTATCATGTTGAGTAAAAGGACCTCGTTTTCTTGGTGTTCTTCATACTCTTTGGGCTCTAATATTCTTCCTGCCTCTTCTTCCAAGGAGTTCCCTGACCCCTAAGGGGAGGAATTTGATGGAGACAACCCATTTAGGGTTGATTGTCCAAGGTCTCATTCTCTGCATAATGTCTGGCTGTGGGTCTCTGTATTTGTTCCCATTTGCTGCAGGAGGAAGCTTCTATGATCATGGCTGAGCAAGATTCTGATCTACAAATATAGCAGAATATCATTAAGAGTTTTTTAATACTACTTAAAAAAAAAAAAGACAGTAGTATTAGGTTTGCCCTAGGTCCCTAAGCTAACTAGTCTTAGGTTCTTGGCCACCAAAACAGTGTCAGATAGTGAGCTGTTCAGTTTTCATGAGTCTGTAAGCTTTCTATGGTTGGTGATATCCAGTTTTAATCAGTGGTGGTCAGACAGGATGCAGGGTGTTATTTCAATTTTCTTATATATGACTTGCTTTGTATCTGAGTATGTGTTCAATTTTGGAGAAAGTTTCATGAACTGCTGAGAAGAAGACATATTCTTTTATGTTTGGATGACAGTTATTATTGAATATTTCTTAAAAATGAACATGGCATAACTGGTGACTTTTGGGGGTTTGTTTTGGGAATAGGGTCTTCATATGTAGCCATGGTTGTTATCAAACTGGCACTTTTTCCTTAGTCTTTCAGGTGCTAAATCATAGGGATGTGCCACTATGTCAAACATTATGTTATTCTGTAGTTTTGTGAAATCTTGATATACCACAGGAGGAAAAGTAAATACTAATGATATCACACACAAGTATCAAATTACATGTAGTAGTAAATACACACAAATTAAAAAATTATTATACACTTACGATCATATAATATGAAAATTAAAAAAGCATTAGAAATCACAAATAAGAGTGTCTGGCCAAGCAGTGGTGGTGCACACCTTTAAGCCGAGCACTAAGCAGACAGAGGAAGGTGGACCTCTAAGTTTGTAGCTAGCCTCATCTATAGATAGAGTTCCAAGAGAGCCAAAACTAAACACAGAAAGCCTGTCTGGAAAAACCAACAACAAAGAGTGTCCAAGTCAAGCCTCTAAAAGTAGTCCTTGGCGTTTCTCACAAAAATTCTTATATATAGGGCCAGTCAAATCAGTCACTGGGTAAAAGCAACTCACATGGTAGAAAACGCAATTCTACAAGTTGTTCTTTGAACTCCATATGAAATGTAATAAAAATCTTAAAATTTTTGTAACTATTTTAACTTCTTATTGAAAATTAGAGAATCAACAAAAAGCCTACACACACATGGAAACTGAACAACGCTTTACTGGATGACTACTGGGTCAGGGAAGAAATAAAGAAGGAAATCAAAGACTTCTTAAAATCCAACGACAATGATGGCACAACATAACCCAAACCTATGGGATACAATGAAAGCTGTGCTAAGAGGAAAGTTCATAGCACTAAGTGCCTTCACAAAGAAAATTGTGACAACACATATTAGCCAATTAACAGCCAAACTGGATGAATTGGAAAAAAAAAAAAAAA
>CAJQZJ010001826.1:11625630-11639518 GCA_907164525.1 Lophiomys imhausi | reverse complement strand
TAGGCATTGATCTTTGTATATTGATACATAATTAAGAGTATATTTAACCACAATTGAATAGATCTTTGTATATTGATACAAATTTAAAGGTAACGCTTCCTAATGGTATCATACCTAGAGATACTTAAAAATAAAATGTGAAGCTCTGACCTCTTGATACCAACCATCTAAAACGGTCTAGGATAGTTAAAACAAACTCCTAGTCATGCAAACATGTCACTTTGTTAGCTACTATGACAGTCTATCACAGATATTCTCTAAACTACCCAGTAATCAAGTTGCTAAGAGACAAGCAACATTTGCTTATCTAAATACAAGAGATGGAGAGGGCATCTTCAAAAACCCCAAGAGATCTGCAGAATATGGCATTCAAAGATGTTATCCTAAATCAAGATTTTTTTTTGATATCGAGACATATCAGCGCCTGACAGCACCCCCTATTCTACTCCAAGTAGAAGATAAGCATCGAAGAACCTCCACTGTAAGATGGTTGAATTAGTGGCAAGCCTTTCTCTTGGCATGAAAAAAACCCCTTGCACCAACTGCAGACAGACTGCTGTCCAAAAAGGACAAAACTTGGTAGCAGGGAAGTCGACAGCCTAACTCTGCCAAGACAGGGTAGGTAAGTCCTTCATAATCTCTGCTCTACAACAAATGTCTGTCAGAGAAACAGGACCCAAAGGCTGAAGATTGATGCTGGAATGTATGGAGAGAAAATGGGAACTGTCCAGGCAGTCATTGGTATGTTCTTTCTTACTCTTGGAAGCTGCAGGCCCTGCACTTCCTATATAAGCAAATATATTTATCCCTCTCAGGTCTCTGAGGTGGTTGAAGAATAGACAGCTAGAGTCTCATAGTTAAATTTTGAACTGTTTAGGAATCAAGAGGGTGTTATAGATCTAAGAAGATACTCTTAAAAGTGTGTTGCAAGATAGTATGAATGTTGAGTCACATATAGACCTTTAAACTCATGGAGTTGGTTAGATAGTAGAATGTTAAAGTCAGGGGCCAAATATGTATAAACTGGACATTGGGAAGGTATACTGGGCCAATTTACTCTCATAAATGTGGCATACTTATATCTATTGTTTTGTATAATACTTACTGTTATAAGAGAAGGAACCATCTGTTGGACTGAAAGGGGAAACTTCTGGGGGGAAGAGGGTGGAAGGGCGGGTTAGGAAGGGGGAATAGGGAGGGGTTTGTTACTGAGATGTAACTTGAAGAAAAAAAATAAAGTATTTAAATAACAAAAAAAGAAATACAAACTAACAGTCATGCAAGCCTGTCATTTTGTTAGTTACTATGACAGTCTATCACAGTTATTTTCTAAGCTACTCAGAAATCAAGTTGTTAAGAGACAGCAACATTTGCTTATCTAAACATAAGAGATAGATAGATAGGGCATCTTCAAAAAACCCCAAGAGATCTGCAGAGTATGGCATTCAAAGATGTTTCCTTAAATTAAGATTTTTTTCATATGGAGACATTCCAGCTCCTGACAGCATCCCCTATTCCACTCCAAGTAGAAGAAGAGCATCGAAGAATCTCCAGTGTGAGATGGTTGAATTAGTGGCAAGCCTATCTCTTGGCAAAAAAAAACCCCAAAAAACAAAAAAACCCTTGCTTCAACTGTAGACAGACTGCTGTCCAAAAAGGACAAAACTTGGAAGAAGGTAAGTCGACAGCCTAGCTCTGCCAAGATAGGGTAGGTAAGTCCTTCATAATTCCTGCTCTACAATCGATGTCTGTCAGAGAAACGGGGGCCAAACAGCTGAAGATTGATGTTGTAATGTATGGAGAGAAAATGGGAACTGTCGAGGCAGCCATGGGTATGTCATTTCTATGTTTTGGAAGCTGAGGGCCCTGCACTTCCTATATAATCAGATATATTTATCCCTCTCAGGTATCTGAGGTGGTTGAAGATAAGATAGCTAGAGTCTCATAGTTAAATTTTGAGTTGTTTAGGAATCAAGAGGGCGTTATGGATCTAAGAAGATGTTTTTAAAATTGTGATGCAAGTTAGTATGAAAGCTGAGTTAGATAAGAGAACTTTAAACTCATGGAGATAGTAGAATGTTAAAGTCAGGGGCCAAATACATATGGACTGGACATTGAGAATGTATGCTAAGCCATATAACTCTCAGAATTGTGGCCTATTTATTTCAGTTGTTTTGTACTGTATTTATTGTTATAAGAGAAAGAACCATTTGTTGGATTGAAAAAAAAGAAGTATGCATTGGGGGGGGAAGGGTGAGAGGGTAGGAGGGTGGGGCTGAGAGGGGTGGAGGGAGAGGGCTGTGATGGAGATGTAACTTGAAATAATAAATAAACATTTAAAAAATAAAATAAAAGTCTATACTCCACCAAATTTGAAAACTTAAGCGAAATGGACAATTTTCTTGATAAATTCCACCTACCAAAGTTAAATCAAGATCAGGCTAACAGATTAAACAGCCCTATAACCCCTAAGGAAATAGAAACAGTCATTAAAACTCTCCCAATCAAAAAAAGCCCAGGTCCAGATGTTTTCAGCACAGTATTCTACCAGACATTCAAAGAAGACCTAACACCAATACTCCTCAAACTCTTTCACCAAATAGAATCAGAAAGAACATTGCAAAACTCATTCTATGAGGCCACAGTCACCCTGATTCCTAAACCACACAAAGATCCAACAAAGAAAGAGAACTTCAGACCAATCTCCCTCACGAACACAGATGCAAAAACACTTAAACCGAATTCAAGAACACATCAAAAGTACCATACACCATGATCAAGTAGGCTTCATCCCAGGAATGCAGGGATGGTTCAACATACGAAAGTCTATCAACGTAATTCACCATATAAACAAGATGAAGGAAAAAAAACCACATGATAATCTCGCTAGAAGCAGAAAAGGCATTTGAGAAAATCCAACACCCCTTCATGCTAAAAGTTCTGGAGCCAACGGGCATACAAGGACCATACCTAGAAATAATAAAGGCAATATACAGCAAGCCAGTGGCCAACATCAAATTAAATGGAGAGAAACTTGAAGCATTTCCTCTAAACTCAGGGACAAGACAAGGATGTCCACTTTCACCATATCTCTTCAATATAGTACTTGAAGTTCTTGCTAGAGCAATAAGACAACTAAAGGAGATCAAGGGGATACAAATTGGAAACAAAGAAGTCAAATTATCCCTATTTGCAGATGATATGATAGTATACATAAGTGACCCCAAATATTCCACCAGAGAACTCTTACAGTTGATAAACACCTTCGGCAAGGTGGCTGGATACAAAATTAACTGGGGCGAGGGTTTGTTATGTAGGGACAGTCCACTCCAGAGGAGTGGGATGGAAGGGTTAGGGAGTAGGGGGTAGGAGGGGGGTCTGGGAAGGGGGGAAAGAGGACAATATGATGGAGATGTAACCTGAAGCAACAAATAAATAAATTTATTTATATAAAAAAATCAGAAGCCCTTCTTCATACAAAAAACAAATAGGCTGAGAAAGGAATAAGGGAAACAACTCCCTTCACAATAGCCACAAACAATATAAAATACTCAGGGGTAACTCTAACCAAGCAAGTAAAGGACCTGTACAACAAGAACTTCAAGCATTTGAAGAAAGAAATTGAAGAGGCCTTTAGAAGATGGAAAGATCTCCCATGCTCATGGATAGGTAGGATCAGCATAATAAAAATGGCCATCCTACCAAAAGCAATATATAGATACAATGCAATTCCTATCAAAACACCAACAAAATTCTTTATTTATCTGGAAAAAGCTATTCTTAATTTCATATGGAACAACAAAAACCCCAGAATAGCTAAATCAATCCTGTACAATAAAAAAACATCTGGAGGTATCACCATCCCAGATTTCAAGCTGTACCACAGAGCAATAGTAGTAAAAACAGCATGTTACTGGTATAGAAACAGACCAGTAGATCAATGGAATCGAATTGAAGACCCAGAAATGGATCCACACACCTATGGCCACCTAATTTTTGACAAAGAAGCCAAAACCACACAATGGAAAAAGGACAGCATCTTCAACAAATGGTGTTGGTCCAACTGGATGTCCACTTGTAAAAGAATGAAATTAGACCCATACTTATCACCTTGCACAAAACTTAAGTCCAAGTGGATCAAAGACCTTAACATAAGGCCCGTCACACTAAATCTACTAGAAGAAAAAATGGGAAAAACCCTCGAACTCATTGGCACAGGTGACAACTTCCTGAACAGAACACCAACAGCTCAGGACCTGAGACCAACAATCAATAAATGGGACCTCATGAAACTGAAAAGCTTCTGTAAGTCAAAAGACACGGTCATTCGAACAGAACGGCAGCCTACAGACTGGGAAAAAATCTTCACCAATCTCACATCTGACAGAGGGCTAATATCCAAAATTTACCAAGAACTAAAGAAATTAAATGCCAAGAAACCAAATAATCCAATCAAAAAATAGGGAATAGAGCTAAATAGAAAATTCACAAAGGAGGAATCCCTAATGGCTGAGAAACACTTGAAGAAATGCTCAGCATCCTTAATCATCAGAGAAATGCAACTCAAGATGACTCTGAGATTCCATCTCACACCTGTCAGAATGGCTAAGATAAAAAGCTCAAATGACAGCACATGCTGGCGAGGGTGTGGAGAAAGGAAAACACTCCTCCATTGCTGGTGTGAGTGCAGGCTTGTGCAACCACTATGGAGGTCAGTCTGGCGATATCTTAGAAAACTTGGAATAGCTTTACCTCAAGACCCAGCCATACCACTTCTGGGTATACATCCAAATGACTCCTCATGGAATCATAAGGAAGTCTCCTCATCTATGTTCATAGCAGCCTTATTTGTCATAGCTAGAAACTGGAAACAACCCAGATGTCTCTCAACTGAAGAATGGATTAAAAAAACTGTGGTACATCTACACAATGGAATATTACTCAGCTATCAGAAACAATGAAATTATGCAATTTGCAGCCAAATGGATGGAACTAGAGAAGCTCATCCTGAGTGAGCTAACCCAGACTCAGAATAATGCACATGGCATCTATTCACTTATAGTGGGATTTTAGCTATATCGTACAGGATATCTATACTACAACCAATGCACCAAAGGGAACATGGACATAGACTTTTTTGTTTGTTTTATTTTTCTCTCCCTGGCAATGAGACACTTTTCACTGGTGGTACTGCCTTGTAGGCCCCCAGTGTATGAGGAGGCTCTTGGCCCTCATGTGACTGCTGAACTGGGGTGGGGAACTGTTATGTAGGGACACTCCACTCCAGAGAAATGGGATGGAAGGGATAGGGGGTAGAGGGTAGGAGGGCGGGACTGGGAAGAGGGGAAAGAGGACAATATGAAGGAGATGTAACCTGAAGCAACAAATAAATAAATTTATTTTTAAAAAAAGAAAGATAATTAGATGTGCAATGTCTCATTTCACTTAGAAATAATTTCAGATATATAGCTATGCATTTTAAACAATTAAACTCAATTTTCTATGATAGCTGTTTGTAAATTCTAGGTATTGGTTCATATATCAATTTTTGTATACCAAAAATGCATATGGATATTGACATCATTATCACATAATTCTTCAGCGGGGAGGATGAAAACCGGTATGTGGGGTAACAGCCTTATCAGCAAGGTTAGTTTTTCAGGATCATTAAAGCATCTTCTTTAAGTTACTGTATGCATTTAAATGTTGAGAAAGTATTAAAAATGAAACAGAATAATAGCATTGACTCTATGCTAGTACTAAAATGATCATTCCTAAAGTAACAGCAGAATGATAAGCTGTGCAAAGAATATGAGACACCGTGAAATAAATACAGAAGTCATTTGACTTTTAAAAGGTGGCCAACACCTAACTTGCTATTTTCAGCAAACTATGATATGATTAAACATTTGTGCCCCAAATAAAAGGAGTATCACTCAAGCCCACAAATTTGTTTTTGGAAAACCAAATGCTGTTACATCCACTCAAATAGCACAGGGTAAGAAAATCAAAGCACGTGGTACACTTGATGAGTATTTCTATAGGAAATAAACATTTGTTAAAATCTTTTTTAAAACGGTTGCATGAAGACTTTAAAAAATGTAGCCGGGCGGTGGTGGCACACGCCTTTAGTCCCAGCACTCGGGAGGCAGAGGCAGGCGGATCTCTGTGAGTTCGAGGCCAGCCTGGTCTACAAAGCGAGTCCAGGACAGCCAGGGCTGTTACACAGAGAAACCCTGTCTCGAAAAACCAAAAAAAAAAAAAAAAAATGTAAATTCTTGCCAGGCATGGTGGCGCACGCCTTTAATCCCCAGCGCTCGGAAGGCAGAGGCAGGTGGATCTCTCTGAGTTCAAGGCCAGTCTGGTCTACACAGTAAGTCCAGGACAGCTAGGGCTGTTACACAGAGAAACCCTGTCTCAGAAAAAACAACAACAACAACAACAACAAGAAAATGTAAATTGTTATCTCAAGAAATCACACCAACAGCTACAAAGATTGAAAACTAACTCACAGTTATCTGATTCTAGGCTTAAAGGTCACTATTACACAGGTAAATGTAATGTCCTCAGTAAAACAACCATGTTAAGATCTGAGAAGTATCAGGCTAAGACCATAGACAAATCCTACCACTTGTGAGGCAGAGGCAGATGGATCTTTCTGTGAGTTCGAGGCCAACCTGGTCTACTAAGTGAATTCCAGGACAGACAGGAATGTTACACAGAGAAACCCTGTTGGTGGGCAGGGGAAGGAAGTGTTAGCTTTACTTTAAGCTACTATTGCTTAAGTTTAAGTACTTTAAATAGTGAACTATTTCAAAAGTAAACTGAACGAAGAGTTATGAACAATGCCACACTGATTCAACAGCAAAGATAACTTCCCTGTATATTTTAAATAAATGCTAATTTTTAAAATCCAGATAAATTAGTTTTCTTAATGTCAGCTAATTTATCACCAAGTCTTACATCAGCAAAGGTTTAAAATTAAAACTATAACCAAAAAAAAAACTTCGAGTGAGTCTAAATTTTCTTTTTTGATACAAAATATAGTATATAAAGAAAATAAAATGTTTTCCTGGAAATATGTATCTTCAGTTATTGAACTACATTGTTCTTATAAGTCAAGGTTCTGATTTTTAAAAAGCAATGGAATAAGCCAAAAGCTCTTAGCTATATCCTTTACTTTATCAAGAGTCAGTTACTTAAATCTAAATCACCGGTTATGTATCCCGAGGCATTTCAAAATACTATTACTAGATTATTTCTCACAACCTTGTGAAGAAAGTCACACCATGATGAAACTGTTCAGGGCTGTGAACCCAGTATCCACAGCAGCATACACAAGGCAAGTCCTGTTTCCTGCCCCGATGGAAAGGCAGCTCAACAGTGCATCATCCGCAGGGATACTGAGCTTCTGAATCACCTAGCGATTATTTTAAACATCCTAAAAATGTTACCTTTACAATAATAATTATTATTATGACCAGGGGGGAGCTTAGGCATGATCATGTGGAGATCAGAGGACATCTTTGGAAGAAAGCTTTTCAGTAACACCATGAGATCCACAGATCTCAAACAAAACTTTAATTACAACACGGGATGGCACAATTAGACTAAGGCTTTTGAAATGTTGTTTCTTTGCTTGAATTTTGTTTGGGTGTCTTTGATTTTCCTATATCGGGAGGTTAAAAGGATGATTTTGTCATTTGACAATGCTGAGATATAAGAGATTTTAAAGATATAAAGAGAAAGGGGTCACAAGCCAGTCTCCTTAGATGTGGGACACCCGCTAAAAAACTGGTTTCAAGAGAGATATTAGACCCTAGGGGAGATCTGTTGGGTGTGATGGTACATCCCTTTAATTCCAACATTTGAAAGACAAAGACAGATGGATCTCTGACCTTTGCCAAGGTCAGCCTGGTCTACAAAATAAATCCAAGATAAGGATATTTAAAAAAAAAATCCTGTGTCAAAAGAAAAAATAGAGAGATATGTTAATTTTGAGAAATTATATATTTTCAGAGCAAAGGAACCAAACACCAAAGAAGACAAGACAAGCCCAGATGGTCCAGCTCACAGACTATTCCAGCCAGGACTTCAATGAAGCCCTGAACTTTCCCATCCAAAGTTCAATGGACTACAAACTGCACAGGGCATTCAAATTGCTGAGCACATAAAGACTGAACTATTAAATTGCTTAACCAATTTTCTCTATTTTATTTGGGCCCCCAAACAGGTTTTCTATGACCCAATTCAGCAGGAAACACTTTTAAGAGAGCGATGTCCCATTCCCAAAAGGTGGGGTGGGTGATTTTTTTGGTCATTTGATATGTTATAGATGCTGTTTAGGGGGATTAGTTACAAATTGTTAAATGGTCTTATTAAACAAGGTATAGGAGGTTAGACTCAGGACTTCTATTTCTTTTTCTTTATCCTTTCTTTCTTATATAGGAAAAAGGACTTACAAAGAAAAGAAGGGGAATATATGTATATAGTATAGAAATAAGATGTAAAGATAGATTATTGAATCTGCTCTGAAACTTAAAACTGTTGTTATTCTTAAAATAAGGTTATCTTTTGAAACATTCGTATAGAATTTTATATTTAGACACATATTATGTATATTTCAACTTATATAAGGTATTGTGCCTATACAACTCATTTAAAAGTACGGGCTTATTTCCAATCCTTTTATGGGTTGCTATTGCAATCTATTTAGGAGTCTGGATAATACAAGTTGACTGGCCAGTTGAGCTTCTGGTCATGTCAAATACTAGTCTTAATTTATCACAAAATAGACTTAATATGTTAAACAGATAGTAAATGGTTAAAAATATACAGTTTGTTGTTCATAGATAGAAGATAGAATTATAAATAATATAATAGATGTCTTCAAAACCCTCAGAGGCCTACAGAAAATGGCATTTAAAGATGCTTTTATTATTTTAAGAATTGTTTGACTTAAGACAGTCAGCTCCTGACAGCTCCCATTGGAGTTGGAAGAAGACAATGAGCATCAAAAAGAAATCTCCCATCAGGAGATAATTCCTATTGGACAAAAATGTCCCTGCTTTCTCAACAGACAATATGCAGTCCAAAGATGGACCAGAGCTTAAATGCAGGTAAGCTGATGTCCTGATTCTGCAGAGACAGAATGGGAAAATCCTTATTTCATGCTGCACAATTATGTCTGTGAGATATGCTTGGCCAGAAGTCTGAAGATGATGCTCCAATGGTATGGAGAGATATTTGGGACTATCTAGGCAACAAACTGTCATTTTTTTTTCTTTTTGGAAGGTGCTCTTCTGTGCTTCCTATTCACTCAAATAATAACTTTATCCCTTCTTAAGTCTTTGATGGGGTTCAAGACATAATAGCTATAAAATTTTAATTAAACTTGAGTTATTTAGGATTTAAAAGAAAATACAGGATATGATAGAAATTATTTAGGTTCAAAACTTAAGACACACCAAGATAGATAGATGATTTTTTTTTTTCTTCTTCAAGATTGCCTGATAGGGCTGGAGAGATGGCTCAGAGGTTAAGAACACTGGCTGTTCTTCCAAAGGTTCTGAGTTCAATTCCCAGCAACCACATGGTGGCTCACAACCATCTACAATGAGATCTGGTGCCCTCTTCTGGAGTGAATGTGTACATGCCAGCAGAACACTGTATACACAATAAATGAATAATCTTTAAAAAAAAAAAAAAGATTGCCTGATAGAAGCAGGCTAAACATTATGTGTGTACCTTTTATCCTTTTTATTAGACAAAAAGAGGGAAATGATGGGGTGGTGTTAAGCATTCTAAATGTTAATTGGTCCTGTTTGCTGTCTGTTAATTAACTCTGATTGGTTAAATAAATGCTGAGGACTGAAGATTGGGCAAAGACAGAGGTAGGCAGGACTAAGGTTCGCAGGTTTTTAGAGAGATACAGAGCATCTTGGGAAGAAGGCCAGAGAGAAGAAGCCAAGAGTAAACAAGGAAGACATGCCATGGGGTAGATTAAAGAAGATCCTTCCATGTGGCCTGAAACATTGACCTAGTGTGGAAAATGTTAGTCCAAAGGGATGTATGTATATTTGGGGTTATATTTGGGTAACAGAATTATGAGCTAGCTTAGATGGGCTAGGATTGCATAACCCAGGCCTAGGCTTGTTAAGATCCATCTGGTGTCTGTGTTTATTCATTTATAATGGCGGGTTAAGGATTAACACCGCCGACCAACTAAATATAATATAAATACTGGTTAAATAGTTTAATTAGTTATATTTTTTTCTACAACAGGCCATCAGGTTTGCACTGCAAGTTCTTATACCAGCTGTGCCATCTCATACACCTAAGAAAACTATTTTATAAGAACCAAACAAATTCTGACATGACTTTAGGAAGTGTTATCTAAAACTAGGGAACAATGGATATCTTCTATAAAGATATCATGAGAAAGAAAAAGAAAAAACAGACCAACACACTTACAGCATTTGGTCATTTCTGCTCTCTCTAGACCCCACTATTCTAATTGTGATGGTCTAAAGATCCCCCCAAATTTATGTCCTAAACTTTAATTACCAGTGTAATAACACTAGCTAGTGGAGTCTTTAGGGAGTGGTACATTAGAATTGTGAAGAAAGGGCTTAATCCTGAATGGGATTAGAAAACTCTATAAAATATCTACAAGGTACAAAATATATGACCCATCCACTGTTTGAGGACATAACTTGTGTCCCCTTTAAAAGACACTGTAACAAGTACCATCTTGGAAACTAAATACGTGTCCTCAACAGACAACATACCTGTTGGTACCTTAATAGATAGAATTTTCCAGACTTCTGGTTTGTGAGAAAATAAATATACTTTATAAGCTGTTCAGACTGTTATTACTCAGCATAAATGACCTGGCATACTAACTCAATGTGGCTCTGGATTAAACAGTTAAAACCATGCATTGGAAAAGTATACACTCTAGCCAACTACAAGTTGATTTAAGCAGAAACCACAAAACAAGTATGATATCCCTAACCCCATTAAAAAAATGGTAGAAAAGAAATTCTCATGAATTCTTCTGGTGAAGAAATGAAGAATTAGGGAACTTTTATTAAATTGTCCAATTCCAGTATGTCCAACCCTCATCTTTAAATTATTCTTCAAGAACTATTTAGTACAGTGTACCATTATCTTCACAGTGTAACACTTCCTTCTCAGTCTTCCTTTGAATGTGGGGTGCATGTGTTTATGGGTCTGAGCTTGATGGTGGAAACTTTCTTTCACTGCTTTTTTTCCTTAGTCTTTCAAGGCAGGTTTTCATGACTAAACTGGGAGATGGTCTAAATAGTTCATCTCACTAGCCAATTTTCCATGGGATTCCTACCTCCCTGCTAAAACAGAATTATAGGCAAACTATATATACTGGCACTTAACACGGACTAAGGAGATCCAAATTCTTGTTGTTTGTACGGCGAACACTCTCACCACTGAGTCGTCTCTGCAGACTCAGCTATAATTACTTTTATACAGCTCTTTTCTTTACCAGTAGCTTTTTCTTAAAAATGGCTATTGGGGACATTACAATAACATTTAACATTTACATTCTAATATTAATTTATACAAGCTTAACTTCAATAATGTACAAAGATCTACTCTTTTAAACTTCTGTCTCAATTCTTTTGGTTACTGATATCACAAAATCAATTCTTATGATACATGCCCAAAATACAAATAATTTATTTAAATGTATAAGCCTTTAAAAATTATTAAAATTGTGTGGCTGTATAAGTACACTATGCGGGAGTCATGCACATGCTGAAGCACATGTGTGGAAACCAAAGGACATACCTGTGGAGTTGGTTATTTACACTTTACATGGGTTTCAGGGGTCAAACTCAAGTCATGAAGCTTGTCTAGCAAGCACATTTACTCACTGAGGCACCTTTCTGGTCCCCTACCTAGTCTTTTAAATTATGTATAAAATAAACTTTGGAGCCGGGCGGTGGTGGCGCACGCCTTTAATCCCAGCACTTGGGAGGCAGAGGCAGGCGGATCTTTGTGAGTTCGAGACCAGCCTGGTCTACAAAGTGAGTCCAGGACATCCAAGGATACACAGAGAAACCCTGTCTCGAAAAAACCAAAAAAAAAATTAAAAAATATAAATAAATAAATAAATAAATAAATAAATAAATAAATAAATAAAAAACTTTGGAATTACTGATTTTTAACTAATTGTTTTTAATATGTTTTAGTCCTCAACAGAAAACAGAACTGAAGAACACTTAGAATATTAGTTTTTTAATTTTTTCAGATTTATTTTTATATTTGAGTACCTGCACATATGTTTGTGTACCACATGTGTTGCCTAGCACCTGAGAAAGCCTGAAGACATCACTGGTTTCCTGGAACTAGAGTTACAAACACCTGTAAGCCACAATGTAGGAACAGGGAACTGAACTCTGGTCCTTTGGAAGAGCAGCCAGTGCTCTTAACTGTTGAGCCAGCTTCCTAGTTTTGAAGCTTTTCCATTGCATTTATTTATTCATACATACATACATACACACTGTGTGTGTAAGTTTAAATGCCAAATGCATATGTGTAAGTCAGAGAAAGACTTTTGAAGTTGTTTCTCTCCTTCTGTCATGTGGATCTCAAGGATATGTCAGGGTTGGCAGCAGACACTTTCAACCACTGAGCTATCCCACTGGCCCAAATATCAAAAAATATTTTGAGACAGGGTCTCACTGTATAGTCCTGGCTGGCCTGGAACTCACTCTGTAGACCAGGCTAGCCTGGAATTCAGAGATCTGCCTTATGCCTCCTGGGTGCTGGGATTAAAGATATGCACCACCACAACTAGCTATAAATTGTTCTTGTATCAGCTTACAGGGCTATTATGACAAATTACACAAATTGAATGGTTTACCACAACAGAAATTTGTTCTGTTCTAGACCCAAAGTCCAAAACCAGGTTGCAGGCATAGATGTTTCATTCTGGAAACTTTTTGTGTTCTGGTGGCTGTCAACAATTCTTGAGATTCCCTGTCTTGTGATGTGTCACTCTACCTCTATCAATTACATTATCTCTTCTCTTCAAAAGGCATCTCTGACTTTATTTAGGTCTCATGCTGGTGGTCTTAAGGAGAATGGCCCCCACAGGTTCATATATGAAAGCTTAGTCCTCAGTTGGTGAACTGCTTAGAAAGATTAAGAGGTGTGGCCTAGTTGGATTGTTTGAGTCCTTACTGAAGGAGGTATGTCACTGGGATGGGCTTTGAGGCTTCAAAAACCCATGTCAGGCCCAGTGGATCTCCTTCTCTTTCAGCCTGCTCCCTGTGAACCAGGATGTAAAGCTCTCAGGTGCTTCTTAAGTACCCTGCCTGCCTGCAGCCATGCTCCCTGTCATCATGATGACAATGGACATCAATATGAGACTGCAAGCAAACCCCAATTAAACACTTTCTTTTCTAAGCCTTGCCTTTGTCTTGGTGTCTCTTCGAAGCAATAGAACAGTGACTAAGACACATGCTAATCAAGGATTATCTATGTTTAGATACTTAATTACATTTTCAGACTCTTTTCCAAATATGGTCCATGTATATGTTATAGGTAGATACATGCTTTGAGGAACATCACTCAACTTACATAACTCTAGAGACAGAGAACAAATTAAAATTGGTGGTTGTCAGGAACAGGAAGTGATGAGAAGAAAGGACTATAGAGAAACATGAGGAAATTTGTGGTCCATTATCTTAACTGTAGTAACAGCTTCATAGGTATGAACATACATTAGAAGTTATTAAAGTGACTTGGGTGCCTTTAATCCCAGCACTTGTGAAGCAGAGGCAAGTGGATCTCTGTGAGTTCAAAGCCAGCCTGGTCTACACAATGAGTTCCAGAACAGCCA
>CAJQZJ010001826.1:11611743-11625620 GCA_907164525.1 Lophiomys imhausi | reverse complement strand
TTTAAACTCAAAACAAAACTTGAACTTCGTAACATATAGAAACTGAGGAAGCTATTGACTCCAGTACTCCACACACTGACAAGGGAGGATGGTGAATTTAAGGATGATAACCTGGGCTACAAAGCAACACTCCCATCCAAAAAAGGGTAGAATTGAGAAAGAAAACAATCTAAATTTTAAATTCAATGAATAACAAGTGACAGAGGCTACCCCAAAGAAGAAGGCAATGTAAATCAGAGAGCTTAATGCTGGGTCCCTAAGTGACTCACAGGGGTCCTTGGTGAATGCTTGTGCAGTCAGTGAACCACAGCAGCACCAACTCACACAACTCCCTGTGCAAACTTCCAGTGAAGCTTGAACAGAAGGAAGGCTAGTGAGCAAAGCCAACAAGTGACACAACATCCAGGAAAGTCACAAAAGCAAATCGAAAACTTTTAAGAGGGTACAACAAATTAGACATTAAAACTAAACAATAATTCATGTATCCACTTTCTCATTTACCAAGACAAAATTTTACTTGGCAATTACTATGAGGGAAGGAAAACAAACAGGGAGAGAAGGATGAACTCTCACAGAACTGCCTCTAACCAAACTCTTAATAGTTAGGATTTAATAATACACTGCAAAAAATCTTCTCAAACAAAAGAAATCAGGGAAACAACACCCTTCACAATAGCCACAAACAATATAAAATACCTGGGGGTAACTCTAACCAAGCAAGTGAAAGACTTGTACAAGAACTTCAGGTCCTTGAAAAAAGAAATGGAAGAAGACATCAGAAGATGGAAAGATCTCCCATGCTCATTGATAGGTAGGATCAACATAATAAAAATAGCCATTCTACCAAAAGCAATATACAGATGCAATGCAATTCCTATCAAAATCACAACACAATTTTTTACAGACCTTGAAAGAACAATTCTCAACATCATATGGAAAAACAAAAAACCCAGAATAGCTAAACCAATCCTGTATAATAAAAAATCAGCTGGAAGTATCACCATCCCAGATTTCATGCTATACTACAGAGCAATAGTAATAAAAACAGCATGGTACTGGCATAGAAGCAGGCCAGTTGATCAATGGTATCGAATTGAAGACCCAGAAATAAACTCACACACATATGGTCATTTAATTTTTGGCAAAGAAGCCAAAACCATACAATGGAAAAAGGAAAAACATCTTCAACAAATGGTGCTTGTCTAATTGGATGTCAACATGTAAAAGAATGGAAATAGACCCATATTTAACACCTTGCACAAAACTTAAGCTCAAGTGGATCAAAGAACTTAATATAAAACTGGACACACCGGGATCCAAGATGGCGGCGGCCCATACAGACGCATTTTAATCTTGGGGAAAACCGCGATTGATATAAGACGCAGCACAAAAATATCTAAGAGACCCGACACCCCCCCCAGCACAAAAATATCTAAGAGACCCGACACACACACACCCCCCACCCCCGTCTCACTCAACTACCGGGTACCACTAAAAGTCCCTGGGCAGGACGCTCCCTCCCACTCTCGGACACGCACGGAAGGAGCTGGAAGCAGCTGAATCCGAGAATCGGGATCCTCCCTCCCCACCAGGAGAGACATGCCGGGTAAGTTCCAATCTAATACCCACCAGGAGAGACACGCCGGGTAAGTTCCAATCTACTACCCAGCCGACAGATTCAAACCCCACACAGAGAGATACCCTCCAGCCTGCTGCTCCCCCCCCCCCCCCCCGGTCTCACACACACGGTCTGGCTATCGGGCAAAGGCTTGCAGACCCGCAGGAGCAAGCAGGGATCGGCTGCAGAATACCCACCAGGCTGTAGACTGCAAATCACTGCAGTTTACAGGAACTTGGTCTACGGTGGCACCACCTGCCCGATTCCAGAGCCAGCTCCAGAGGGGGGAAGGCGGATTTTACCCACCATAGGATTCAATCCTGGGCAAACCAAGAAGTCTTTTCCATTATTATTGGTCTTTTTTTTTTTTTTTTTTTTTGCTACTACGGACACTCCTGGTGGGGAGCCAGAGCTTAAGTGTATACAGGTAAACAGCTCCGCCCCCTTGATAAGTGAACTCTCCACCCGAGAGGCGGGGCGGAAAAACAAACCTTACAGGAGTGGTGTCAGACAAGTCGACCATTACACTAAAGCGCCCCCTTTGGATGTAAGAATAGAAGACAACAGGAACAGACAGGTAAGACTTCCACATGGAAAAGGGCCCAAGAAAAAGCAGGATTCAAGGCAGAATGACTTCAACAAAAGAAAACGATGCCATTTCAGCCAACCCAGATCACAGGACCACAACTGAAACACGTGAAAACATAACAATTCTACATTATGGAAAGTCAGAGTCCCTCCAAGAAGAACTTAAATTCATGAAGGAATTCAAAGAGGCCACGATTTCACAGATGAAAACTATGGATAACACCATCAGAGAACTTCTAAACAAGGTGACTCAGCTTTAACACGAAAAGGACAGGGCAATAGAAGACTTCCAGGCAAAGACAAGCAAACTGGAACAGGAAATGTACAAAACGAATAAAACCATTCTAGACATGAAAATGGAAACAAAGAAAACACAGTCAGCATTAAAAATGCAAATAGAGTGTCAAGGGAAGAGAACAGGAACTATGGATATCAGTACCAAAAATAAGATTCAAGAGATGGAAGACAGGATCTCAGGCATGGAAGATTCGATGGAAGAAATCAGTACAACATCCAAAGAAAATGAGAAAGCTAAAAACTCTCTCACCCACAACATCCAAGAAACCAAGGACTCAATGAAAAGAAGGAACCTAAGAATCATAGGCGTAGAGGAAAGAGAAGACTCCCGACTCCAAGGTCCAGGAAACATCTTCAACAAAATGATAGAAGAAAACTTCCCAAACCTAAAGAAAGAGATGCCAATAAAATTTCAAGAGGCTTACATAACACCAAACAGATTAGATCAGAAAAGAAACTCCTCTCACCACATAATAATTGAAACTCCAAATATAGAAAACAAAGAAAGAATATTAAAAGCTGTAAGAGAAAAGGGCCAAGTCACATACAATGGCAGACCCATCAGAATTACACTGGACTTCTCCTCAGAAACTTTAAAAGCCAGAAGGGCCTGGGCAGATGTCCTACAAGCACTGAGAGAACATAGGTGCCCAGCCAGACTACTATACCCAGCAAAACTCTCTATCAACATAGATGGAGAAAACAAGATATTCCATGACAAAATCAAATTTAAATAATATCTACCCACAAACCCAGCCCTACAGAAGGTCCTAGAAAGAAAATTCCAACCCAGAGAAGATAACACCCAAGAAAACAGAGGAAATAGAAATTACCACAGCAACTAAACAAAAAGAAGCACAAGACAACCACCTATACCAAAATAATGGCAAATAACAACCCCTGGTCACTAATATCCATCAACTTCAATGGACTCAACTCGCCAATAAAAAGACACAGACTTATAGACTAGATCCATAAACAAGACCCATCTTTTTGCTGCATAGAAAAAACACATCTCACTACTGAAGATAGGCACTATCTCAAAATAAAAGGCTGGGAAACGGTCTTCCAAGCAAATGGACCCAGGAAGCAAGCTGGAGTAGCCATACTAATATCAAACAAAATAGACTTCCAATTGAAGTTAATAAAAAAAAAGACAGAGAAGGGCATTACATACTCGTTAAGGGAAATATTCATCAAGAGGACATCTCAATATTGAACATCTATGCCCCAAATACAAAAGCACCTACATTTGTAAAAGAAACGCTTCTAAAACTTAAATCACACATCGACCCCAACACTTTAGTACTGGGAGATTTCAACACCCCACTCACAACAACTGACAGATTATCAAGACAGAAGCCAAACAGAGAAATAACAAGTATAACAGAGATCATGAACCAAATGGACCAAACAGATAACTACAGAACGTTTCACCCAAACACAAAAGAATACACCTTCTTCTCAGCACCGCACAGAACCTTCTCCAAAATTGCCCATATAGTTGGACACAAAGATAGCCTCAACGGCCGGGCGGTGGTAGCGCACGCCTTTAATCCCAGCACTTGGGAGGCAGAGGCAGGCGGATCTTTGTGAGTTCGAGGCCAGCCTGGTCTACAAAGCGAGTCCAGGACAGCCAGAGATATTCAGAGAAACCTTGTCTCGAAAAACCAAAAAAAAAAAAAAAAAAAAAAAAAAAAGATAGCCTCAACAGATACAGGAAAATTGAAATAACCACTTGTATCCTATCAGACCACCATGGAATAAAGCTGGACTTCAACAGCAAAAGAATCAACAGAAAGGCTACATGCACACGGAAATTGAACAACTCTTTACTAGATGACTACTGGGTCAGGGAAGAAATAAAGAAGGAACATCGAAGAAATAAAGAAGGAAATCAAAGACTTCTTAAAATCCAACGAAAATGAAGATACAACATACCCAAACCTATGAGACACAATGAAAGCGGTGCTACGAGGAAAACTCATAGCACTCAGTGCCTTCAAAAAGATAATTGTGAGCCGGGCGGTGGTGGCGCACACCTTTAATCCCAGCACTTGGGAGGCAGAGGCAGGCGGATCTTTGCGAGTTCGAGGCCAGCCTGGTCTACAAAGCGAGTCCAGGACAGCCAAAGCTGTTAAACAGAGAAACCCTGTCTCGAAAAACCAAAAAAAAAAAAAAGAAAGAAAGAAAATTGTGAAAGCTCATATTAACGAATTAACAGCCAAACTGGGTGAATTGGAAAAAAAAAGAAGCAAATACCCCCAAAAGGAGCAGAAGGCAGGAGATCATCAAACTTAGGGCTGAAATCAAGAACTTAGAAACAAAAAGAACTATAGAAAGAATCAAGGAAATCAATAGTTGGTTCTTTGAGAAAATCAACAAAATGGACCCTTAGCCAAATTAACTAAAAGACAAAGGGAAAAAACCCAAATCAACAAAATCAGAAATGAAAAGGAGGAAATAACAACAGACATTGAGGAAATCCAGAAAATATTTAGATATTACTTTAAAAATCTATACTCCACCAAATTTGAGAACTTAAGCAAATGACAATTTTCTCGATAGATTCCACCTACCAAATCTAAATCAAGATCAGATAAACAGATTAAACAGCCCTATAAATTCCTAAGGAAATAGAAACAGTCATTAAAAATCTCCCAACCAAAAAAAGGCCCCAGATGGCCTTACCACAGAATTCTACCGGACCTTCAAAGAGGAGCTAACACCAATATTCTTCAAACTATTTCACAAAATAGAATCTGAAAGAACATTGCCAAACTCATTCTATGAGGCCACAGTCACCCTGATTCCTAAACCACACAAAGACCCAACAAAGAAAGAGAACTTCAGACCAATATCCCTCATGAACAAAGATGCAAAAATACTTAATAAAATACTAGCAAACCGAATTCAAGAACACATCAAAAGTATCACACACCGTGATCAAGTAGGCTTCATCCCAGGAATGCAGGATGGTTCAACATACAAAAGTCTATCAACGTAATTCACCATATAAAAAAGATGAAGGAAAAAAACCACATGATAATCTCGCTAGATGCAGAAAAGGCATTTGAGAAAATCCAACACCCCTTCATGCTAAAAGTTCTGGAGAGAACGGGCATACAAGGACCATACCTAGAAATAATAAGGGCATTATAGAGCAAGCCAGTGGCCAACATCAAATTAAATGGAGAGAAGCTGGAAGCATTTCCTCTAAACTCAGGGACAAGACAAGGATGTCCACTATCACCATATCTCTTCAATATAGTACTTGAAGTTCTTGCTAGAGCAATAAGAAAACTAAAGGAGATCAAAGGGATAAACATTGGAAACGAAGAAGTCAAATTATCCCTATTTGCAGATGATATGATAGTATACATAAGCGACTGCAAAAATTCCACCAGAGAACTCTTACAGCTGATAAACACCTTCAGCAAGGTGGCAGGATACAAAATTAATTCAAAAAAATCAGAAGCCCTTCTCTATACAACAAACAAATGGGCTAAGAAAGACATAAGGGAAACAACCCCCTTTACAATAGCCACAAACAATATAAAATACCTGGGGGTAACTCTAACCAAGCAAGTAAAGGACCTGTACAACAAGAACTTCAAGCCCTAGAAGAAAGAAATGGAAGAGGCCTTTAGAAGACAGAAAGATCTCCCATGCTCACGGATAGGTAGGATCAACATAATAAAAATGGCCATCCTACCAAAAGCAATATATAGATTCAATGCGATTCCTATCAAAATACCAACACAATTCTTTATCGACTTGGAAAGAGCTATTCTCAACTTCATATGGAACAACAAAAAGCCCAGAATAGCTAAATCAATCTTTCACAATAAAAAAACATCCCAGATTTCAAGCTGTACTACAGAGCAATAGTAGTAAAAACAGCATAGTATTGGTATAGAAACAGACCAGTAGATTAATGGAAATGAATTGAAGATCCAGAAATAGACCTACACACTTATGGCCATCTAATTTTTGACAAAGAAGCCAAAACCATACAATGGAAGAAGGACAGCATCTTCAACAAATGGTGCTGGTCCAACTGGACATCAACTTGTAAAATAATGAAATTAGACCCATACTTATTACCTTGTACAAAACTTAAATCCAAGTGGATTAAAGACCTTAACATAAGGCCCGTCACCCTAAATCTACTAGAAGAAAAAGTGGGAAAAACCCTCGAACTCATTGGCACACGTGACAACTTCCTGAACAGAACACCAACAGCTCAGGACCTGAGACCAACAATCAATAAATGGGACCTCATGAAACTGAAAAGCTTCTGTAAGTCAAAAGACACGTTCATTCGAACAGAAAGGCAGCCTACAGACTGGGAGAAAATCTTCACCAACCCCACATCTGACAGACGGCTAATATCCAAAATCTACAAAGAACTCAAGAAATTAAACGCCAAGAAACCAAATAATCCAATCACAAAATAGGGAATAGAGCTAAATAGAGAATTCACAAAGGAGGAATCCCTAATGGCCGAGAGACACCTGAAGAAATGCTCAACATCCTTAATCATCAGAGAAATGCAACTCAAGATGACTCTGAGATTCCATCTCACACCTGTCAGAATGGCTAAGATCAAAAGCTCAAATGACAGCACATGCTGGCGAGGTTGTGGAGAAAGGTGGACCCTCCTCCATTGCTGGTGTGAGTGCAGGCTTGTGCAACCACTATGGAGGTCAGTATGGCAATATCTTAGAAATCTCGGAATAGCTTTGCCTCAGGACCCAGCCATACCACTTCTGGGTATACATCCAAATGACTCCTCACGGAATCATAAGGAAGTCTCCTCATCTATGTTCATAGCAGCCTTATTTGTAATAGCTAGAAACTGGAAACAACCCAGATGCCCCTCAACTGAAGAATGGATTAAAAAACTGTGGTACATCTATACAGTGGAATATTACTCAGCTATCAGAAACAATGAAATTATGCAATTTGCAGCCAAATGGATGGAACTAGAGGAGCTCATCCTGAGTGAGCTAACCCAGACTCAGAAGGATGCATATGGCATCTATTCACTTATCGTAGGATTTTAGCTATATCGTACAGGATATCTGTACTACAACCAATACACCAAAGGGAACGTGGACATAAGACTTTTTTTTCTTTCATTTTTTTGTTGTTGTTGTTAGTTTTTGTTGGTTTGTTTGTTTGTTGGTCTGTTTTTTAGTTTTCCCTCCCCAGCAATGAGACACTTTTCACTGGTGGCACTGCCTTGTAGGCCCCCAGTGTATGAAGAGGCTCTTGGCCCTCATATGACGTCTACACTGGGGCGATGGACTGTTATGTGGGGTCACTCCACTCCAGAGGAGCAAGATGGAAGGGTTAGGGGGTAGAGGATGGGAGGGTGGGGCTTGGAAGGAGGGAAAGAGGACAATATGATGGAGATGTAGCCTGAAGCAACCAATAAATAAATTTATTAAATAAAAAAGCAGGTAACAGGTTTAAAACACTGTAAATAAATTAAAGGTTACAGCTGTTCAACCTGGTTTTATAAACCACCAAGAGTCAAAAAAACTTAGAGCTAAGGTAAAATACATGAAATGTGTGGGGTCAGCCCATACCTTTAACTTCAGCAGAGACAGGAGGAGCACTATAGAGTTAGTTACAAGGAACAGGGTGCTGTTGGTGCACACCCTTAATCCCATCATTCGAGAAGAATACACCCTTAATCCCAACACACTAGAGACAGAAACAGGCAGATGCCAGAGCTCAAGGTCAGCCTGATACAAAACAAGCTCTACATAGGGAAAAACTTTGATCCAGGGGTGGGGGAGCCACATCTTTAATCCCTTCAGTTGGGAACAACAGGTCTTGATCCCAATACTTAGTATGCAGAGACAGGCACATAGGATTTGGAAGGATTTAAGTTTAAAAGCTACATACAAAAGGCATGCTCAATGTAAACAAATTATCCTTTGAGATCTCAAAATATATACACTAAAGGTTTGTTTAGCTCCAAAATAACAAAATAATTTCTTCTTTAATCCAGATTGAAAGATAATACTTCATATATTGTCAAAAAACCAAATTTGTTCCAGGAAAAATATTACCTGACCCCCCCCCCCAAAAAAAAAGGTAATTGCCCCAGAGTTAGGATTAGGCAGGGCTCTGTTCTTATCTTTCCAGGAGACTTAAAGTATCCATTCAAGGAATCCAGGGACAACTGGACAAGGGAAACCTCAGCAGAAAACAGATCAGACACCGAAGAACACGAGCGGCCCAGATGATCCAGCCTTGCAGACTCCCTCAATAGCTGTTTCCTCAAAAGTCTACAACCACAACTCAAAATCACTAAGATTGTTCAGCTCCACAGACTGCTCCAGCCAGAACTTCAGTAAAGGCCTGAAGATCAGCTTCTGTCTACAAACTTCTTAGGACATCTAAATAGCTGAGCACAAAAGGACTAAACATCTATTAACATTTTTACCCATTTTTCCATCCCTATTTGGTCCCCAAATAAGTTTACTACGTCCCAAATCAGCAGGAAGTCATTTATGAGAGCGACGTCCCAGGCCCAGAAGGTGGGGAGGGTGTTTCCCCCTCTTTGGTTATTCGATGGATAACAGAAAATTTTTTCATTTAGAGGAAGAGACAACAAGCTGTTAAATGGTCTTGTTAAATGGGTTTTGGAGGTTAGACCTAGGGACTTCTCTCTTTTTCTTTTCTGTGTCCTTCTTTCTCTTCTATGTAGGAGTGAATAGACTTGAGAAAAAATGGGACATAGACATAGTATAGGAAAGATCAAGAAACAAGGACAGATTATTGAATAAGCCCTTATACCTTTGTATACTGATACAAAATTAATACTGTATTAGGCTAAATTGGTATTGATCATTGTATATTAATGCAAAATTAAGATTGTATTGGACTACACCAGTATTGATCTTAGAATATTGATACAAAATTAAGAGTATATTTGGCCACATTGGTATTGATCTTTGTATATTGTTACAAAATTAAGGGTAACACTTCTTAAAGGTATTGTACCTAGTAATGCTTAAAAAGGAAATGTGAAGTTTTGGCCTTTTGCTACCAACCATTATAAACTATTTAGGATAATTAAGAAATACAAACTAACAGTCATGCAAGCCTGTCATTTTGTTAGTTACTATGACAGTCTATCACAATTATTTTCTAAGCTACTCAGAAATCAAGTTGTTAAGAGACAGCAACATTTGCTTATCTAAACATAAGAGATAGATAGGGTGTCTTCAAAAACCCCAAGAGATCTGCACAGTATGGCATTCAAAGATGTTTTCTTAAATTAAGATTTTTTTGATATGGCGACATACCAGCTCCTGACAGCATCCCCTATTCCACTCCAAGTAGAAGATGAGCATCGAAGAATCTCCAGTGTGAGATGGTTGAATTAGTGGCAAGCCTATCTCTTGGCAAAAACAAACAAAAAAAAAAAAACAAAAAACCCTTGCTTCAACTGTAGACAGACTGCTGTCCAAAAAGAACAAAACTTGGAAGAAGGTAAGTCGACAGCGTAGCTCTGCCAAGACAGGGTAGGTAAGTCCTTCATAATTCCTGCTCTACAATCAATGTCTGTCAGAGAAACGGGGGCCAAACAGCTGAAGATTGATGCTGTAATGTATGGAGAGAAAATGGGAACTGTCGAGGCAGCCATGGGTATGTCATTTCTTAGTTTTGGAAGCTGCGGGCCCTGCACTTCCTATATAATCAGATATATTTATCCCTCTCAGGTCTCTGAGGTGGTTGAAGAATAGATAGCTAGAGACTCATAGTTAAATTTTGAGTTGTTTAGGAATCAAGAGGGCATTCGGGATCTAAGAAGATGTTTTTAAAATTGTGATGCAAGTTAGTATGAAAGCTGAGTTAGATAGAGAACTTTAAACTCATGGAGATAGTTAGATAGTAGAATGTTAAAGTCAGGGGCCAAATACATATGGACTGGACATTGAGAATGTATGCTAAGCCATATAACTCTCAGAAATGTGGCCTATTTATTTCAGTTGTTTTGTACTGTATTTATTGTTATAAGAAAAAGAACCATTTGTTGGACTGAAAGGGGGAGGTGTTGGGGGTTAAAAGATCTACCTTAAGCTAAAAAAAAAAAGGGTAGAGGATGGGGGGTTGAGGGGGAAGAGGGTGGAAGGGTGTGACAGGACGTTGGAGTAGGGATTGTGATTGAGATGTAACTGGAAGAAATAAAAAATAAATAACTGGACACACCAAATGTAATAGAAGAGAACTTCGGGAAAAAGCCTCATTGGCACAGGTGACAACTTCCTCAACAGAACTCCAATAGCTCAGGCTCTAAAACCAATGATCAATAAATGGGACCTCATGAAACTGAAAAGGTTCTGTAAGGCAAAGGACACTGTCATTAGAACAAAACAGCAACCTACAGATGGGGAAAAGATCTTCACCAACCCCACATCTGACAGAGGGCTAATATCCAAAATTTATAAAGAACTCAAGAAATTAAACTACAAGAAACCAAATAATCCAATCAAAAAATGGGGTACAGAGTTATACCGAGAATTCACAAATGAGGAAATCTCTAATTGAAGAAATGCTCAGCATCCTTAATCATCAGAGAAATGCAACTCAAGACAACTCTGAGATTCCATCTCACACCTGTCAGAATGGCTAAGATCAAAAACTCAAATGACAGCACATGCTGGCAAGGTTGTGGAGAAAGGGGAACACTCCTCCATTGCTGGTGGGAGTGCAAGTTTGTACAACCACTGTGGAAACCAGTCTGGCCATATCTTAGAAAACTTGGAACAGCTCTACCTCAGGACCCAGCCATACCACTCCTGGGTATACATCCAAATGATTCCTCACCAAGCCACTAGGACATCTCAACTATGTTCATAGCAGCTTTATTTGTAATAGCCAGAAACTGGAAACAACCCAGATGTCCCTCAACCAACGAATGGATAGAAAAAACTGTGGTACATTTACACAATGGAATACTAATTAGCCATCAGAATCAAGGAAATCATGCAATTTGCTGCCAAATGGATGGAACTAGAAAAGCTCATCCTGAGTGAGTGAACCCACACCCAGAAAGATGCACATGGCATCTATTCACTTATAACTGGATTTTAGCCATATAATACAGGATAACTATCTTATAACCAACAGACTGAAATGAACAGGAACATAGACTTTGTTACTTATTATAATGGGACACTTTGCCCTAGTGGAGCTGCCATGTAGACCCTCAGTGCAAGAGAAAGCTCTTAGCCCTCATATGGCTGCTGAACTGAAGGGGGCTGATATGTAGGGCACCCCAGACAGGAAGAGTAGAATAGGTGGGAGAAGGGAGAGAGGGTGAGAAGGCTGGGCCGGGAGGGGTGGAGTGAGGGGACTGTGATGGAGATGTAAATTAATAAATAAACAGTAAAGAAACAAACTTCTCAAACACAAAAATTCCTGCTGTATTATTTAGAAGTTGCTAAATTAAACACATATGCAAAAGATATGTTTCCTACTCCATTGAAAGCTTAAAGTTAAACATAATAAGACAAATAAATGTAGATTTATCTATAACGTTATGGTGTTATTCCATGTTAAAACCACATGACTTTAAAGGACCAAAAATCAATCTCTGAGAAAGATCAAGCATCTTTAATGAGGAGATTTACTAAGCAACACCCATTTGTTCCAGTGTATCAAGTTTAACTCCCATGACTAGCAGTTTGATTTGGCAATCTCAAATGCATAAGACAAATAATTCATAAAAGTTTGACAATATTATTTTTAGTTTGCATGCTTCTTGGATTTAGCCCATAAATGCTTCTACTTTATGCTACTCCAGGGACTGATTCCATTCAGGCACAAAGATGTTTGTTAGCCATTGTAGGAGACTAAAACGCTCTGCAATCATCATATTCTGAGAATTCAAATTACACATGTCATTTGGGAAGACATTAAGAACACAACAATTAAAAGGTGCCTGTGGCTGCTTTGAAATGGTGTCAAGAAGTGTGACAGAATAATCAAGACTGTACATTATGCATGAGAAATAAATCTCTAACAGTGTCTGTGGTTACCAATGATCACATTCTGGTAAGTTTAACAATTTAATTTATCTCTCTGTCATAAAACAAGGTTGAGAATAGTCATCTAAAACAGCTTGTCAAATGTACACAGACTTTATATGCACCTTGATTATACTATGAATGTACCTTGATTATATTATGAAGCACAAAGTGTTTTTAATTTTAATGAGGGAGAAATACATCTAAAATTAGAACTGAACAAAAACATCTGAATCAATTGTTTCCCCCAACTACTTCCAAACAAAATATTTCAAATTCCACACAAGATTCTGCAAACCCATGAGTACAGCTCTAATCTTGACACTGAATTTGGAACATCTCCATGGAGGAAGTCCATGAACCAGATGTGACTTTATTCTTCCAGATGTATTTTTATAAATATGTGGGCAAATAAAACATTTCTCTACTTAAAAATACACTAGATAGAATTAGCGAAGAGGAAATCCTACAGTCTTCCACCACTCGAGGGCGTCACTTTACTAGACACTAAAGGAGAACTACTGACAGTTGCTATCTTACCAGTAAACATCAACTCATCATTTCCCTGTGTTCAGAAGCCATTTTAATCACAACAGAAATGGTTTTACAAAGCATTTACCTTCACATTCTATAGAAACTAAGGAGAAAAACATGCCTTCAGTTTAAATAAATGCCATGACTTCAAGATCCAAGGAAAATTTTTACATACAAAGAAAAGTGAATCTACAGAGGTAAATTAATGATCCCAAGAAAATCTAATTTCATGATCTCAAAGCTTTATAATACTTTAAAATGCCAAAGATACAAGTACTAAAATTAAAAGTTTAGTACCACAAAATCCAATTTCCAGTACATTAAGAACTTAAGTAAACAAACAATAGAGGTCTTTGGGAATGTGTGTGTGTGTGTGTGTGTGTGTGTGTGTGTGTGTGTGTGTGTGTGTGTGTGTGTGTATTATTACTTTATGTGTATGAGTGCTTTGCCTACCTGTATGTCTGGGTGCCTGGTGCTCCCAGAGGACAGAGGCAGGCATCAGATGCTCTAAAACTGGAGTTAGAAGATTATTTTGAGCTGCTATATGGCTGTGGTGAATCAACTCCGGATCCTCTTAACCAAGTTCTCTTAACCACTGAGCCATCTCTCCAGACCTTGGGCACTTATTTTTGCCTCTTCCATCTGAGATTGTTTAAATATTTAACAAATCCAATGAAATATTTAAGAAAAGTCAAGTCAAGAAAATGGATGAGTTGCTTCTTCTGCTTCTTCTTCTTCTTCTTCTTCTTCTTCTTCTTCTTCTTCTTCTTCTTCTTCTTCTTCTT
>CAJQZJ010001826.1:11594847-11610538 GCA_907164525.1 Lophiomys imhausi | reverse complement strand
CACACACACACACACACACACACACACACACACACACACACACACACCTTCACACACACACAGTAATTGTTATGAAATATAATGAGGTAGCAAAGGGTACCATTGAAGGGTCCATGCCAAGATATCTCCTGAGTAATTACACCACACAACAGGTCTGGAATAAGGAGATTTATTGGGGTAAGAGAGAGAGGAGTTACGGCCTGGAACAGGGATAGAGACAGATGATTGGACATGTAGACAGACAGATAGGGGCAGAGCCATGAGGTAAGAGCCATGAGGACAGAGGAAGACAGAAAAGAAGGACACAGAAAGAAAGGGAACAAAGACAGAGCTAGGGTATTCAACAGTGGGCACCTGGCCATGGCAAGTGATGATGAAAGACATTGCTAGGTCCTCAAAGGTAGGCTAGTAGGTAGCCTGTAAACTAACAGTAATAATTTTTTTTAATAACTTATTTTTTATTTCTTCAAGTTACATCTCAATCACAAACCCCTCCCTACTCCCCCCTCCAGTCCCCAGTCCCACCCTTCCACCCCCCCCCCCCCCCGCCCCCCCCCCCCCTTCCCTCCTTTTTTTTTTTTTTTTTTTTTTAGTTTAAGGTATTTCTTTTTCCCCCCAACAGCTCTCCCTTTCAGTCCAAATAATGGTTCTTTTTCTTATAACTATAAATACAATACAAAACAACAGAAATAAATAGGCCACGATTATAAGAGTTATATGGCTTAGCATACATTCCCAATGTCCAGTCCATATGTATTTGGCACCTGACTTTAACATTCTACTATCTAACCATCTCCATGAGTTTAAAGTTCTATATCTAACTCAGCTTTCATACTAACTTGCCTCATAATTTTAAAAATATCTTCTTAGATCCAGAACACCCTCTTGATTCCTAAACAACTCAAAATTTAACTATGAGACTCTAGCTATCTATTCTTCAACCACCTCAGAGACCTGAGAGGGATAAATATATCTGATTATATAGGAAGTGCAGGGCCTGCAGCTTCCAAAACTAAAAAATGACATACCAGTGGCTGCCTGGACAGTTCCCATTTTCTCTCCATACATTACATTGCTAGGTCCTCAAAGGTAGGCTAGTAGGTAGCCTGTAAACTAACAGTAATAATTTAAAAAAAAAAATAATGGAAAAGAAATTCTAGAGACTGGAGTGATGGCTCAGTAGTTGAAAAAATATAGCGCGGGAGATCCAAGATGGCAGCAGTCGGCAAGGACACAATTTGAGCACAGGGGAAATAACTACAACATCGCAGAAATATAAACAAGCTGAGCAACAATCTTAGAAGCATGAACCCAGGGGGTTTTACCCAGCAAACCAAGGGACTAGTGGAGGTCCCAGGGCGGGACCCCTGGGACATATGCTCCAGGCACAAAGCAGAGGCCAGCAGCACAGGGCAGTCTTGGGGTTCAAAGTGGAGGACGGTGACGCAGGACACAAGTGCAGGGCCCAAAGCAGAAGTCAGCAGCTTGGGCACAGGCTCAGGGACCAAAGCGAGGCCAGTGGTGTGGGGCAGAGGTCCAGGGCACAGGCACGGGGATCAGAGCAGAGGCCGGTGCGGACAGTGCCACAGAAACGGTCAAAAGCCACGCAAATATTCAAGGAATATCTTCAAACCCCAGACAGGGGTACTCACCAGCCTCTGGAGTACCCAGCTTCCACTCCGGCATTACATACAGGAGAACAGCAGGTTCACCAAGATTTATCTCCAGCAGAGTGGCTGGCTAGGAGGCACAAGCATATCTGGGCTTCCCAAAAAGGTGTTGGACGTAAAGGTTCCTCTCCTGGATATACAATCACTTGGAAGAACACTGTCCCCAGACAGGGCAGAGGGCTGCTCTTCCTGCACCAGGTACAGTCTCTGGCAGGTCTAATCACTGGAGGGTCTTGAGAGGCAGCCCCAACTGCCAGATAGAGGTACCTCCTGGCTATCTGAGCGGCCAATATTGACATGGTCACTGCAATACAATAAAGAGAACCGCCAGTGCCACTGAAACAGTCCAGAAGACATCAGGAACAATCAGGGCAACCAGATGGCTAAAGGTCAGCAAAAGAACAAAACTGACAAAAATAAGGGAAATATGACTCCAACAAAATTCAGCGAGGTTAACACAGGAAGCTCTAAACATCCCACAAAAGCTGAAACACATGAAAATGATGACAAATCTATACTTAGGAAAATGGAGTCCTTTCAAGAAGAAATGAAACCACTGAAAGAATACAAAGAATCCTCAATATTACAAATGAAAGCAGTGTAGAATACCTTTGGAGACCTCAAAGCCAACGCAGCCCAACATGCATGGGAAAGAGACAAGGCAAGGAAAAATTTAAAGAATTGAAAAATTTGCAGACAAAGAAAGACAAGCAAACTGGAAGAGGAAACATATAAAATAAATAAAATTGTTCAAGACTTGAAACTGGAAGTAGAGGCAATAAAGAAAACAGAATCAGAAATAATCCTGAAGGTGGAAAATCAAGGGAAGAGAACAGGAACTACAGACATGAGTATCAAAAACAGAATATAAAAGATGGAAGACAGAATCTCAGGCATAGATGATTTGATTGAAGAAATCAGTACAACCACCAAAGAAAATGAGAAATCTAAAAAAGTTCTCAACCATAACATCCAAGAAATTAAGGACTCAATGAAAAGATAGAACCTAAGAATTATAGGCATAGAGGAAAGAGAAGACTCCCAACTCCATGGTCCAGGAAACATCTTCAACAAAATCATAGAAGAAAACCTCCCAAACCTAAAGAGATGCCAGTAAAATTCCAAGAGGCTTACAGAACACCAAACAGATTTGATCAGAAAAGAAATTCCTCTTGTCACATAATAATTAAAACTCCAAATGTACAGAACAAAGAAAGAATATTAAAAGCTGTAAGAGAAAAAGGCCAAGAAACATAATGGCAGACCCATTAGAATTACACCTGACTTCTCCTCAGAAACATTAAAAGCCAGAAGGGCCTGGGCAAACATCCTACAAGCCCTCAGAGAACACAGGTGCCCAGCCAGACTACTACACCCACCAAAATTCTCTATCAATGTAGATGGAGAACACAAGATATTCCATGACAAAACCAAATTGAAACAGTATCTATCCACAAATCAAGCCCTACAGAAGATTCTAGAAGGAAAATTCTAACCCAGAGAAGATAACTACACCCAAGAAAACAGAGGAAGCAAAAAACTCCACTACAGCTAAACCAAAAGAAACACACAACCACCTACACCAAAATTACAGGAAATAACAACCTTTGGACATTAATATCCATCAACATCAATGGACTCAATTCCCCAATAAAAAGACACAGGCTTACAGAATGGATCCTTAAACAAGACCCATCATTTTGCTGCATACAAGAAACACATCTCACTAACAAAAATGGATGCTACCTCACAGTAAAGGGTTAGGAAAAGGTTTTCCAAGCAAATGGACCCAAGAAGCAAGCTGGAGTAGCCATCTTAATATCAAATAAAACAAACTTTCAACTGAAGTTAATCAAAAAAGATAGAGAAGGACACTACACACTCATTAAAGGAAATATTCACCAAGATGACATCTCAATATTGAATATCTATGCCCCAAATACAAGGTCACCTACATTTGTAAAACAAACTCTTCTAAAGCTTAAACTACACATTGATCCCCACACATTAGTAGTGGGAGACTTAAACACCCCACTCACAACAATGGACAGGTCATCAAGGCAGAAACCAAACAGAGAAATGAGTCTAACAGAGGTCATGAAATAAATGGACCTAACAGATATCTACAGAACATTCACCTAAGCATAAAACAACACAACTTCTTCTCAGCACTGCACAGAACCTTCTTCAAAATCAATGATATAGTCGGACAAAAAGCATGACTGAACAGATACAAGAAAAGTGAAAGAACCCCTTCTATCTTATCAGACCACCATGGAATAAAGCAGGGCTTCAACAACAACTAAAATAACAGAAAGCGTACACATTCATGGAAACTGAACAACTCTCTACTGGATGACTACTGCGGCAGGGAAGAAATAAAGAAGGAAACCAAAGACTTCCTAAAATCCAACGAAAATGAAGGCACAACATACCCAAAACTATGGGACACAATGAAAGAAGTGCTACAAGGAAAGTTCATAGCACTAAGTGCCTTCAAAAAGAAAATTTTCACAGTTCATATTAGGTAACTAACAGCAAAAGTGGAAGAACTGGAAAAAAAAAAAAAGAAGAAGAAGAAGCAAACACTCCCAAGAGGAGCAGAATGCATGAAATCATCAAACTTAGGGCTGAAATCAACAACATAGAAACAAAAAGAACAATATAAAGAATCAATGAAAGCAATAGTTGGTTCTTTGAGAAAATCAACAAAATAGACAAACCCTTAGCCAAATTAACTAAAAGGCAGAGGGGGAAAACCCAAATCAACAAAATCAGAAATGAAAATGGAGAAATAACAACAGACATTGAAGAAATTCAGAGAATCTTTAGGTCCTACTTTAAAAATCTGTACTCCACCAAATTTGAAAACTTAAGCGAAATGGACAATTTTCTTGATAGATCCCACCTACCAAAGTTAAACCAAGATCAGGCTAACAGATTAAACAGCCCTATAACCCCTAAGGAAATAGAAATAGTCAGTAAAAATCTCCCAACCAAAAAAAAGCCCAGGGCCAGATGTTTTCAGCACAGAATTCTACCAAACTTTCAAAGAAGAGCTAATACCAATACTCTTCAAACTCTTCCACAAAATAGAAACAGAAGAAATACTGCCAAACTCATTCTATGAGGCCACAGTCACCCTGATTCCTAAACCACACAAAGACCCAACAAAGAAAGAGAACTTCAGACCAATTTCCCTCATGAACATAGATGCAAAAATACATAATAAAATACTGGCCAACCAAATCCAAGAACACAACAGAAGTGTCATATACCATGATCAAGTAGGCTTCATCCCAGGAATGCAAAGATGATTCAACATATGAAAATCCATCAATGTAATTCACCATATAAACAAGCTAAAAGGAAAAAACCATATGATCATCTCCTAGATGCTGAAAAAGCATTTGACAAAATCCAACAGCCCTTCATGCTAAAAGTCCTGGAGAGAATGGGCATACAAGGGCCATACCTAGAAATAATACAGGTGATATACAGCAAGCCAGTAGCCAACATCAAGTTAAAAGGAGAGAAACTTGAAGCATTTCCTCTAAACTCAGTGACAAGACAAGGATATCCACTTTCTTCATATCTCTTCAACATAGTATTTGAAGTTCTTGCTAGAGCAATAAGACAGCAAAAGGAGATCAAGGGGATACAAATTGGAAACAAAAAATTCAAATTATCCCTATTTGCGGACCATATGATAGTATATATATGTGACCTCAAAAATTCCACCAGACACTCTTACAGCTGATAAAACACCTTCAGCAAGGTGGCTGGATATAAAATTAATTTTAAAAAATTAGAAGCCCTTTATACAAAAAAATAAATAGGCTGAAAAAGAAATTAGGGAAGCAACATCCTTCACAATAACCACAAACAATATAAAATACCTGGGGGCAACTCTAACCAAGCAGGTGAAAGACGTGTATGACAAGAACTTCAAGTCCTTGAAGAAAGAAATTGAAGAGGACATCAGAAGATGGAAAGATCTTCCCTGATGATAGAAAGGTAGGATCAACATAATAAAAATGGCCATCCTACCAAAAGCAATATACAGATTCAATGCAGTTCCTATCAAAATACCACCACAATTCTTTAAAGACCTGGAAAAAGCAATTCTCAACTTCATATGGAATAACAAAAAACCCAGACTAGCTAAATTAATCCTGAATTAAAAAAAAAATCTGGAGGCATCACCATCCCAGATTTCAAGCTGTACTACAGAGCAATAGTAATAAAAACAGCATGGTACTGATATAGAAACAGACCAGTGGATCAATGGAATAGAACTGAAGACCCAGAAATGAACCCTCACACCTATGGTCACTTAATTTTTGACAAAGACGCCAAAACCGTACAATGGAAAAAGGACAACATCTTCAACAAATGGTGCTGGTCCAACTGGATGTCAACATGTAAAAGGATGAAATTAGACCCATACTTATCAACTTGCACAAAATGCAAGTCCAAGTGGATCAAAGACCTTAACATAAGGCCTGACACACTAAATCTATTAGAAGAGAAAGTGGGGAAAAGCTTCTAATCCATCAGCACAGGTGACAACTTCCTGAACAGAAGACCAACAGCTCAGGATCTAAGACCAACAATCAATACATGGGACCTCAAGAAACTGAAAAGCTTCTGTAAGGCAAAAGACACTATCATTCGAACAAAATGGCAACCTACAGATTGGGAAAAAAATCTTCATATCTGACAGAGGGCTAATATCCAAAATTTACAAAGAACTCAAGAAATTAAATGCCAAGACACCAAATAATCCAATAAAAAAATGGGGTACAGAGCTAAACCGAGAATTCACAAAGAAGGAATCCCTAATGGTTGAAAGACACTTGAAGAAATGCTCAGCATACTTAGTCATCAGAGAAATGCATCTCAAGACGACTCTGAGATTCCATCTCACACCTGTCAGAATGGCTAAGCTCCGAAACGCAAATGACAGCACATGCTGGCAAGGTTGTGGACAAAGGGGAACACTCCTCCATTGCTGGTGGGAGTACAAGCTTGTACAACCATTATGGAAATCAGTCTGGAGATATATTAGAAAACTTGGAATAGCTCTACCTCAAGACCCAGCCATACCACTTCTGAATATACATCCAAATGATTCCTCACCAAAGCACAAGGACATATCCTCATCTATGTTCATAGCAGCCTTATTTGTAATAGATAGAAACTGGAAACAACCCAAATGTCCCTCAAAGGAGGAATGGATAAAAAAAAACAAAAACAACAACAAAAAACTGTGGTACATCTACACAATGCATTACTACTCAGCTATCAGAAACAAAGTCATGCCAATTGCAACCAAATGGATGGAACTAGAAAAGCTCATCCTGAGTGAGCTAACCCAGACTCAGAAGGATGTACATGGCATCTATTCACTTATAATCAGATTTTAACCATTTAGTACAGAATAACTATACTACAACCAATGCACCAAAGGGAACACGAACATAGACTTTGTTTCCTGTCAATGAGACACTTTGCCCTAGTGGTACTGCCTTGTAGGCCCCCAGTGTATAAGGAGGCTCTTGGCCCTCATATGACTGCTGAACTGGGAAGGGGGACTGTTATGTAGGGACACTTCACTCTTGAGGAGTGGGATGGAAGGGTTAGGGGGTAGAGGGTGGGAGGGCGGGACTGGGAGGGGTAGAAAGAGGACACTGCGATGGAAATGTAACCTGAAATAATAAATAAACATTAAAAAAAAGAATACAGATACACAGAGATACCCTGTCTCAAAAAAAAGCAAAAAAAAAAAAAAAAAAAAAAAGAATATGTCGAAATGAAAGAAAAAAAAGAATATATTGTTCTTGTAGACGACCCAACTCTGGTTCCTAGCATCCATGTCTCCTCTGCTTAAACCACCTGTAAGTCTAGCTCCAGGAAATTTGAGGCTGTCTTCTTCCACCACCAGTTACCTATACATACTCACACACATGTAAATAATTAAAAAATTTTTAAAAATTAAGAATTTTTTAAACGGGAAATTCTATCAAGGGCAAAAATAATCTATTTATTTAAAAGGAACCAATTACAAATTTTACTTAAACTTACTTTGAATTTTAATCACCAAAACTTATTCTGAATTCCATAAAGTTTCTAGTTTTAAGATGTTAAAACTGAATGAGACTAGCCATGAACTAAAGGGTCACATTCCATATATGTTAAAATTAAATCCTAATTTTTAAACATATATCTTGTTATTTAGGGGAATTGGTTACAAGGCGTGAAACAGTCTTGTTAAACAAGGTTTTAGAGGTTAGACCCAGGGATTTCTCTCTTTTTCTTTCCTCTATCCTTTTTTCCTATGTAAGGGGAAAAAGACTTGAAAAAGAAAAAAGGGGGATATAGACATGATATAGGAATGATAAAGAAAAGGGATTATTAAATATGCTCTTATATATTTTTATATTGATACAAAATTAAGGTTAACTATTTTTAAGGTAATATACCCATGTAAGAATTAAAAATGCAATGTGAGGTTTGGCCTTTTGATAGTAACTATCACAAACTGTTTAGAATAATTAAGAAATGCAAACTAATAGTTACTCAAACATGTCATTTTATTAAGTACTATCGTAGTATATCTCAAATGTTTTCTAAGTTATTCAGAAGTCAAGTTCCTAAAATACAAACAACATTTGCTTATCCAAATATATAGAGATTGATAGGTGGTCTTCAAAAACCTCAAGAGATCTGTAGAATATGGCACTCAAAGATGTTTTCTGAACTAAAAGATTTTTTTTGATATTGAGACATAACAGCTCCTGACAGCACCCCCCTATTCTACTCCAAGTAGATGATGAGCATCGAAGAATCTTTATTTGGAGATGGTTGCATTAGTGAAAATCTTGTCACTGGTCAAGAAAAATCCCTTGCTTCAACTGTAGACAAAATGCTGCCCAAAAAGGATAAAACTTGGAAGCAAGTAAGTCGATAGCCTAGCTCTGCCAAGACAGGGTAGGCAAATCCTTCACAATTCCTGCTTTATAATTAATGTCTATCAGTGATACTGGGCCAAAAGGCTGAAGATACATGCTCCAACGTTATAGAGAGAAATTGGGGACTGTCCAGGCAGCCAGTTGTCTGTCATTTCTTAGTTTTGGAAGTTGCTGGATCTGCACTTCCTGATTATTCAGATATATTTATCCTTCTGAGGTCTCTGATGTGGTTGAAGACTAGATAGTTATAGTCTCACAGTTAAATTTTAAGTTGTTTAGGAATTAAAAGGATATTCTAGGTCTAAGAAGACATTTCTAAGTTGGTAATGCAAGTTAGGATGGAAACTGAGTTAGATATAGAACTTTAAACTCATTTACATAGATAATAGAATATTAATATCAGTTTCCAAATACATATGGAATGGACACTGGGAATGCATGTTATACCTTATAATTTTCATAACTGTGGCCTAACTGTTCTTATTGTTTTGTATTGTATTTATTGTTATGAGAAAAAGAGCCTTTTATTGGACTAAAAGGGAGAGTTGTTGGGGAAAAAAGACACACCTTAAATTAAAAAAAAAAAGCAGATAGGAGGGTGAGGGGGAAGAGGATAAGAGGAGGATGGGACTAGGAGGGGGAGGAGACTACGATTGAGATGTAACTTGAAGAAATAAATGTTTTTAAAAATCTAGCTTTTCCTTGATTTATGCTCATATAAAAATAAAAAATAGAAATAGATACACCTAAGTTTAACCATCTATTCATACACCTATGGTTAAACCATCCATTCTACAACAGATAAGGATAGCAGCAATCTAACATATTATCAATTAGCAAAAACATCTTTGGGGACAATAAAATTTGTAGTGCTCAAGAAACAGAACCAAACAGTGAAAAGAAAAAACAGAAAAAGTAAAATCAGGAAAGTAAAATTATTTTAATCTGCTATAAAAAAATTGCAAGCTTTTAAAGACTATGAGACTGTTCCATACAACAAAAGCCTACTAAGGACACTGAAAACAAATGAAAAACAGGAGAAAAAAAAGCCCATCAAATTTATAACTTATTAAGAGAAAACATAAATGAAGTTTTTCTCCTTTAAATTATTATTGCTTTTATTTGGCAGTGCTGTGCTTGAACTGAGAGCTTCACATGTACGAGCCACGTATTCCTACTGCCTGAACTCTGTTACCAGCTACTTCTAAATGGCATTTAAACTTGCAATGCACTGTTGGTTTTGTGAGGATGTACTCTGAAGGCATGATTTCAGCATTACATTTTTATAATCTAGGGTATTTTATTTCAATCTCATATTTCCAGTAACTAAACCATAGAACGAATATTTTAAAACTTTCACCTAGTATGTCTTATGGGACTTTGGATAGGTTAAATAATAGAAAATGTAATTAATAAATATTTTTAAAACATAACTTGAAATATAATTTGATTTATTTCTTAGTAATTCAATGAGAGCCTACTGTGGTCCAGGGACTTTGAGTTCTACAAAGATGCACCACTGCGCTAGCCAGTGAGGCAGGCCTGTGTCCTTGTAAATGCCGCTCTCTGTGGGGTAAGTGGGAAGGGAGTGAAGTAGTCATAGCAGGTGCTACTCAAAGAATTATTCATTGTTTTACTTTCTGCAACATTTCATGTGAAATGCTGGTGAATTACTAATTAAAGTTTCTGTGATGTTCCCAAGTCTCTTAGTGACTCTCTTACACAGTTTAGAAACTAATGAGTCTCCCTCATTAATGGCTCTAGTTCTTTTCCACTTCCTTTTCGATTAATAGGAAAAGTAGGAATTTTAAATTGTGAATGAATTTTTCATATCCTTAGAATAAATCTGTTCAAAGACCCTATAATTTTTTAAATCTTAGCATATGTTCTTCACAGTACTGCTACTAGTATTTCTCTTAATTCTTTATCACCTTGATAAAGAAAACTGCCTAATTTTAAATGCATTAAACCAAGCCTAGTGACACAAATCTGAAATCCTAGTTACCTAGGGAGGAAGACATAAATTTAATGCTTGCCTGAGCTACATACAGAGTGAACCCAAGACAAGTCAGGGTAACTCAGTAAGACACTATCTCAAAGTAAAACTCTATTGTTGGTGGTGGACTTTTGGTTGTTTGTAGCATCACCAACCTAAGGGTTTTTGTTTTTCTTTAGCTTTCCAAAATTTCAGTATGTATCTTTTTTTCAGATCCTCTCATTTCTGGATCAAGAACTCCTATAACAAAGATGGCTGTGTTCTAGAAACCAGGCTGTGAAGATTTGCTCTTTTCCTTTCCAGCCAGTGTCAAGCAATGAACTTCTCTTGGGACAACTGGTACAAGCACCACTGACTGGGGGCAAGAGAAAGCTCCTCCACTCCACAAGAAGAAGAAGTGTGAGCTGGAGCAACTTGCTGCCAACACTAAGACTGGCATGTTGCACATATACAGTCTGAGTTTAAGGAGACAATAATAAATACCATGCTCTGAGATTGAAGGTGGGGAGCTTCTCCTGGGCTCTGAATGATGCACTCAAAAAATAAGGATCATTGTTGCTTTCTACAATACATTCAGCGACAAGCTGCTGTGCACCAACATCCAGTGAAGAACTGAATTATGCTCATTGAAACCACATCCTATTAACAGTGGTAGAGCCCCACTATCACAGCCCCTGGGCTAAGAAGAACTCTTGAGGACGAAGAGATTTTTAAACAAGAAAACAATCAAAATTAAAAAGAAATAGGATGAAAGGGAAAAGAATGTCAATGCCAGTGGTCATCTGATGAAAGAGTTCCAACAGGCCCCAGCTTCTGGCCCCAGCATTGCATCAAGCCTGGCCCAGTGTGGTAGAGCAAAGACCTACGTGCTTGAAGGGGAAGAAGTTAGAGTTCTATCTGAGAAAGATCAAAGCCTGGAAAAGCAAATGTCATCATCCACAGCTCATGTAATAAAGGTGTTTATTTTTCTTTAAAAAAGAACAAAACTGTAAGATGTAAATTAAACCCTCTCTTCTTATTCTGTCTTCATTGTTCTTAATATCTCTTACTTTTTCTGTGTCTCTGTGCTATTTATCTACAATCATTCTAAACAAATTTGTGCTTTACTTATTTGTTATTATTTATTATTATTATCAGTTCTACTTCATGTGTTTATTTTCCTGATTGCTTGAGAAATTTACTTCTCAAAGGTAAGAATTAAAAATCAGAAGTGACCATTTTGATGAAGGCCCATGGCTGAAAGTACAAGAGCAAAGGAGTAGAACAGAAAGAAAGAGGTAGTAAATCCATTCCCACAAACCTCTTCCTTGATAACAGTGTTAATTCATTCCAGTGGGTCTGTGTCCTCATGACTTAGTCGCTCCTCCCAGTACCACACCACCACTGCTCAAGTTTTTAAAGTCTCAACTTCAGAGTACACATTCAAAACATAGTAAATATATAGTGACGCTATTAAATGCATTTAGGAAATACAAGTTTACGCAATCCTTTAAGCCAACTTAAAATACAGTGTCTTTCACTTGTTTTTTATAACCACCCTGGGGGGGGGTGGGAAGAGCATGGTTTAGTACCCCAGTTTAAGACATAAGATCTGAGGTAAGAAACTACCAAAGTCACCTACACACACACACAAATAAATAAAATGAAAATCAAAAACCTCCACATTTTCACTAGCTGATCATTAGGAGTACACAGATTTGATTTCCTCTTAGTAACGTTTCTTATTGATTTTGGCTAATTTCAAGTATTAAAGCCTAAAACTCTTCCTACCCCCTTTACTGCTTCAACTATTCACAAGTAATATTAATTGAGACTCCTACTATACTAGACATTGATGCTGCTGAAGGCATTTATGAAAATACCATGTAGCCTCAATTCTAAGATACATCTTCCACTCTGATATTTCTAGTCACACTTATCTTCCAATTTATGTTAAACAAACTGACATCAGGTTGACAACAAGACATCACAACAAACACAGTTATGCACATAAAATATATATTCATTTGAACACAATTTTGGTTAAAATATTTACATTTGTTTAAAAAACATTATAGTCATACTGCTGTCAACCAGAAAGACTACACATACAAAGTTGATGGCCATGCATTATGTAAGACAGTTAAGTACAATAGTAGAAAATGTGAAATCTTTTAAGAACTAGTTGCCGATTTACAATGACAGGAGATGATTAATAAATCAGTAAAAAAAAGCAAACAGTCTCTTCCAAATTTACCCCAAAAAGTTTCAATACGTTATGCTACTTCCTTGAATAACAATCTATAATAGTCCGGGTGTACTGCATGCCTATAATCTTAACACTTGGGAGGTAGAAGCAAGAGGATCAGGAATTCAAGTGCATCATAGTTGGACCCAGTGTCTTTAAGAAAACAAGCAAATGAATTACAAGGGTTTCTTATTGTCTCTTACTTCAAATACAGACATCTCACAACTTTTAAGGCCCTCCACTATCTCTAAATTCATAAATTTAGAGAATTACAATTTCCATACCCCTAATCCTCCTTCTCTGATTGAACTCCCTGATTCAGTCAGGTCTAGTCTCTGAGCAAGTTTCCATCTTTCTGCTTTGATCCATTGACTACCAGTGTCTCTCCATAATGAAAAAATTCTAGCCAGCCTTCAGACTCAATTCAGGTTTCACTCAAATTCATGTTGAGTTCTTTAAAAACAAAAACAAAAAAAACCCTTATTTATTTTTATTTTATGTGCATTGGTATTTTTCCTGAATGTATGTCTGTGTAAGGGTAGCAGATTTTGGAGTTAAAGATAGCTGTGAGCTGCCAGGTGGGTGTTGAGAACTGAACCTGGGTCCTCTGGAAGAGCAGTCAGTGCTTTTAACCACTAAGCCATCTCAGCCCCTCATTTTGAGTTCTTAACATAGCTAGAGGCATTATTACATAGTTACACAATAGCATGCACCTATTGCTTTCTAAATAATTACTTTTACCTAGTAGACCTTAAAAGCCTTAGGAATGCATGTATCTCTCCTCCACTGTAGGAGAGAGACTGTATTAGAGAGGGTCTTTTAGGGCTAGAGTATAGCTTAGTAAAGGAAAGCAAGTAGGCTGAGGACAGGTCCTGGGTTCAATATACTGTATGAAAGAATGAAAAGGATTGGAGAGGTGAAGGGATGCTAAAGGAGGAGAGGCTAGAAGGGTTACGGGCAGATGAAGGGCAGAAAAAAGGAAGAGAGCAGCAGAGGGGAGGGGAAGGGAGATTTTAAATACAGGAAACACAGTCTTAGAAAAATTAAATAAAAATTTCAAACCAAGGAGTTACAAAGTAATTCAGCTAATCCAAAGCCCAGTTTGGGAACTGCTTTGCTTTCATGGCAATGACACATGAACAAGCAAATCAAACTGTAAGAATGAAACCTTATGTTCTACTTTGCTTTTCAACTTAACGCAAATTAAAAATACAAACAGGCCCATTATTCAGCTCCATTTCTTGCATTTTAACTCATGACTTTTTACTTTTTAGAGCAGAATAAAGGTTTATGAACTTTGCAGTCTCAACGTAAATTATGTGTGATTATTGAAAGGGGAAGAGCGGACGAGTATTGGTGACCTCTTAGATGGAAATACAAAGATGTATTTGAACCTGGTGACACAGCCTTAAGTACTATTGAGTACTCTTCACACTTTTTTTTTCTCCCTAATTATAATCATGCAATATGATTCCTCTCAAGGATTAAAGTAAAGCTGTACTGCTGTGGAGTTCCTAAAGAATGAGGAGTACTTAGTTTAAAGAAACAAAACAAAACAAAAAGAAGGAAGGAAGGAATATAATACTTTTGGTAGAAAGTCCTCTTTCTGGAATTCATGATGAATGAGAAGAATTTTCATGTCACAAAGCAACGTGCAATTCTTTGTGTCACTACAACTGTTATTCACTGAAACAACTGATCTTATTACAAAACAAATTAAAGAAACAAACAAAGCCTCTTCAGTTCCTCTCTGATTCATTGTTACAATTCACCTTTCCTTTCACTCAACCACAGTTAAAGATACCGAATGCCAAAAGTTAGTTACACTGAAGGACAGGACATTAGACAATTTAAACTTCAGCAAATTGAATTCAGCTATCCTTAGTCACCGACTGATGACTCTATTCCTATTTGTACATTTTTAAAGTAAGACTTATGTCCTTCCTGGAAGTTCTTTTTGCATTCCAGATTACAACAGGGACTCAAGTACAACAAAGAAAAAAATGCAATAAATCAAGAGTTAGGCAGGATAAGACTTAGAAGCAGCCACATACACATACATATACATGAAGCCAAATTCTTCAACAAAATACTAATCTTTCTTTTAAAAAAAATTTAGCATATGATTTAGCACAATGAAACTTAGTTCTGGCTTAATATCAAATCTTGAAATGTAATCAGAAAATTTATGTTTATGATGTGTGCATTAGAAGAAAGAACTTATAAAAAAATGTTTCCCCGGGCGTTGGTGGCGCACGCCTTTAATCCCAGCACTTGGGAGGCAGAGGCAGGCGGATCTTTGCGAGTTCGAGGCCAGCCTGGTCTACAAATTGAGTCCAGGACAGCCAGGGCTACACAGAGAAACCCTGTCTCGAAAAAAAAAAAAAATGTTTCCCACTTCATATACAGTAAGTAGTTGCTTAAACAATTCATCCAATGTTTTTCTAATGCCATCTACTTGTTTAAGAGACAAGAACTATCACCATTAATTTTCATCTTCCAGTTTAGAAGAAAAGCTAAAAATCTGTTTCCCATAAAATCAGAAATGATGGTTGAACAAATTATTTTTAGTTTCTAAAACACAAATAAAGGATGTTTTAAAGGAGGTCATATAACTGCTCAGAATGATTTTAAACTCACAATTCTCCAGCCCTGGTTTCCCAAGCCATATACTTTTAAACAGTTATACAATTTCTATATGCAAATTACTTTAAAACATTATTGTTATTTCTACTGCTGATTATCTACTGGACACACACACACACACACACACACATACACACACACACACACACACACACACACACACACACACACACACACA
>CAJQZJ010001826.1:11563965-11587490 GCA_907164525.1 Lophiomys imhausi | reverse complement strand
CACACACACACACACACACACACACACACACACACACACACACACACGAAAAAAATGAAATCACAGTGACATACCTATCCAGATCTCTAACAAGATTCCTGACAGATGTGTCATATCAAGTCACCTTAAAAACAGTTACCATCACCTTATACAAAACTTGCATTCACCAAGAAACTATCCCATCAAGTTTCTACGCCCAAATCTCACTTTTAGGAACCTGAGCTGTGACACTCATCTGGGAGGAGTTACTCATCCTCTAACTCTTAAACTTCACCTGCCCTTAGAAAAAATGAGTCTTTCAAGAGTTCTGCCTCAATTTCTTTCAATGCTAATAGTGAAGTTTAGAGAAGTAAATATGGAAATCATTGGTCGTCACATGTATATACATGTTTATGTATGTCATATGTATAAACAATACTATGTCTGAACATTTTAGACATTTCTCTTAGCAAAAAGATTGAACCTAGATAACCAACTCTAAAACATGAAACAGTGTAGAAAATTAACTAATTACTTACTGAACACCTGCCATTTATATATAAATCAATTTCTATATCTGCTAGAAATGTGGTAAAAGAATTTAGCTTTGCTCTTTTCAGTGTTTAAAGGAGTTAGGCTATGAAATCATCCTAGAATGTGAAACAAATGCAAAACCTAACTCCCAGAATTTTAAAAATCAGGATTGAGATTAAAAAGTCTCTTGTATAACACAGAAGTCACAAATTCTAAGAATATTCTTGCATTTCAGAGTTAGATTATTGACCCAAAATACTTTCTATCTACCCAAATTCCAAAAGTTATGCTTTTGTATTTCTCAGGGAAAGTAGATCCTAATGTAGTGGATATGAAATGACTGTTCTTTATAGATATTAATTTTTTGTGATTTATAAATACAAATCACTGGCCATAATGCTGTAAAACTAGATTATCAATACTTTCCCTCAAAACATGTTAAACTTGTAGACTGATTATAATAACCAACATAATAGTGAAAGTTTGAGGAAGGTTCATACTCAGAACTTATCTTCAGATAAGTTTATAAGCAATGATAAAAAGAACAATAGTCTAAAAACAGTACTACCATATGGGGGCTGTGGGTGATCCAGCCCTGAGGGAGTGAGCATGGGTAAGCCTTTGGTCTGCTATATGGTGGTATTGGCTAGGGAGAGATGCCCTACCCTCTCTTTTGCCCTCACCACCATGGGCCAACAGGAGATCTGGCCCAGATGGATTCACAAGAGCAGGGGAGCTGGCCCTGCCCCTCACATGCTGCAGCACTCAGGAGAGCAGGCCCTGCACATTTCCATAGTAGAATTGGCTCTGAAAGTGGGGGTTGCAGGTCCAGAACCAGGCTTTGAGTTGGCCCACCCCAACATCTACCCTATGGATGAACTGCTGGAGTATAAGAAGAGGCTAGTTCCACAACCCAGAACTACAGGATCACCATGGCACAGGACAGTTACAGCATATCTGAGAGGAGTTTCAGTGAGGTTCCAGTATTGACAAAGTAACAGAAATCAGAGGCCTTGTACCAGACCAAGGAGTCATTTTAGTGAACATTTCCAAGCAAAATGTGTGGACAAAAGGGAATATTGTGAGACACACTGTAGCTTCCACAATGAGATTTTATTTTTTGTGCTGGGACAGATTGCAAGGGTAGAAGGTGGATCTGAGGGGTGGTGGGAGATGAGAGGAAACAAGGTGCATGATGTGAAAATCACATAATAAAAATTTTTAATAAGAAAATTAATTCTAAAAATCAATGATACTTTACAGTGTAATGACAGCATGTGTAACTGATACAGGTATGCTTAGGGATTACTGCAAACTCAGATTTCATAAAGGTAGTAATATTATGTAAAGTATATATTCAAACATGAACTATCCTGTCAACAAAGTCAGAAGGCATCTCTAAAATCTTAAGAATTATTCACTCATTAAATATTAATTGTACTGGGGTACTGTTTTTCTGTTTTTAATTAGGTCTTGTCAGTGTCAGTCAAGTATGTTGATTTTTGCCATAAAAGGAAGTCAAAGAAAAGTACAGCAGATATCCCGACCCCTGTGATATAACTCTCATGAAATATAAAAAAAAGAGTAACACTAGTTATTACTATACTGCTCTGAAATGATAACCCATAGAAGCACTACAAAGCACCACATCAGATTTGTATAATGATAAAACAAACATTATTTCATTTTATAACTGACTTAAAAAACTATTTCTGCACAAAACAACAATTTTATACACACAAATTAAAGGGTATGCTGACTACCCTGGCATAGTCAAATTTGCTATTAGTATTTGAAAGCTTGCGTATTTTCTAAATATAAAAGAGTTATGAAATAAAAATTTTTAAAGAACAATAAAAATAAGTTACTAGAACTGACAAGTGACATTAACAAGGTTACATCTATAAAATACCTACTATTATTTATATCTATAAAACACCTATTACTCAGAGATCTCAATGAACAACAATCTTTGAGCTCATGCATTGGTAGATCAATATTATTAACATTTTAATTCTCAGGGCTGGAGAGATGGCTCGGGGTTAAGAAAACATACATACAGTTCTTAGAGGACCTAAGATCAGTTCCTAGCATCCACATCAGACAGCTCACAACCACTTGTAACTCCAGCTTCAAGAAATCTTGTGCCAGCCAGGTGTAGTGGCACATTTCTTTAATCCCAGCACTTGCGAGGCAGAGGCAGACAGATCTCTGAGTTTGAGGCCAGCCTGTCTACACAGTGAGTTCCAGGATGTCCAGGGGCTACACAGAGAAAACCTGAACAGAAAACAAAACAATCTTGGGCCTCTGACATATGTGGATCTATGGGTATGATGTACACTCCCATGCACATACCCACACATAGATATAATATACCCAAGTATACATAATTAAAATAAATCATTAAAAACATTTTACTTCTCCTAAAATTGATTTATTGATGTCAGTTGAGATGGACTAAATTCCCTGAAACCATGAGCCATAACAGAACTTTCTCTTTAAGTGGCTTCACTCAGGTATTTTGCCATAGTGATGAGAAATTGAACTGGTACACATAAGGTTAAAGGATTCAATTGTAAATATTCCAAGGACAAGAGAGACATCTGGATCACTATTTATGAACTAGACTAAAAATCTATGTTTTTTTGTCACAGGCAGATACAAAAGATACATTAAGAGTCAAAGAAAGAAGAAAATGCTATACCTTGAAGGAAAAAAATGCCAAACTTTGGGGACATTGTTTTAAAATACCACAGGCTACCTTAATTAAGATAAAATTCATATCTAGGAAAAAAATCTTCACAAATGACTCCTAAGCATACTTAAGTTCTCCAAATTTATTCAGTATTTGTCACTATTACTTAATAAAACCTCTGATTTGATTGAGAGTTCCTAATAGACTTAATAATTGATGAATTCCTTTATAGCCTCTAAAATACTAGTCTATGCCAATTTCATTGATACATTTGTTCAATATTATGTAACTACTGCAGTCTATCATAGCCACTAATATTATACAACAGTGAATTACAGCTGTTTGCTTCCTAAAATACCACATTCTAGAAGAATGAAATCAAATAAGTAGTTATAATAAAATAATCCAATAAAGAGCATTACTAGACCAAGTTAATTACAATAATAAATCTTTTAAGCTTTGGATTCCAGTTTTCTTAAATATATATGACAACATTTACTTCTAGTAAGTAACTATAGAGGGTTAAAAAAAAAAAGATGATAAAAGTGCCTAACACAGCACAAGTAAATGAGAAGTACCATTTCCTAATAAGCACCAACAGTATTATTAATACACAATACCAGTTTATATATCAGTATAAAACACAATATTTACTTTGCTGTACAAAACAGTATAAAGTTTCCTAGTAAAACAAACAAGACAACTTCCAATTTCCTTCATAAAATAAGTCAATAACTCATAGTGAGGAGGAAACAATTATAACAAATTTTTATTTGGTCATTTGGGAAATGCAGGTCCAAAAATCCTATGAGACCTAACATTGAGGATATCATAGAAAAAAAAACAAAAGAACAAAAACCTCTATTTTTGCCTTAAAAAGACTCCTGTTCATATTCTATTGACAAGAAAAATCATATGATCTCACCTCCAGATTAGAGGAACCTAATACATACATAAATGCATGCAGATATATTTATATGTCCCAGAAGAACAAATAGAAAACCTGATTGGCTTCTGCCAAAATGTGGCAAATGGCCAATTGACCTCTTCACACAGACTTGGGGTGGGGATGGGGAATCCCCAAGCCCTACACACAACAGCGAAATGTCTTCATCTCATGTTTGCCCATACTTTGACTGAAATATTTTTTATGTTTCAAAGAATTTGTCTTAAACATATTAATCTTTTTCACATTTATCTTTTAATATTCTTCTTTATATTAGTTTTAAAATACATTAATTTTCAATATAATATTAATCTTTCAGTCTATTTTACTGAATGAGAAAAAAGCTAGTTTTTAAGCTGTTCATCTGAAAAGGCTCCACCTAGAAACAAATGATCATCTGCTTTAGCTCTTCCTTCAAATAAATGTCCTGCTATGCACCTGAGTAAAACCATTAAGATTTGAGCACTTCAAAGTCTTTAAAAGGCTTTGCTAAATTATGGGCAAACATGAGATAAAGGCATGTGTTGGGGAATCCCCCCTACCCCACTTCCCGTGTTGAAAAGGTCAATTGGCAAATAGAAACAAGAACAGGCATGAAATGGGAGGTTATATGGCCAAGTAAGGGCAAAGGCAGATAGATCTAGAGCAATTACCTAATGAACACACATGACTTCAACCTCCTGGAATTGGGGTGAAATCATTACAGAAACACCAGTCAGCATTTCTTGTAAGACTCCTACATAACTAAGGGGTTCCTCCCAACTCTCCACGCTAAAAAAGGTTGACATGTATAACCCTTAGAAGAAAGCACATTTACATGCTATCACCAACTTTACATTCTTAAATCGAGTGGATTTAAGGACCCAAAAGAATCTCAAGATATCTGTGTATGCTCTAAATGCCTGGAACATAGTACAAGTAACCTAGTTGTGCAAAGGCTCAGCAAATACAAACACCCTTGCAATTCTCTGCTCACTTAGCCACCCCCTTCTTTGGATCCTTCTCTTCTGTTGATTAGGCAGAAAAATCACAAGATTCCATATATTCATTGGTATCTTTCACTAGGATCCTCTTCCTCGAAAAGTCAATAAAAGTCAAAGGAATACCACACCCCAAAATATCTGCACTGCTACACACACAGCAACTCCCATTCACAATTCTGTCTAGATCACAGAGCTAGTCAACAGGATGGGCAAAGCAGAGAACCATGCAAAATCATAAATACCTTTCATATTTTCATCAAAAAAGCATAAATAAACATAATTTTGCAATGAGTGTTTATGTTGTTTAAAAGAAGTATGATTATCTGCTAGATATCATCTACTGTTTCTTAATTTAACTTGAACTTTTAAAAAATAAAATCATGGACAAAAAAAAACAGCTGTGGGTGCCATAGAAGAAACTTCTAACTTCAGAGAAAATCTGAACTCTTCTTGATATTGAGGTTCATTACTGTCACTGTTTTCTGTATCAAAATGTCATTTCAACTAAGCAATACTATTTATAACACATCATCCTTCAGCAAGCGTACAAAATTTTATAAAATTACTCCAACTATTTTCAATGTTATTTTAATAGACAGGTCAAATTCACCCCTTAATTAACTCTTCAGATTTAGTAAAAAAACGAAATGAGCAAGGTATTTTATTTATAAGAATGATCTATAATGCTGTATAGAATCTATAATCTTAAATATGTTCTAATCTAAAATATAACTTAAGGATCAGCAAGATGGCTCTGTGGATAAAGGCATGTGCTACTAGACCTGATGTCCTAAGTTCAACCTCTGGGACCCATATAGTAGGAGAGAACATATTTCTACAAGTCATTCTAAAGAATGACACCAAAGCCAAAAGAGAGAAATATAAACAATGAATAGTGAAGTAAATTCTAAGTGATGGAATGAAAAAAAAAAGTTCCACAGATATGAAAATTAGCTAATGTAGTTTTTTGTTTGTCACTTTTTTAGGGCAAGAAAGGGACACAAAGGAAATTGAAAGAGAAAGGAGTTGTTTCATGGGAGACAGAAGCCAGAAAATCCATAATTCAGTCTGGAAACAAACAAACAAAAACAAGTTTTCCATGGTAGAAAATAGACTGTTTAGATAGTGCAAGTTAGTGTTTCTAAGAAAGAGAACTTAGACATCAGTAATGACAGACTTTGTTGCCACAGTAGAGAATGAATTTTACAGAGAATGGAACTTCACTTGAGCTTTAAGAGAAAGGGGAGGGGTGGTGGAATCTAACTGGTTTAGGAATAACACTTCTCTTTTCAATAAAAAGAAATCAATGTCAAACTAAAAGATTTCATAGAGAGATAGAGAGAGAGAGAGTGTGTGTGTGTGTATAAAATCCAGAATGCCAGGAAGTCTGCTAAGACACTGTCTCTCTGAAAAACCATTGCACACACAAGACTGAATCAAGACTGTTGGGGGAAGGTCTAATATTGTTTCTGATACATTGAATTCAATGCTGAGATCTGGTTACCACCCCTTCTGAGGCATTCTCTTGATTGGTTAATAAAAGTCACTTATGACCAATTAGCTGGGCAGAAAGAGTGTAGGAAGGTGGGACTTCCTCAGATCAGCAGGAATTCTGCACACACAGAGACTCTCTCCCCTTTCTGCCAGGAGACACAGAAGGAGACAGATGTCTGGAGAAGTCTGGAAGGTACTCACAGGCACATGTTGGTTTGGGGTTAACTTAGAGTAGCTAATTGAGAGTCTGCCCAGCTAAGGGCTAAGCGTTAAAATATTAAAAGGTCTTGGTGTGTTTAATTATTGGGGAAAAGACTGCGGCGGCTTATAGGCCCTCAGTCCAAGCAGTCCCGGGCTGTCGGATTCCCAGACTCCCCTTGAGTCCAGGCGAATATCCCGCCAAGCCGACGGTAATTCTACCGGCCTAATATAACAACTTATATTAATTAACAGAGTTTAGGTTATAGGTGGTGTAGGCCACCTTTGGTCCCGGGGCTCTTTCTCCAGGATAAGTTAGGCAACCGGTGAAGGCACTCAGGCCAGGCCGCCTGCTCCTCTGCCAAGCCACCGGCTACTCTGTTGGCCACTCTGCCGGCCTAATATTACAGTTTATACTTACAATTAACAACATTAAATAATTAATTTGCAGTTTTCACAAGACAGTATCAACAGATATGCTCCTGCAGAAAGGAGAGAACCTCACTTGGTCCTATCTCTTGGCAAAGAACAGCCAATGACTGCTCAGATAGTGTGTATTATCCTCTCCCAGGGATGAGCCCCATAATTGGTTATCCAATACAAAGTGCTTAGCTTTAAAACCATAAATACAAACAACAAAAAAGAAACTCAGTAAGTTGTGTTTTTATGTTTTACTCTTTGTGTGTGTATGTGTAACAATAATAATCAAATGCAAAGAGGCTATCAGCTAGGCTTAGTGACACACGCCTTTAATCCCAGCATTCGAGAGGCAGAGGCAGGCAGATCTCTGTGACTTCAAGGCCAGCCTGGTCTACAAAGCTAGTCCAGGACAGCCAGGGCTACACAGAGAAACACTGTTCTAGAAAAAAACAGAAAACAAAAACAAAAAAAAGAGGCTATCAATTTGAGAGTTGAGGAGGGGGTTATTAGGTTAAAGGGAAGAGGAAAAGGAAAAGGAGTAAATGTTATGATTATATGTTAATTAAAATGAATTAAAAATAATAAATTCTACCTAAGGCAGACAAAATAAAGCTAACCAGAAAAAACAACAACATAAAGTAAAACACCTGTTGGGAGTTGTAATCACCAAAAGACACACAACGAGCCCAAGATAGACTATATTCTGGGCCACAAAAAAATGTTCAAAAAAACTTTAAGCAATCCCCAGCAACACAGTAAAGAAACAAAGAAATAATTTAGATTACACACTGCATTCTCTGACCACAATGGAATTAAATTTAAAAGAAAAGACTATAAAAATTATAAGACCCTTGGAAACAATTATAAATAATACATGGAAGAAAAGACAATTCAAAGTACAGATTTATAAACATTTTAGTAGAATAAAATGAAAACAACTTATTAAACTTGAAAGATAGAATTAAAATTGTACTTGAAGATTAAATTATATATCTAGATACCTTTATTATAAGTAAGTAGCTTCCACCCTAAAAAAAAAAAAAACTAAAAAATGAGAACAAATTAACTCTAACATAAATCAGAAGTAGGGAAACAAAGATTAGAAGTGAATAAAAATGATTATATGAAAGCAGCAGAGAAAACTCAATAAAAACATAGCATGACTCACTGAAAAGATAGGTAAGCACACAGGGACTTTTAGATTCTCATTGAAGTCTATGATCTCCTGCTACAAGAGTGATGAGACAGCAGAACAGGAGGAGACCTTGTCAGCTATTCTTAATAAAGAATTTAAAAAACAAGGGGCAAGTAATCTAGTCATTGGGAAAATGAACTGAACACTCTGAAAAGAAATAGTGCAAACAACCAATAATAAGTCCATGACAAACGCTCAACATCCTTAGCCACCGGGAAAATGCAAATCAAAACTACATTGAGATTCCTGCTGAGATTGCCTATCACCCCTGGAGATTTTAGAATTAAAGAATACAATGAATAAAATGAAAATGTAACATCCAACTGGATGGACTGAAACAATCTGTGAACTTTAAGCAGAACATGTGAGTAAGAAGAGAAAAAATATGAAAAGAAACAAAAAAGTTTATGGGATTTATATAATACCAACAAAAGAAATAATGTAGAGATTACAGACTTTTTTTTTTTTTTTTTTTGGTTTTTCGAGACAGGGTTTCTCTGTATAATAGGTCTGGCTGTCCTGGACTCACTTTTGTAGACCAGACTGGCCTCAAACTCACAGAGATCTGTCTGCCTCTGCCTCCCAAGTGCTGAGATTAAAAGCATGTGCCACCACCACCCTGCTCAGACTCTTTTTTTTTTTATGTTTATTTATTACTTCAGGTTACATCTCCATCACAGTACCCTCTTTCCATCCCTCCCAGTCCCACTCTACCCCCTATCCCTTTCATCCCCTCCTCTGGAGTGGAGTGTCCCCTGCCCCAGTTCAGCAGTCATATGAGGGCAAAGAGCCTCCTCATACACTGGGAGCCTACAAAGCAGCACCACTAAGGCAAAGTATCTCATTGACAGGTAACAAAGTCTATGCTCCTGTTCCTTTAGGTACATTGGCTATATAGTATAGTTATCATGTACTATATGGCTAATATCTAATTATAAGTGAATAGATGCCATGTGCATCCTTCTGAGTCTGGGTTAGCTCACTCAGGATGAGCTTTTCTAGTTCCATCCATTTGGCTACAAATTGCAGGATTTCGTTGTTTCTAATAGCTGGGTAATATTCCGTTGTGTAGATGTACCACAGTTTTGTAATCCATTCCTCGGTTGAGGGACATCTGGGTTGTTTTTCTAGCTATTACAAATAAGGCTACTGTGAACATAGATGAGGAAACATCCTTGTGGTTTGGTGAGGAATCATTAGGATGTATAACCAGAAGTGGTATGGCTGGGTCTTGAGGTAAAACTATTCCAAGTTTTCTAAGATATCACCAGACTGACCTCCATAGTGGTTGCACAAGCCTGCACTCCCACCAGCAATGGAGGAGGGTTCCCCTTTCTCCATACCCTCGCCAGCATGTGTTGTCATTTGAGTTTTGATCTTAGCCATCTGACAGGTCTGAGATATCTCAGAGTCTTCTTGAGTTACATTTCTCTGATTAAGGATGCTGAGCATTTCTTCAAGTGTCTCTCAGAAATTAGGGATTCCTTCTTTGTGAATTCTCTGTTTAGCTCTGTTACCCATTTTTTGATTGGATTATTTGGTTTCTTGGCATTTAATTTCTTGAGTTCTTTGTAAATTTTGGATATTAGCCCTCTGTCAGATGTGAGATTGGTAAAGATTTTTTCCCAATCTGTAGGCTGCCGTTTTGTTCGAATGACAGTGTCTTTTGCCTTACAGAGGCCAGATCTTAAAGAAAAAGTGGTAAAAGCTCTAGAATCTTAGAGGAGGAAACCTCAATTGAGAAACTGCCTCTATAACATCAGGCTATAGACAAGGCTGGAGGACATTTTTTTTTGGGGGGGGGGTTATTTCAAGACAGGGTTTCTCTGTTTAACAAGCCCTAGCTGTCCTGGACTCGCTTAATAGAGCACATTCCAATGGTACTTCTTGATTGACCCACTGTTGTTAAAAGTAGGTACAGAGAAAGCAAACCTTTCCCTATAATTTTTATGGAAGGGGATTGTGAAGAAGGAATCTTTTAAATCAATTTCTAATATACGCCATAACTTTGATAGTAAAGAAAGTAAAGGGATACCGGCTGTAAAGGACCCATGGGTTGAATTACTCTATTCACTGCTTTTAAATTTGCTATCATCCTCCACAATAAGCTATTGATTTTTTTTTAAGTACACCAAGTTGGGGCAGATAGAAAGGTGGGGGTAGATCTAGAAGGAGTTAAGGGGAAGAGTTGGAGTGAATATTATCAAAATACACTGCATGAAACTGCCAAAAAATAAAAATTTTGAAGAAATAAGAACCAACTATGTACTGTGCTGTCTTCAAGAAACAAATTTAGCTACCGAAGATGCCCCCAAAACTGAGTATTGACTGATAAAATCAACTCACCAAGCAAACTGAAGCCTTAAACAGGCACAGGGAGCTATTCTGTATCTGACAAAGTAGGCTTCAAACCAAAACTAGTCATAAGAGATAAGGAGAGCACCTACTTAAAGGAAACAATCCAATAAGAAAATCTAACAAATGTAAACATTTACATAGCAAATATCAGAGTGCCACATTCATGGAACAAAAAAAGCAAAAAGCATGCTGTACAGTCTGACTGTAGAAAGAAATAGTCTCCCCCCAAAAAGAAAGAAACAAGTCCCACCCCTACTAACCAACAAGCTATTTGCATTTGATACCTGGTGGCAAAGAGAAAATTACATTTCTCCAATGGAGTATCACTGAGTATGTCAACCATACTCCAAGGCAGGCCCCATGACTAGGAGTAGTTGGCTAATACAAAACAACCTCCATGTTTTTCTGTAAGTTTTTGTTTTATTATGGCTTTTGGGGGGGGGTGTCTTACTGGGTTTTTGTTATGATTCTCATTTTTTTGTTCTTTTATTTTTTTAAAGAGAGGCAGAACAAAGTTTGGTGAGAGGGAAGGTGGGTAGGATATGGGAGGAGTTGGAGGAAGGGAAAATATGAACAGAATATATATAGTGTGTGTATATATATATGTGTGTGCGTATATATTTATTTTGATTTCTCAAGACAGGGTTTCTCTATGTAACAGTACTGGCTGTCCTGGAACTCGCTTTGTAGACTAGGCTGGCCTCAAACTCACAGAGATCCACCTGCCTCTTGCCTCCCTACTGCTGGGATTAAAGGAGGTGCAACCACACCCAGCTTGTATAAAATTTTTCAATTAAAAAACATATAAAGACTTTAATAACCCAGAATTCTATCTCATTTTGTCTATCGGAGCTCAGAAGTATATGGAAAAGACATCACTCTCCAGTGAAATTCAAATAATCGAAATCACACTGGATTAAAAAAAAAATCACTCAGCTTTTTGCCAGGTTATTTCTGGTTCTAAATTAAGTACATAGTCTTAAACTGAAGGAAATACTATGATCTCATTACCCGTAATCTTTCAGTCAGTTACAACCCCAACTATAAAATTTATCTTTTTTCTTTAGAGCCCCATTGGTGCCATAATTCCCCAGTCCACAAACCCCATTGATGTTTCTTGCAAGTGAGGTCTACCTTTGGAAAATAAAAATAACTAGGAGACAACAACTCTGTAAATAAATATTAGTCTTCAAATTTTAATAATAAAATGCTTTCCTACTATTGTTTTTATTTTATGTTATGTTATTTATCATTTTATGAGTGTACTGTCTACATGTATGTCTGTCCATTGTGTGCCTATCTGGTGCCCACAGAAGCCAGAAGAAGGTGTCAGATGTTCAGAAACTGGAGTTACAGCAGCTGTGAGCCACCATATGGTGCTGGGAACCAAACTCAGGTCCTGTCAAAAACCAGCCAGTGATCTTAACCACTGAGCCATTTCCTCAGCCCCTATACTGTCTCTGTGATGCTACTTAATTAAACCTTTCTAATTAGAAACTAAGGTAAGTCCTATTTTAACAAAAATAATTATAAATCAGCTTGTTCTATCTATTACAATGAGTGTCCAACACACATACCCCAAGCTCAGCAATATGTGCATGCTGGGCAAATGTGCTACCACTGAGCAACAGTACGGACTCGTGTACAGTGTTCTGTCTGCATGCCTGCAGGCCAGAAGAGGGCACCAGATCTCAATATACATGGTTATGAGCCACCATGTGGTTACTGGGAATTGAACTCAGGACCTCTGGAAGAACAGCCAGTGTTCTTAACCTCTGAGCCATCTCTCCAGCCCAAATATTTTAGTTTTAACAGAGCAAAGATCAAAGTTTTATTGTCTTAGCAATTAGCAAATAGCTAATATGGTACAGGACAAGCTATTGAATCTCTTTAGATTTAACTGTCCTAAAAATGTCCATGTTCTCCTTAGTTTTCCAAATACTGACTTTATATATATTTCTTAATTTTTGACATGATATATCTAACTTCATACACATAGCTAAGATTCCTGATATTCATAGGCTAGCTTAAAAATATTTTTAAGTTAGTCACAATTAGTCATCTAAGGGCATAAACTCTACAAAGGGCTGATTATGTTTATGATTAATATATATGATAATATGCCTCTTTGTAACTTGCATTATATCTAAGGTCTCAGAAATTACCCATTATCCCCATCACTGATACATCACAATGCAGTACAATAAATATTAAACATGAAATATAATCTACAGAGAAATACTTCTCGATTAAGACACACATGAAGCCCAGCAGGCTAGTGTACAACTGCAATCCCACCACTGAGTAGGCTGAAGCAGGAGGACTTCAAATTAAAGGCCAGTCTACAATACAAAGCAAAATCTCATGGAAGAATGGGAAGAAAATAAGGGCAAAAAGTAGGGAAGGAAATTCCAAGCCTTTCCTTGAAAAGGAATCCAGTAATGGCCATTAATTAATGACCATTTTAACAGATAGAGCCACATCACTGATAAATTTATAACTAACTCATAAATTTTAAGTTTTCAAAAACAAAAATTTGTTCCAATAACTATATATATATATGTATTTATTTATTCTGTCACTTTAGTGATCCTCCCTATAAAATCTTGTATATTGCTATCAGTGACTTTTCATAGACACATTAAGTGCCACCACTAGAGGCCACCAAATACTTCTTTTCCTTAAACAGACACATTTGTAAGTTGTTTTAAGTACTTATGTCAGTCCACATTATAACCAAATAACTATGAATTGCAATATCCAGAACTAAAAATGTTACACATGAGTCTTTAAAAAACAAAACAAACTCCAACAAAAAGAAGCATATTTCACACAGTGAACAAGATAACTGTATCACCAAAGAACTTTTCCAGACAAAGACTAAAAAGGAAGGTGGGGCTAGGTAGTACAGAAATATCACTAGGCAGATAACTTTGCAAATAGTGCATATGAACTAGAGAGTTCATACTTTGTCTCAACAGCCTCTTATAAGCAAATGGTTGATTTCTAGGTGTATATGCATGAACACATTATAAATTAAGAGTGCTTTCTTTCATTTTACAGGGTATTTCATGTATGTATTTAACACCTAAGCTGCCATCATCTACAGCAGTGATACACTCAAAATTCCAAATTGCAGAAGATCTGTTATTAGGCAGAAGATGTTAATTCCTTTAAAAAACTCTGCTCTGTGTTCTTAGTGAGCTACTGATTAGGTCCACTTTTGCTTCTGGTGCTCTCTCCTTCTCACTAAAGGTAGATTGGCAAAATACAGAAGGTCTCAACAGCTTCCAGAGAACTTAGATGACCATGAGAAATAATATAAAATAAGGCTTCACCTTATCTGATTAACCACCATCTTGTATATAATATTTTTCAAATACACCAGAGAAATATTATTGTCACGGCTCAGATGTTCCACTTTAAAATCTTGACCTAGTTTTTATAAGGTCACAAAAATGCTTAAAGTTTCGTTTTTAAAGTTACAGCTTTGACTTTTACACTGGGTCTACGATGAATTTTAAATTGATTTCTCTATATAGCATGAAAACACAGAACAAGATTAATTAATTGTTCAGATGGACAGTCAGATGTAGTCGTATTTATCTGTAATATGAAAGAAAGCACTCTGTTAATTTATAATGTGTTCATGTATATACACACAGAAATCAACCCTGAAAACTGTTGAAATTGATTTACACTGTTTTCTGATCTATTAACACATATCTATCTCTAAGTCTATATCATATCCTGTTGATTAAGAAGCTTTATAGTGTGCCTTGAGTAAGGTAGTATAACCACAGCTCTGTTCACTACTTTACAAGCTGGTTACCCAATTGCTTATTACTGTATGAAGACACATCTCCAATGCCTTACACTGTGTTTGACATTATCTTAAGTCCATACATAAAATTCAACATCATACATTCTTTAAGTAATAAAACATGCAACATAACACCAACTGCCTGAATAATTTTTATATTTATAGTTTAGTGGTAATAGGTGCATTCACATTATTGGGCAGCAATTTCCAGAACTCTTTTCAATCTTGCAAAGCTGAACGCAAACAATTTACCTTTTTTATACATTTTCCTACCCATTGGAAACCTTTATTTCATTATTTTGTTTGTATAAATTTGGCTACTCTGATTGCCACATATAAATGAAATTATACAGTATTTATCTTTTAGTGACTCACTTTCTTCCCACTGCATAATGTTTTCAAAGTCTACTAATGCTTTTATCAAAATTTCCTTCATTTTTGTGACTGAATAATATTTCACTGAAATATTATTTCATGTAACAAATAATAGTTATTTATTGCTGGTAAACGTTCATTTCTCCATCTGCTTCTGGGTTCCTTTCACTTTGGGTATTGAGAAAAATACTGCTATGGACATACAAGTACAAATACCTGATTCCCTGCTTTCAGTTCTTCTGAATATACCCAGAAATTGCACTGCTGGCTCACAAAGTCATTTTACTTTACTGCAGAACTGTTAAGCTGTTTTCCACAGCAGTGGCATCATCTTACATTCCCACCACCAGTGCAACAGGATTTCAATTTTCCCTAAGCTGAACTTCTTATTTTCTGTTGTTTGTTTTGTTTTTGAGACAGGGTTTCTCTGTGTATGTCTGGCTGTCCTGGACTCACTTTATAGACAGGTCAGCCTTGAATTCACAGAGATCCGCATGGCTCTTTCTCCCGAGTGCTGGGATTAAAGTGCACCACCATGCCCGGAATTTTTTTTATAAATTTTAAAAATATTTATTTTTATTTCATGTGCATTTGTTTTGCTTGCATGTATGTCTGTGTGTGGCTGTTGGAGCCTCTGGAACTTGAGCTACAGACAGCTGTGAGTTACCATGTGATTGCTGGGATTTGAACCAGAGTCCTTTGGAAGAACAGTCAGTGCTCTTAACAGTGGACTGTTGAATATACGCAGAAACGAAACTGCTGGTTCACAAAGTAATTTTACTTTACTGCTGAACTGTTAAGCTGTTTTAACAGTTAAAAACATCTTCTCCATATTCTCCACACCCTCGCCAGCATGTGCTGTCATTTGAGCTTTTTATCTTAGCCATTCTGACAGGTGTGAGATGGAATCTCAGAGTCATCTTGAGTTGCATTTCTCTGATGATTAAGGATGCTGAGCATTTCTTCAAGTGTCTCTCAGCCATTAGGAATTCCTCCTTTGTGAATTCTCTGTTTAGCTCTTTTCCCCATTTTTTGATTGGATTATTTGGTTTCTTGGCATTTAACTTCTTGAGTTCTTTGTAAATTATGGATATTAGACCTCTGTCAGAAGATGTGGGGTTGGTGAAGATTTTTTCCCAATCTGTAGGCTGCCGTTTTCGAATGGCAGTGTCTTTTGCCTTACAGAAGCTTTTCAGTTTCATGAGGTACCATTTATTGATTGTTGGTCTTAGGTCCTGAGCTGTTCATGTTCTGTTCAGGAAGTTGTCACCTGTACCAATGAGTTCAAGGGTTTTTCCAACTTTCTCTTCTAGTAGATTTAATGTGTCAGGCCTTATGTTAAGGTCTTTGACCCACTTGGACTTAAGTTTTGTACAAGGTGATAAGTATGGGTCTAATTTCATTCTTTTACATGTGGACATCCAGTTGGACCAGCACCATTTGTTGAAGATGTTGTCCTTTTTCCATTGTGCGGTTTTGGCTTCTTTGTAAAAAAAATTAGGTAACCATAGGTGTGTGGGTTCATTTCTGGGTCTTCAATTCGATTCCATTGATCCACTGGTCTGTTTCTATACCAGTACCATGCTGCATTTATTACTATTGTTCTGTAGTACAGCTTGAAATCTAGGATGGTGATAACCCCAGATGTTTTTTATTGTACAGGATTGATTTAGCTATTCTGGGTTTTTTTTTTTTTTTGTTCCATATGAAATTAGGGATAGCTTTTTCCAGGTAAATAAAGAATTGTGTTGGTATTTTGATAGGAATTGCATTGAATCTGCATATTGTTTTTGGTAGGATGGCCATTTTTATTATGTTGATCCTAACTATCCATGAGCATGGGAGATCTTTCCATCTTCTGATGGCCTCTTCAATTTCTCCATTGCTGGTGGGAGTGCAGGCTTGTGCAACCACTATCACTATGGAGGTCAGTCTGGCGATATCTTAGAAAGCTTGGAATAGCTCTGCCTCAGGACCCAGCCATACCACTTCTGGGTATACACCCAAATGACCCCTCACCGAATCACAAGGAAGTTTCCTCATCTATGTTCATAGCAGCCTTATTTGTAATAGCTAGAAACTGGAAACAACCCAGATGTCCCTCAACCGAGGAATGGATTAAAAAAAAAAAACTGTGGTACATCTACACAATGGAATACTACTCAGCCATCAGAAACAGTGAAATCATGCAATTTGCAGCCAAATGGATGGAACTAGAGAAGCTCATTCTGAGTGAGCTTACCCAGACTCAGAAGGATGCACATGGCATCTATTCACTTATAGTTGGATTTTAGCTATATAGTACAGGATATCTATACTACAACCAATGCACCAAAGGGAACATGGACTTAGACTGTTTCTTTTTCTCCCTGTCAATGAGGCACTTTGCCCTAGTGGTGCTGCCTTGTAGGCTCCCAGTGTATGAGGAGGCTCTTGGCCCTCATGTGACTGCTGAACTGGGGCGGGGGACACTCCACTCCAGAGTTATATAGGGACACTCCACTTCAGAGGAATGGGATAGAAGGGACAGGGGGTAGAGGGTGGGAGGGCAGGACTGGGAGGGATGGAAAGAGGACCCTATGATGGAGATGTAACCTGAAGCAACAAATAAATAATTTTTAAAAATCTCCAGCAATTTTCTGTTGTTTTAATAGTAGCTATGGGGACTGGAAGAATGGCTCAGTTAAGAGTGCTCTTTCAAAGGATTTAAGTTCAGTTCCTAACACAATGGCTTATAACTCCAGCTTCAGGAAATCTGACACCTTTAGCCTCCAAGGACAACTGCACTCATGTATACATAGCCATACACAGACACACACACTAATAATAATAATAATAATAATAATAATAATCAAATCTTTTAATAGTAGCCTTAGCCACTATCTACAATGGTTTTATTCTATTTCCCTAATGATAATGTTATTAGTATCTTATCCTCGACTTGTAGCCATCTGTAGATCTCATGCTATAGCTTCTCCTCACATTAGTGGTATTACAGTCTGATGAATAGCTCTTGGCAATCCTAACAAGTCTCTACTGATGCATTTGTGTAATTTCCAATCTTCTACTATCAATGGCATATACATATATATATATGTACAACTGTATATACAAGTAACTGTTTGTAATCTGTTTGTTCAGAATAGCCCCAGCTTAATAATTTTCCCCAATCTCATTTACTCTCAAAAAATATTCCAGTTTAATTAAATAGTTACTCTAATTTTGAGTTTTAAAATTAAGAAAAGATGCTTTAAGTAAAATTAGGCAAGAGCTACCTTTTTTTCGGTTTTTCGAGACAGGGGTTCTCTGTGTAACATCCCTGGCTGTCCTGGACTCGCTCTGTAGACCAGGCTGGCCTCAAACTCAGAGGTCCACCTGGCTCTGCCTCCCAAGTGCTGGGATTAAAGGCATGCGCCACCACACTTGGAACAAGAGCTACCTTTGATTCAAGTTTTCAATCTATCTCCAGAAATCACCCAGATGGGACATCTACCATTAGCTAGACTAAAATATGAATTAACTCTCACTGAGATATGTAGCCAATACAATTAGGTCACAGGGAATTGTGATATGAAGAAAGGAGCAAAAGAATGACAAGGAATGGAGTATAAATGACTTGCAGAACTCTAATCCCACCATTTTCCATAGAAATGGAGAAGAAAGCAAGACACACACACACACACAAAGCACATTGAAATTTTAGTCTTACAATAACAAGTGGAGCTAAAACTAAGAAAAAAACAGCCAAGCACAGTAGTACATACCTGTAATCCCAATACTTGGGAGTAGAGGCAAGAGGATCAGGAGTGTAAGTCATCCTTAGCTATAGGGTAAATATGAGGCCAATTTATGTTACATGAGACTCTGTTTCAAAACACATTAAAAAAATAAACTAACTATATGTAATAGGATTAAGATTGTGTTATGCTTTCTCTGATATCCAATGTGTGCTTACCAATAGTGACTCTGACATCAATGACATATCCAATCATTTAACTCAATTCTTTACCACCCAGAGTTGGCACAGACTCAAAGGTCAAGGACTTGGGCCCAAAAGATCAACTTTAAAAGCCAGCCTCAAATAGGACATTAAGGCTACCCTCACATCTGCCCACAAATTCAAACTCCTGCAATCTCTTGCCTCAGGTTCAATAATTTGTTAGGACAATTCACAGAACTCAAAAAAAGTTCTGATTACATTTTTGTTTTGATTAATGGTTTATTATACAAGATAATCAAGAGCAGCATACCACAAAGACTAAATTAGTCCAAAGCACACACCTAGGTTTTATCTGTTATCCTTTACTACAGCTAATGGTATATAACTGATTTTTTAACCAATAATATATAATTTTGCCATTATATTTTACAAGTGATATATACATTGCCTTCAGGTATACCCCTAAATCGACTTTTACTATCTTCCATGCTTCCTCTTAGACTCCCGCCAGATGAACTGTCGATGGCCAAATGGCCCAAGGACTTCATTTTGAAGACGGAAAAACCTGCTCTTAGCTATCCCATTAATGTATGTAAAAAGAAAAAGTTTGCTATGGTATGCCATTCCCAGATTGTAGTTTTAGGTCTGACTCTGGAAACAAAGAGAGTAAGATCAATGGAGGAATTCAGAAACAACTGGGATTGTACAAGTACAGAATGACCCACAAAGGTGAGGTGACAGCAACTGCATGAGAGATAAATAGTACTGTGGTCCCACATCAGAATGAGAAGGCTCACTACAAGCACACAAATTTACAGTGGGCCAGGCCTATGCAGTTCTGCATCTTTCTCAAGAACTGTTCAATGACTTCAAAGCCTCAAGTTTAGCTGCATCCAGCTTGACAACAAACCTTTGTCTAAAGAAGGTCTGAGAGCAGTACTGAAACAGCTGACAACAGGAAAATACATCCTCCTCTAGCATAAATGACTAACAATGCTCCTCAAGCAGAACTGAAAGTAACTGAAATTCTAGTACAGGATAAACAACAGCTTTAGGGATCTGTAGGCATGTGAGAAGCTGATCACAAAGAAGGGTTATATTCTCTTCTTCAGAGATACTTACAGAAAGGATTAACTACCTAGATGTACTTCCTAGACATCATTAGAATCCCTGCTACATGGTTTTATTATTTCAAAGAAAAAAGGGGGAATGGAAAACAAAACTGTGAGCTACCACTACTACTTTCTACCCATTTATCCTCAATAGTTTTGCTGTAAACATAGCTTTTAAAATTCTTTTTCTTTTGTCCTTACTATGTTTTAAAGCTATGTCTTCCTACTTCACACCAAAATTCTTAGGTCTGCACCCTGACTCTACACAGAATCAAGTCTATTTCACACCAAAATCTGGACCACCTTTACCTTCCCACTTATCACCTAGCATCTGCCCTTAATACACATGGTTTAGATGCAGCTAGACTGTATTTTGTAATTCTTTAAAGTTCTTTCCTGAATTTCTCAAATTTGTCAGTCATATTATCTACCTATTTTTATTCTACATAATGACTTGCACAGCTAGCTTTTTATACTTACATGCAAGAACTTATATATGTTTACCTGCTATACTATATAGTCTTTGAAAAAGAGATTGTAACCCCAAATCTTGGTAAACTATAGTTCTGGGACATAGTAAGTTTTTACTCTTCCATTCATTATAATTATTCTTTTATTTATTATGTATTTCTTCATGATAAGTACAGAAAAAATTTGCTTATAGTCTTTCTTCACTGGGTTCCCTGGCCAACAGTATTTAGCACTCAGATATTTAGATCATATTTCTTTCTTTCTCCTCTATCCTCAAGGAGCCTCACACACTGATCTACTTCTATGTTACATCTGCAGAATGTTGAATATGAATTTTATTTCTCTTTTTTCTAGTGCATACTTGTAGAACACCAAATTTATATTAGACAGTCAAATCCCTGGTGAATAATTTAAGTAACTGAATTAATTTCTTCAAAAGTTCAAATTTAGAAGTTTTGATTGCTTACTTTTCAAGCCACATTTTTTTTCAGACACTTTAATCCTCAAAGAAAATGAAATATACTACACAGGCCCACTAAAGATTTCTGTGACTAGTACAGTGGATTTTCTGAATTACAGCATAAGAAGAGCCACTTCAGACCCAGGGGTCTTACAAAGGAGCTAGTGCTAAAACAGTACTATTTCCTGATGCTCAAGACCTACCTAATAGAAATATTTGTTCCTAAAATTTTAAATAGATTGTTAGCCATAGAATGACTCTGAAAAACAATTCTCTAATGTTCTTTGAAACACAGTTACTAAAATTAACTTTCAGCTTTATTTATATGACTGTCTGTGGCTTTATGCATACCTAAGAAGCACAAGAAAAGACAAAAATATCCCAGAACTGGAAAAGCAGTTATTATGTTTGGTTTAGCTTATTTTCATATTTTTTATTTTTAAATCTATCCAAATTAAAGCTCATCTCTAAACAGAAGAAGGCAAATTCCTTATGAAAAACTGGAAAGAATAAATTCAGCATCCTCTATATTTGAGATTTAATTTATTAATGAGTAAATGTGTAAAAACTTTCTCTATAAATTTTAAAGTTTAGTATTCAGGTTGAACATGCAATCTTTTATTTAGAATTTAAGTACACTGTGTTGGAGAGATGGCTCAGCAGTTAAGAGCACTGTCTGCTCTAAGAAAGGACCCGGGTTCAAATCCCAGCATCCACATGGCAGTTTACAGCTGTCTGTAATTTCTGGGCATGGTGGCACATGCCTTTATTCTCAGCACTAGGCAGAGATAGGTGGATCTCTGTGAGTTCAAGGCCAGCCTGGTCTACAGAGTGAGTCCAGGACAGCCAGGGACATACAAAGAAACCCTGTCTCAAAAAAAACCAAAAAAATAAACAAAAAGAATTTAAGCATATCATGAAGTAAAGGTAGCAACAAAAAAACAATGTGCTCTGATCCCACATTTGTCCTCAAATAAAATAAGCAAAACTGGTACCTATTCAATATGTTTTGGATATAATCTGGCTGTCCCCCAAGGATCTATTATGAAGAACTGGTCTGGAAGGTAGTGGTGAGACTTTTAAGAAGTAGGGCAGAAAAGTCTTTATAAAGGTCACTGGAGGAAAGATATACTTCTCATAAGACCCTCTTGTAGTTCTAATGAAAAAGTTGTTATAAAAACAGGACTTGGTATCTCTCATTCATTCTGTACCTATTGCTTGCTCCTGCGTACATAGCACCCCACACTACAGAGCTGTACTACTCTGTTTGGACTTTCAATTTTTAGTTAAATAAACTCTTTTTCTTCTTGAGCAGTTATCTTTCAGATCTTGCATTTCCACTAAAACACAAATACTACCATAGTTTAAAAATATCACTTCTAAAACAATATGCTTTGAATTAAATTAATAAACAAAGACTGGAATTGAATAGTAGCTTTGTTGCATCCTACCTGTTAAGAGTTTGCTGAAATTATGTAAACTTCCTAAGCCTCAGCTTACTTACTTGTAAATTAATACACAACACCAATCATCAAGTTTTCATGGGTTCTTAACCTTCATTAACCTTAACATATTACCCTTCATGTTCCATGCTCAAAATCACTCTGCCTTGGAAATGGTATTAGGTTTTTTCCATGTGTATCATCAGGAAAGAGTCTATCACCCTGGACTAACAAACTACTTAGAAACTGAGACAGATCACTTTTGATATATATCTTTCTTTTTTACACTATTAGAGTTATAATCATATAGTGTATTAATTACCCAAGCTACTGCTGTTCATATACAGAATCATATACTTAATCTATGCAAGAATGGCATAAGGCAATAATAGTTTAAAACTTCTATCAAAGATTAGAGTATTTATTCAGTTTTTAAAATGAGCTTCAATATTTCTAAGTCAAATTTACTTTACAAGTGACAAAGTACAACACTAAAAATAAATCAACGTTGCTATTAAGTATGGAAAATTTTTAAAGAATAAGAAAATTGTGGGGCTGTGGGGATGGCTCAGTGTATAAAAGTGCTTACCACATAAGCCAGATGACCTGAGTTTGATTCTTAGAACCTAGATGAAAGGCCAAATGCGGTGGCACACATTTACAATCACAACACCATGACAGTGAGATAGGGACTGAGATAGGAGAATTGGCAACAAGGTCAAGGGCCAAAAATCCTGGAGTATGCAGTGCTGCAGCCTCACGAGGTGAAACTCGATCTCCAAATCAGTATAGAAGGAGAGAACTTACTCTTGAAAAATTGCTCTCTGACCTCTACATGAGCACTGAGGCATGTGCATGCAACATGTTAAATATTCCTAAAGGATTAACGTCTCCAACGTTTTAAAATGCTATACCAAAAATCAGCCAAGAAGTCATAGAAAGCTCTTGGGTGCTAAATTCTGTTTACCTATGGTACCTCGATTTCACAAAATCAACAGTATACAATTCCACCTGTCATTATACTGGCACTTGAACATAGTACTATCTCTTGTATGTAGGGGCTGATAGGTTAACATAAGTTAGATTTAGTGAATACCTAA
>CAJQZJ010001826.1:11462117-11533965 GCA_907164525.1 Lophiomys imhausi | reverse complement strand
GAAAAACAAGGTTGAAGTCAGGAAAACAGGAAAGACTTAATGGACTTGAAGAAACAAAGTATCTGGCCTGACATTGTTTTCAGCTGCTAAGTGGGCGGAGCCCAAATTAAGCTGAAACAGAGTTCCTCCTATTTAAGGACAGTGCATGCAGCCCAGAAGGAGAAGAGGCCCCTGATGCTAGAGAGCTCCAAGAGTCCTGCTGAAAAAAGTGCTGGCCATCATTTGATGGCCAGATTTCCCTGAAGCAGAAAGAAGCTGGTGAGCAAAGAAAGCCTGAGCAAGACACCAAAAGGCCAAGGACTAAACCCTGTGGCTCAGCTTTTGCCTAGAGGGGTTTGATCTGTCCGAACAGTGGCCTAAAGGAAATTGTGCCTGGCTTTAAAGACTGAGGCAGGGCAGCTGAGTTCCTGATTTAAAAGAAGTTAAGTTGGCCTGCAGACGGCTGGGGTCTCCCACAAAGAAAGCATGAAGCCTTATTTAAGGTGAGACTGCAATAACCAACTTACCCTGACGAACCTGCATCTGAGAGATCCAGAAAAAAGGACTGCTAAGTGCGTTAAAGAATCTACAGCAAAGACTGTGTTCCTGACGACTGAGGACCTGCCCCAGAGACTGTATCATTCTAAAAAGTTAGAAAAATAATTATCAATAGGTTTAGTGAATAGGTTAAAGGGGTTGTAGGAAATTATAGGATTAATAGTTAAGAAATTGTTGGTGTTTGTTATAAGTGAATTTAGTAATAAATAAATAAGTGTTAAATAATATTTTAAAAGTTCGGTTACAACTAAGTCTTTCCTGTTTTTCCTGACTTCATCCTTGTTTTTCCACAAGCTAATAAGCTAATCACTCACAGCCAAGATGATCTTCATGCCCCAAATTAAGAGACTGTATCAGAAACCCCTATATATTTTCTAAATCTAATTTAATTACTCTAACTCCCTACACTGTGGTCCTTGTATGACACGTCTCTCCAGGACTTTAACATGAAGGGTGTTGGATTTTGTCAAATACTTTTTCAGCATCAAGCCAGATGATCATGTGGTCTTTTTTCTCTCAGCTTGTTAATATGGTGGATTATGCTGACAAATTTTCGTATGTTGAACCACCCCTGCATTCCTGGGATGAATGCTACTTGGTCATGGTGTATGATACTTTTGATATATTCAGGGATTCAGTTTGCAATTAATTTAATAAGCATTTTTGCATCTATGTTCATGAGGGAAATTGGTCTGAAATCTTTCTTTGTTGGGTGATTTGTGTGGTTTAGGTATCAGGGTGACTGTGGCCTCATAGAATGAGTTTGGCAGTATTCTTTCTGTTTCTATTTCATGGAAGAGTTTGAAGAGTATTGGTATTAGTTCCTCTTTGAAGGTCTGGTAGAATTCTGTGCTGAAACCGTCTGTCCCTGGGCTTTTTTTGGATGGGAGACTTTAATGACTATTTCTCCTAGGGGTTATAGGACTGTTTAATTTGTTAACCCGATCTTAACTTTGGTAGGTGGAATCTATCCAGAAAATTGTACATTTCACTTAGGTTTTCAAATTTTGGGGGGTACAGATTTTTGAAGTAAACCTTAAAGATTTCTAGATTTCTTCAATGTGTTGCTATTTCACCCTTTTCATTTTTGATTTTCTTGATTTGGGTATTTTCCCTCTGCATTCTCATTTGTTTGGCTAAGGGTTTGTCTATTTTGTTGACTTTCTCAAAGAACCAACTCTTGGTTTTGTTGATTCTTTGAATTGTTTGTTTTGTTTGTAAGTTGTTGATTTCAGCCCTAAGTTTAATGATTTCCTGTTCTTTGCTCCTCTTGTAGTGTTTGCTTTTTTTTTTTTTTTTCTAGCTCTTCCACTTCTGCTGTTAAGTTGCTATTATGAGCTGTCACATTGAAGACAGTGCTATGAACTTTCCTCGTAGCACTGGTCTGGGTACATTGTGCCTTCATTTTCGTTGGATCTTAGGAAGTCTTTGATTTTCTTCTTTCTTTGTTTCTCTGACCCAGTGATCATTGAATAGAGAGTTGTTCAGTTTCTATGAATGTGCTGGCTTTTTGTTATTTCTGTAGTTGTTTCAGTTCAGCTTTAATCCATAGTGTCCTGATAAGACACAAGGGGTTATTTCAATTTTCTTGTAGTTGTTAAGGCTTGCTTTGTGTCCAACTATATGGTCAATTTTGGAGAAGATTCTGTGAGGTGCTGAGAAGATGTATTCTTTTGTGTTTGGGTGGAATGTTCTGTAGATATCTGTTAGGTCCTTTGATTCATGACCTTTGTTAGTCTCATTATTTCTCTGTTTGTTTTCTGTCTTGATGACCTGTCCATTTGTGTGAGTGGGGTGTTGAAGTTTCCCACTATTAATATGTGGGGATCAATGTGTGGTTTAAGTTTTAGAAGAACTTCTTTTACAAATGTACGTTCCCTTGTATTTGGGGCACAGATATTCAGTATTGAAATGTCATCTTGAAGAATTTTTCCTTTAACAAATATGTAGTTCCCTTCCCTATCTTTTTTTGATTAATTTCAGTTTAAAGTATTTATTGGATATTAGGATGGTTACTCCAGCTTGCTTTCTGGGACCGTTTGCTAGGAAAACCTTTCCCCAGCCCTTTACTCTGAGGTAGTGTCTATCTTTGTTGGTGATATGTGTTTCATGCATGCAGCAAAATAATGGGTCTTGTTTATCGCTCCATTCTGTAAGCCTGTGTCTTTTTATTGGGGAGTTGAGTCCATTGATGTTGAGGAATATTAATGACCATAAGTTTTTATTTCCTGTTATTTTGATGTAGGTGGTGGTTGTTTCTTTTGGTTTAGCTGCAGCAGTGTTTTTTGTTTCCTTTATTTTCTTGGGTGCAGTTATCTTCTCTGGGTTGGAATTTTCCTTCTAGGATCTTCTGAGGAGCTGGATTTGTGGATACTATTTAAATTTGGCTTTGTCATGGAATACCTTGTTTTCTCCATCTATGTTGATAGAGAATTTTGGGTATAGTAATCTGGGCTGACACCTATGGTCTGTTAGTGCTTGTAGGATGTCCGCCCAGGGCTTCTGGCTTTTAGAGTTTCTGAGAAGTCAGGTGTAATTCTGATGTGTCTGTCATTATATGTTACTTAACCTTTTTCTCTTATGGCTTTTAATATTCTTTCTTTGTTCTATACATTTGGAGTTTCAATTATTATGTGACAAGAGGAATTTCTTTTCTGGTTTAATCTGTTTGGAGTTCTGTAGGCCTCTTGGAATTTTATTGGCATCTCTTTCTTTAAGTTTTGGAAGTTTTCTTCTACGATTTTGTTGAGGATATTTCCTGGACCTTCAAGTAGAGAGTCTTCTCTTTCATCTATGTCTATAATTCTTAGGTTCCATCTTTTCATTGAGTCCTTGATTTCTTGGATGTTGTGGGTGAGGACGTTTTTAGATTTCTCATTTTCTTTAGTTGTTGTACTGATTTCTTCAATCAAATCTTCCACACCTGAGATTCTGTCTTCCGTCTCTTGCATCCTATTTGTGATGCTCATGTCTGTTGTTCCTGTTCTCCTTCCTTGATTTTCCATCTCCAGGACTGGCTCTGCTTATGCTTTCTTTATTGCTTCCATTTCCCACTTCAAGTCTTGAACGTTTTTATATATTTCCTGCTCCAATTCAGTTGTCTTTATCTAACAGTCTTTCAAATCTTTCATAGCCTTGTCTCTTTCCTATTCATAGTTGGCTGAGTTGGCTTGGAGGTCTCTGATGGAATTCTCCATTGCTTTCATTTGTAAGGTTGTGGATCCTTTAAATTCTTTCAGAGATTTATTTTCTTCTTGTAAGGCCTCTATCACTTTCCAAAGTATAGATTTGTCATCATTTTCATGTGTTCCAGCTGTGGTGGGATGGTCAGGGCTGGCTTTACTAGCATAGCTGAATTTTGTTAAGAGTCATACTTCCCTGACTTTTGTCTGTTCTGTTCTTTCACTGTCCTTTAGCCATCTGGTTGTTTTAACCTGTTTGTTCCTGGTGCTTTCTGGGCTTGGTGCCAAGAAGGAAACTTTGGTGTAGAGGCCATATAACCTGGTGATCTGTAGCTCTCCACAGCCTGGATGAGGCCTTGTGTGGGTACTGGTTCTCAGTGTGCCTCCCAGAGCTCACCCCTCCTGTTGTGTCCCAATTGGGAGCTCAGGTCAGAGGTTGTGGTGGGATGTGTTATTCCTGCCTGCAGATTCCTGAGATCAAAGTGGCCTTCTTAGTGATGTCAGTGTGGGTTGGCAGACCACAGACTACAGACTAGAGCTGCAGCACCCCTGCAGCTTATGTGTTCGGGACCATGATCATGGTCCTCCCTCGCTGCTCTCAGGGGGTTCTCAGAAGCACTGTGATCTGCTACAGCCTATGTCACCCAAGGAGTGAGCAATGGTCCAGGGATATTTCACTGCCCATCGGAGATTCCATTGAATTCCGGTGATCAATTTAGTAGCAGACTTGTTCACACTCATCCCAAGGCCAGAGAAGACCATCACAACAGTATTTTTTTTTTTTAAGGATGACAGTAGTCCCTTCACCACAGTACCTTTTTAAAAGTAGCAGAGAACATTTATGGTGCATGATATAATTACACTAAGCATTATTCAGTATGGATAAATAGGCCTCTATGGCCAGAAAGTAAGGAAGCCAGTTTCATATAATTCTAACCCACAACATTCCTAACTCCCTAAATTTTCCATTTCAATATTTGCTCTGTTTGCTTGTATGTCTTGAAACAGGACCTCATGCATCCCAAACTGGCCAACAATACAGTATGTTGCCTAAGATAAACTTGAATTTAGATCCTCCTATACCTCCAAAGTGATGAGATTATATAAATGTGTCACTACGCCTGCCTTTTGGAGTGCCGGGGATCAAAATCCAGGGCATCAGGCATGCAAGATAAGCATTCTACCTATTCAACTCCCATTTGTTTCTTGAGACAACAGTCTTGCTATGTAACCAAGGCTGGCCTCAAGCATGTCATCCTCCTGCCTTAGTTTCCTGTATGTTGAGATTACAGGCATGCACCACCATGCCCAGTTGTTATCTCAATTTTATTCAGTCTAGATCAAGAATGACATTAGGTGTCTGTCAATCAAACAAGCAATTAAAACAGTTCCAACTGCTTGAATAAGTACCAAATCTGAAACTCTATAGGGTAAACTGTATTAATAAATTCAGCCCACTAAAATCAGATTCTTACTTTTATACACACTCCCTGGAGGTTTTCTAATATGAATTGGTAATTCATTACTAATTAGTAACCATTAGTAACCATCTGTAATTCTTTTGATACATAAAACTTGTCTCTTACCAATGAGATCTGAATTTAACTGTTCTGAAGGCCATTAAATGGAGTGATAATGAAATGGCTGTGACTTTAAGAAGCAAGGCCATACCAAATGTGATTGTAGACATGTATAATCCCAGCACTTGGGAAGCTGAAACAAGAGAATCATGACTTCAAAGCCAGGCTGTGCTACACAGTGAATCTGAGGACAACTTGTGCTGTATACATATCAAGACCATATCTTAAAGACAGGAAAAAAATAAAAGTGAGGCTACTATAGCACTTTTAGGCAAAAGGAACCCACTCAGTTAAAAAGAAGACAAGTTGTTGCTTCTGCTGGTACCTTGTTAATTTGTATTGTCACCTTGACATAACTTAGTGTCACCTGACAGGAGGGAACCTCAATTGAAGAACTGCCTTGATTAGGACAGTCTATGGCAGAGTCTGTGAGACATTGTCTTGATTTGATTGATATGAGAGAGCCTAGCCCACTGTGGACATCATTATTCTTGGGCAGGTGGACCTGGAAAAAAGCTAGCTAAGCAGGAATCAATAAGTAAGTCACCAAGCAGCCATCCTTCATGATTCATGCCCCAACTTCTCTGAATGTGGAACTATTACTTGGAAGTGTAAACTGAAATAAACCTTTCCTCTTCTAAGTTGATTTTGGCCATGTCATTTGTCACAGCAACAGAATAAAATAAGAACAGCTCTCAAACTTCCTGAACAGAACAACAATAGCTCAGGCTCTAAGACCAACAATTAATAAATGGTACCTCATGAAACTGAAAAGCCTCTGTAAAGCAGAGGACACAGTCATTAGATCAAAACAGCAACCTACAGATTGAGAAAAGATCTTTACCAATCCCACATCTGACAGAGGGCTAATATCCAAAATTTACAAAGAACTCAAGAAATTAAATGCCAAGAAACCAAATAATCCAATCAAAAAATGGGGAACAGAGCTAAACAGAGAATTCACAAAGGAGGAATCCCTAGTGGCTGAGAGACACTTAAAGAAATGCTCAACATCCTTAATCATCACAGAAATGCATCTCAAGATAACTCTGAGATTCCATCTCACACCTGTCAGAATGGCTAAGATCAAAAGCTCAAATGACAGCACATGCTGGCGAGGTTGTGGAGAAAGGGGAACACTCCTCCATTGCTGGTGGGAGTGCAAGCTTGTACAATCACTATGGAAATCAGCCTGGAGATATATTAGAAAACTTGGAATAGCTCTACCTCAAGACCCAGCCATACCACTTCTGGGTATACATCCAAATGATTCCTCACCAAACCACAAGGACATTTCCTCATCTATGTTCATAGCAGCCTTATTTGTAATAGCTAGAAACTGGAAACAACCAGATGTCCCTCAACCGAGGAATGGATAAAAACAACTGTGGTACATCTACACAATGGAATACTACTCAGCTATCAGAAACAACGAAATCCTGCAATTTTCAGCCAAATGGATGGAACTAGAGAAGCTCATCCTGAGTTGAGCTAACCCAGACTCAAAAGGATGCACATGGTATCTATTCATTTATAATTGGATTTTAGCTATATAGTACAGGATAACTATTCTACAACCAACACACCAAAAGGAACAGAAACATAACTTTGTTACCTGTTAATGAGACACTTTGCCCTAGAGGTGCTGCCAAGTAGGCCCCCAGTATATGAGGAAGCTCTTAGCCCTCATATGACTGCTGAACTGGGGTAGGGGAGTGATATGTAGGGACACCCCACTCTGGAGGAGTAGGATAGGAAGGAGGGGGGAGGTGGGGGGTGGGCCTGGGAGGGGTGGAAAGAGGGCACTGTGATGAAGATGTAACTTGAAGTAATAAATAAACATTTAAAAAAAAGAACAGCTGTAAGGGGGAATAAAGAAAAGTTACAGACTAATACCTAAAGTTAGCCAGGTATAGTATATATCTATAACCTTAGCACCTGGAAGGTAGATGCAGGAAGAGAGGAATGTAAGGAATTCAAGGCCAGCAGTGGTTACAAATGAGTTTGAGGCTAGCTTAGGCTACTATAAGATTTTTGTCTCAAAAGAAATCTAAAATCATCCAAATGTTCCCAATTCTTACTAACCCAATTTTTGGAATCTTACTCTTTCTCAACGACCCACCCTTATAAATCTGAAAGGTCTAACAAAGTTCTGAGCACATTCTATATTTATAGTTGAATAACTTGGATCAGACTCTAAACCTGATCTGGGAATTGATAACTCCAAGAGTTACAAGACATAAAAGATTTGTTTTAAGCTAAAGACAAAATTCTTTAGTTCTCTAATCATAACCAGCCATGATTTCAAAACTGTGACCCTTTAAAAAAAAAACTGTTTTTTGTTAAACCAGAGTTTCTCAGACTCAGTACTACTGACAGTTTGGGTCAGATGACTACTGTGGAGAGAAGAGGAGACAATACTCTTCAGCAACATCCCTGCTCTCTATATAGCAGATCTAATTACACTCTCTCCCCTCTGTGATGATAACCAAAAATGTTACCAAATATTTCTGTCTTATATAGAAAAAAGTCACCCTTTAAACTCTGCTACAGTTAAAAACCACAATCCTCCTATAATCCTTATAATCCTGTATCTCCTAAAATATACCACTACTCAATCCAACAAAGCTTTCGTTTTAGCCAGTACTTTATTTCAGGTGACCACAGATGAAAACTTAAGTAACTTTTATCACTAAGAGCTACAGACAAATTACCAGTGACCCTTCCATCTGTAGACCATCAATCAGTTAAGAGAATAAACACAGGATCAGGACCCAGTATAAATAACCTAAGCAAAATGGACTTGCAGGCCCCAGAATGACTAACTTCTGAGAAACAACTCCTAGCCACAGAACCAATCTCTCTGCCAGAATCACAAAAACTACCACCATGGATGGTGGAAGCTGCTCTGAACATGCAACTGAAAACCCAGCACTATCAGAACAGCAGCAGACAAGCTGCTAACTCACAACCATGCCATTGCTCACAGCCCATACTAGCATGATCACCTGGCCTTCCTGAATCAGCAACAACTATAAATGCCTTATAATTTTGAACTGCAGCTTGTCTTTAACATTTCCTGTATAGACCACAATGCCTTCTTACTATTATGCTCTCCTGGACTTCCCTTGTCGGCCTTTCCAAATTATTTTCCCCAAGCACCACTATAATTTGTAATTCATGCTATTGCAGTTAACTAATTTCTCATCATATTCAAGATAGGTAGGCCTCCTAATAATGTGAACCTAATTACCTTTTATGTTTAGAAGCTCTACATTCAAAACTCTGTTTACAACTCCCTCAAACTGTAATTCATCTTGAATATATTGTGCCTTTTACAAACTCTCCTCTTTACCCATACCCTAGCTTCCCAATACCAAGTTAGCTATTAGAGATTTTACAAGAGTCAATTCAAGTGTCAACTTCTTTCAGAAATGTTTCCTGACACCTTGTGCCCTAAGGTTAAGGTTGTAACTTTCTTATGCTGTCATAATACCTTACTCAGTCTATAAGGTAGAGAAAATTGAGTTGTGTAATTTCCAACAAAACTCAGAAAGTGCTAAAACATGGGGGTGGGGGAGGGGAATAACAAATAAAATGTCTATTCTCTAACATCACTGTTTTTCAACTGTTGAGACTGTAATTATGGGGCATGGTGGTGCATGTCTTTAGTCCCAACACTCCGGAGTCAGAGGCAGGTGAATCTCTTGAGTTTGAGGCCTGTCTGGCCTACAAAGCGAATTCCAGGACAGCCAGTGTTACACAGAGCACCCATCTCATAAAACAAAAATAAACAAAAATATCATAATTATAATTTTCCTATCCTTCTGTGATATTTCCTCTTATAGAATTGAGTGGTTTTCTAGTCAGATTGTACTAGTCCTTCATACATAGTGTCTACCCAGAGATTACAGTTCAAGAACTACAGAAAATAATTAGCTCAGAATAAGAACATTTAAAGGGATTAAAAAGCAGAAAAGAATGTCAGATACATTATCACCCAGGAAGCTAAGGCAGAAGAATAGCAAATCCAAGGCCATGTGAGCTATGTACTAAGTTTGAGACTAGTGTGTACTTTATGGCAAGAACAGGATTTAAAAGATACATGTTCAGTTCAGTTCCCAGAACCTGTATTGGACAGCCTTCAACTGTGTATGACACTAACTCCAGGAAGTCTGACACCCTCCTTCTAGCACCCACAGGCACCTATACTATGTGTGCATGCACACACATATAAAATTTAAAAATAATATATACATACAATTCATACACCACTATAATAGACCTTCATGATTTCTTGCCTGATTTGGTTTTCCTATGTCCCATTTCTCCCTATTCTATACATTGCTACCAAAACAATAACATGCAAAACATGCAAGCATGAATAAAAGCAAAACATAAGAAAACAGAAAACTAGAACCAAACCACCATAACACTATCTAAAATTTTAAGATTCACTGGTGGACCTAATTTAAGAGTGGCTGCACTACCAGGTGGAGGTGCATGCCTTTAATCCCAGCCTCAGCATGGATCTCTGTGAGTTTGAGGCCAGCCTGATCTACAGAGCCAGATCTAAGACAATCAAAGCTTTAAAAAAAAAAAAAAACCCTGTCTCAAAAAAACAAAAAGTCACTGTACTTACTCAAAAAGTAAATTGAAAAAATTGTTAAAGACAAAGAAGAGAGGAAGAAGTTTTTAAAAAGAAAAATAAAAAAAGAATAGTTTCAGGGCACACCTGCATAAAATTGCTAAAAGAGTTTTAAATGGAAAGAAAATGATATCAGAAAGAAACTCAGATCCTCAGCAAGAAAGAAAATATGAGAAATGTCTGAGCATATATTCTTTAAGTCATTTACTTATTAAATGTCCAAGACAGATAGGGTCCTTTAGGTAATCAGTGGGATTCATGATTTGAGTTTTATTCATTTATGCTGTATTTTTAGGGACCTCCTCTTTATCAGTGTTCCTGTATGTCCATTCCAGCCACAAATCACTTTACCTCTAAAACTGCATTTTAAAATATTCATTAAGAAAACAAAGCAAATTAAAGCAGGTTAGTAGGACATATAGTGTTCATTAAATATTTTTATTTACTGATTATAAAATCTAACAAAGTAATACAGACATCAATGATGTTTCCTTCTTTCCAATTACTTAATAATCAATCCCAACTGTGTGGTTATGTGGCAGGAAGGGGTGGGTGCCTACATGTAAATGTACAGACGTGTGTAACAAGAGTTAGATTTCTTTAGTGAATATGTGGGTGCTTCTGGAGGACAGTCTCTCTCTCTTTTTTTATATTTATTTATTACTTCAGGTAACATCTCAATCACAGTGTCCTCTTTCCACCCCTCCCAGTCCTGCCCTCCCACCCTCTACCCTCTATCCCTTCCATCACACTCCTCTGGAGTGGAGTGTCACTACATAACAGTCCCCCACCCCATTTCAACAGTCATATGAGGGCCAAGAGTCTCTTCATACACTGGGGTGGTATAAGGCAGAACCACTAGGGGAAAGTGTGAAGGACAGTCTCTTAAAAGGAAGCATATGACAGGGGAACACCTGGCAGAGCACTCGGTTCTGGGCAATAGATGTGCCTTGGGAGGACCAATGAGAAGGCACCTGTACGCATAATTAGTGAAAGCCTGTGAAACTGAAAAAGGGCTTTTGGCTTGCCATTGCTTTCAGCTGCTGGACACTGCCCCATTTTGGCCTAAGGTGGGCAGAACCCAGATTGGGCTGAATCCAGGTGAAGCCTCGTTTTGGAGCTATAAAAGCCAGGACCCACGAGAGACACGAAGACAGCACCCTGCTGAAGGGTGTGGCTGCAAAGCCCCAGACTCTACCAGGGAACCTTGAATCACAGCACTTAAGGTTGTGGCAGCAGAGCACAGAAAAAAAAGGATGTAAGAGACAGAGGTTCGAAGTAGACATATGACAATTGCTGGCCCTGAGACTGTGATGACAGAGGTCCTAAAGGGATTCCTGCCATGAGCTAGCCCAAGAAGGCCAAGAAAAGGCAGTGGAAGGCTACACCTGCCACAAGTAAGCTGGTGCTGACACAAGAGACGTGGCATAGGACCTGCTCAGAGAAAGTTCATGAGAACCAGATGCTGAGGAGAGCCAGTAGCAAAGCAGCCTGAGGTCCATCCATTAGCCCTCAGCTGCCGAGCAAGTGACTGAGGTGTGAGGCAAAAATGCTCTGAGGCCACAACACCAAGGAGTAAAGTGAGGCAGCGGTCAGCACAATAGCCAAGTGACCACTGAACAATTGCTATTATGGTGTTCCTGCAGACAGACTGCTGACCAGTTGCCCTCAAAGGACCTGTGCTTGAGGATTGGTATCCTTCCAAAGTTCATAGGGTTGGTGGGATGGAGGTGTTAATAAATATAGTTATGTTATGTTTACAGACATGTGCTTCCATGGGCCCACATGCAGAGGTCACCTTAATGATCTTAGGTAGGGTCTCTTGCTAAACCTTGTTAATCTGACTGGTAAGTGAGCTCCCAGGATCCCCCCTCTCTAATGCTGGGGTTACAGTACACATCATCATGCCTAAGTTTTTACTTGAGTGCTAAGGATTCAAACTTAGGTCCTCATGCTTGCACAGCAAACACTCTTAACACTGAGCTGTCTCCTCAGCTACTTTTTTTTTTTTAACCTATATCACAGGCTGTCCTCATACCCATATAATCCTTCCATATCAGCTTCACTGAATGCTGAATTACACCACTATACTTGGCAAGTCCTGACATTTCCATTTCCTCACTATATCTTAAATCTCTTTACTTCTTCCAGTATCTACCTTCCACACTAGGTCATGTCTCCAACATTTCTTACCTGATTACTAGTCTTCCCTTTCTCATCTAGATTTTAAAAGAAATTGGATCATGACACTATCATTTCTCTTTAAAACTTTTTTTTTTCTTTATATGTATAGGCCTATGCCTGTATATGTACACAGATACCAGAAGAGGGTATGAAATACTCTGGAGCTGAAGATACTGTCTGTTACAAGCCAGGTATATGTCTTCTTCAAGAGCAGCAAGTGCTCTTAACCAATGAGCTATCTCTCTAGCCCCCACAAACTCTGTCTTGATTTCTTACTGCATTTTGAGTAAAATCCAAACGTCCTTACTATTCTAGTAATATCAGTGTGATCTGGCCTCTATTTGTTCCACTGGAACATGCCCTTCTGTTTGTTCATGTGGCTGGTCCCTTCTAAGCACTCACATATCTATATGTTACTTCTTTAGAGCCTCTATCCTGAAGACTTTATCAATAATGAGTCTCTCCATTACCAATTACAGCAACTGTCATCCTGGCGCTTTTGTTCTTTGTTGCTTTGCTTTTATTATCTGATATCCTCTAGTAAAACAGCTATGAGAACCGTGAGCATACTGACATAGCATACCAGGATGCCTAAGACCAATATAACAAGAACACTGGTTGTAATAAGTTAGAATTAGGATTCTTTAAGGGCAGGAAGATCAACCTGGCACCTGTGCACACTTGGCATAGCAACATATGGACTAAAAAACAGGATTTATGGCTAGCAATTATTTTCAACTGCTAATAGCCTTATGAGATAGGCAGAGTCCAGATCTGACTGAGGCCTGCAAAGGGTGCCAGGTGGAGGTGTAGCTACAAAGCTGCAGAAGTCTCCGAAATTTCCAATTTCCTTGAGAGAGTTCAAGAGTCCATGGGACATTTCAGAAGACCACTAGACAACACCCTATATAAATTTGGGGGTTCACATGACTCTCTCTTGCCCCATGACAGAGAAGAGGAACGAATGTGCTGGAGATTAAGAAACGTAGTAGGCCTTATGCCCTGAGGCCATGAGATAAAGTTGAGACTGGCAGACTCCAGGCAATTGCTATTATAGACTTTAAATTCTGACTCATGAATAACGCACAGACTGATGCGACTGTGGAACTGATCGCACAAACCTGCAAAGTTAAACCTGGAGGGAGCAGAACCAAGCTGAAGAGAATTCTGCCATAATTGCCAGAGCTATGCTCTTAGCCAAGATGCCCAAATGGACCTTCATTAGAGAATTTTAATATCCTTTCAAAAAATTAAAGTGGAATTGATTAAATATTCTTCGATATTAAGTGTTTATAGGAATTAGGCTTTAGATATTAGGTATTTAGATATTAGGTATTAGGTTATAGGATATAGGTATTTTTGCTAAGTACTAATAAATATAAGTGTTTTAAATAAAAATATTCTGTTACACACTGACGGTGCTAAACAAAATTTTAATTTAGCTGAAATCCCAAAGTGGGTTTTTCCAATATCTCAAAAATAGTGCTCCAGTTAAGATAGTTTTATGTGACTTACTTTGCCATCTTGGGGCAAGAAGGTATGAAAACAATCAATTTGACAAATGCCTAGAGAGAATTTTTATTTATTAAAAATAGAGAAAATAGTAGACATCCAGAGTTACCTGGAGGTAACTCTAACCAAGCAAGTAAAGGACCTGTACAACAAGAACTTCAAGCCCTTGAAGAAAGAAATGGAAGAGGCCTTTAGAAGATGGAAAGATCTTCCATGCTCATGGATAGGTAGGATCAACATAATAAAAATGGCCATCCTACCAAAAGCAATATATAGATTCAATTCAATTCCTATCAAAATACCAACACAATTTTTTATAGACTTGGAAAGAGCTATTCTCAATTTCATATGGAACAACAAAAAGCCCAGAATAGCTAAATCAATCCTGTACAATAAAACAACATCTGGAGGTATCACCAGCCCAGATTTCAAGCTGTACTACAGAGCAATAGTTGTAAAAATAGCATGGTATTGGTATAGAAACAGACCAGTAGATCAATGGAATCGAATTGAAGATCCAGAAGTAGACCCACACACTTATGGCCACCTAATTTTTGACAAAGAAGCCAAAACGGCACAATGGAAGAGGGACAGCATCTTCAACAAATGGTGCTGGTCCAACTGGATGTCCATTTGTAAAAGAATGAAGTTAGACCCATACTTATCACCTTGTACAAAACTTAAGTCCAAGTGGATTAAAGACCTTAACATAAGGCCGGTCACACTAAATCTACTAGAAGAAAAAGTGGGAGAAACCCTCGAACTAATTGGCACAGGAGAGAACTTCCTGAACAGAACACCAACAGCTCAGGACTTGAGATCAACAATCAATAAATGGGACCTCATGAAACTGAAAAGCTTCTCTAAGGCAAAGGACACTGTCATTCGAACAAAACGGCAGCCTACAGACTGGGAGAAAATCTTCACCAACCCCACATCTGACAGAGGGCTAATATCCAAAATCTACAAAGAACTCAAGTAAATGCCAAGAAACCAAATAATCCAATCAAAAAATAGAGAAAATAGTAGACATCCAGAGGTCCACCTACCACCATGCATGCAATGCAGACAGGCAGAGGACACTCAGAGGTCAGCCAGTTGTGTGGCCCACCCTCACCAGGAGCCACTACACTGTGCAAGTATGTGGTAGACAGATGGAAGAGAAAGAGAAGTAGAACAGTTTGAACATTAAGAGAAATGGAACTAGAGACACAAGAGTGGAGAGGAATAGATTGCTGTGAGTAGTCTGTATGGTCACCTGAGGTCATGGTGAAATCTCAGACCATATTGCCCCTGAGGGACATGTCTTGGTCCGTAGCTATGCAGCAGCAGGGGTCTGTGTAGATGTGGATCATTTTACCACTAAAGACCCATGCAAAAGTCCCTGGTCTAGGCTGCTGCATAGATGTCCAAGGGCTGTGGAGATCTGGCCCTGCCCCTCACTGGCTGTGGCACTCTGGAGAGCTGGCCCCACCTCTCACCAGATGTAGCACTCCAGAGAGCAGGTGCTGCACCTTGCCTGGGCAACACAATAGAGCTGGCCCTGGTTTGGATGAGCCAGTCCCAAGGGCATGAGCATGGGAGAGCTGGCCCCATCACTAGTGTGCCGTCAGGTGGCACAGGTGCAGAGGTGATGCCCTCCTCACCCCTCTAGCTCCACACCACACACAGCAGTCAGGAGAACTGGACCTACCCCTCACCAGCTGCAGCACTTAGGAGAGCAAGCCCTGCACCTCACCTGGTCAACACAGCAGAGCTGGTCCTGGTGCCAGGGGCATGAGTGAACTCAGCCCAGAGGGTGTGAAAATGGGAGAGCTGTCCTTGCCATTCACTGTAAGGTGGTGTTAGCACTGGAGAGGTGCCTCTCCCCTGCAACCTAGGCAGTCAGGAGAGCTGGCCTAGAGGACATTAGAGCAAGAGAGTTGACACTGCCCCTTGCCAGCTGCAGCATTGAGTGAGCTAGTTGGGGCAGTGCTGGAAAGCTCACCATGATGGTGCAGGTGCAAGAGAGAGCTGACAGGCTGACCACCTAAGCTACCACCCAGGCCCCAGATCCAGGGCTTTGAGTTGGCCCATCCTAAAATCTACCTCAACTATGAACTGATGGAGCATGTGAAAAGGCCCGTCTTGCAGATCCAAAGCTTTGGGATCTCCAAGACACAGGGCAACAACAGGATATCTGAGAGGAATCCTGATAAGGATCCAGTATTGATGATGTAGCAGAAGCTAGAGGCCTCAAACCAGACCAATGACTCACTGCAATAAACATTTGCAAGTAAAGATGTGTGGACAAAAGGGTATACTATGTGACACACTACTTCTTCCACGATGAGATGTTTTCCGTGCTTTGTTTTGTTTTTTAATTTTCTTTTGGGGGGAAGTTGCAAGGGCAAAGGGCAGATAAAAAGGAACAGGGAGATGAGTAGGATTGGCATGCATTATGACACTTGCAAAGAATCAATAAAACGTTTTTAAAAATAAAGAAGACAAAAAGTAGATTAAAATATTTCCTAATGCAAATCTACATTACATAGATGAAAATTATGTTACTCAGAAAAGAATGAAATTTTTAAACTTAAATTAGAAACTAAAAACAAAAAAACTTATCAGTAGCAATCTTCCAAATGAAACAAATCAGAAACATATTTTAAGGCAAATCAATCTAAGAATATTATCAAGAGTAGAGATACAGCTCAGTGAAGAGTACTTGCTTAGCACATACAAGGCCATGAGTGTGATCCCTAGCACACAAGATGAAAGAGAAAGAGAGAGAGAGATTATCAACATTATTTGATAATTTCAACTAACAAAATAAAACATCTCGATTTCATAAAAACATCCAAATGGAACATGAAATTATGCCACATAAATTGTTTATTAATAGAAAGCACATTTTGAAAACCCAATTTCCTATCAAAAAGGAAGTAGTATAACTTTGTTCTTGAGAAAATAGTAAACATCTAAACCCAAAACAAAAGAACTCTCTGTTCCTAAAGATTGGTCACAGAAGTTATATTTATGCTATTACAAGTAGAAATTTATTTCCTAATAAGTATTTTATTTTTATTTCTTTTATTATCTCTATGGGAATTCTAGATAACAATGATTTTATTATTGGGTAGAGAGAAAGAGGAGGGGAGGTACAGAGTTCTTGCTTTCAGCTATCTAATTATATAAAAAATATTCTTTCCAAGTCTGGAAAGATGGCTCAGCACTTAAGAGTGCTTGCTGCTCTTGTAGGAAACCTGAGTTTGGTTCCCGGTACTTAAGGTGGTCGGGGTTACAACCAGCTGTAACTCCTGCTCCAAGGGGTCAGACACACTCTACTGTACTCTGAAGGTACCCACACACATGTGGTATACATTCACAGAAATGCACACATATACACATGAAACAAAGAGCTAAAAACATTCTTAGTGCATCCGTCTCATCATGAAACTGTTTACCCTGCGAGCAGATGACTTCTACCATCCCAAGGGAAACTATTTTACTACTTGCAGAAACATTTCATCATTTTGGACTGAAACATTTATAGTAACTTAAAATATGATACCACTTATTAAGTTGGCAAATATCAAACTGAGTAATGCCAGCTGCCAATTGGGATTTTAACAACAATAACAGAGGCCCAGTTCAAAGGCAGAGCATGTGCCTTTGCATAGCACATGCAACACCCTGGAATCAAACTCCAGGACCACATAAAACAGCAGCAACTAAACGCTCATATATCCTGTTACTACAAACTTACAATATTTAAAGCAGTCAATTAGTTAATGTTTCAAAGTTTTTAAAATATCCATGCCTTTCAAACTAAGATTCTCAGGGCTGAAGAGAAACTTGAGTGATTAAGAACATTGGCTGCTCTTGCAGGGGAACCCAGGTGTGATTCTCTGAACCCACATGACATTTCACAACCATCTGTAACTACAGCTATTGAGAACCTTTACAGAGGCAGGGAAATGGTCCCTTCATTTGATAACAGTCAAGTCTCCCTGATATCACTAAATCCTGCTCCTTCTATAATAGTAAAATCCTTCAAGAAGCCATTTCCTTGTGCTTAGCTTCCTCTGATAGACAGTGATTAATTTGTTAATTTGCACTATTTTATTCATAGTCTCTCCAGCTCAGAGTGACCAAGAGAACAAATTTTTTATCTAGGAAACCACAGTTGTACAGGATTGAAGTGTGTTATCTATGGTATAGAATGATGAAAACATGCAGCATGCTGGGCCCACACAACTTCACTTTTTTTTTTAATTTATGTCTGTGTGGTATGGATGTGTGTGTACCTCCCTGAATTTATGTGCATTGGCTGAGCAGAGCCCACAGAGGCCAAAAGAGGGCATCATATCCCTCTTGGGACTGCAGTTACAGGTGATTTTAACCCATCATGTGGGTGCTGGGAATTGAACCTATGCAAGAACAGTAACTGCTTTTAACTGCAGCAACATCCTTTAAGCAAATATTTTCACCAAAGAAGTTAACTACCTATGAATATCAACTTTTACAACTTACTTTCATCTTTCAACTTACTCTGTTATTTCTTTCAAAGTTTCATGCTGATACATGAATTTTAACTCTTAAAATTTTGCTTACAAAGTAGCATCTTACATTTTTATCAACTCTCCATTTTGATCATAGTTTGACAGATCTATTTACATTTTTAAGTATTATGTTCTAGCCACTGTTTAAGAGCTATCCTAGCCTTGCACTTGAGTAATTCATCTCTCATAATCTTACACTAGCAATTGCAATTACAAAGTATCTATTTAATTCACCTTTTAACCCCTAGGTATTTCTCTAGCCAAAAAAAAATTTACAGGAGTTGGAGAGATGGCTCAGTGCTAAGATATTCCAGAGGATCAGAGTTTGGATCCCAGCATCCATTTCAGATGGCTCACAACCCACCTTTAACTCCAGCCTCAAGGGATCTGACACCTTCTTGTAACCTCCATAAGCATCCAGACACAGCATGCATTCACACACAGAAAGATAGAACTTTAAAATGAATATACAAAAGAATGTATTTTTAAAAATAATAATCAGTATGTCGGCCAACAAAATGAATCACTTAAGATTTCTCTTTGTGAAAGAATTTAGGATTAACTGCATGGAAAGAAAATTAGTATTCAGACTCAACTTTCTGGTCAAAGCCAAAATCTTCCCAACCATCTCCCAACTAATGGACAAGAATAGATTTAGTACACTGCTGTGGTAATTTCCTCCTATGGATTACACAGTCTCTCCAACAGAGTACCATCTTGAATTATTCAAGACTGTCAGGTCCCATTGTGCTGAGGAGACTTGCCTTACTCTGCTTTATTCAAAATAAATCCACACTCCTAACTCACCTCATTGCTTTATTCATATTTAGACATAATGATCTGACATCCATTTACCATTATTAATAAAGATCTAAATATAAAGTAATTCTAATACTTCTATATAAATGCTTGTTTTTCCAATTTACATGTTCTGTTGGATTCTTCCTTAGGTACTCATGAGAAAAAATTTAGCAAATAGCAGTATGATGATATTTAAAAACATTTTTTAAACAGAAAAAGAAAATTCTTACTGTTTTGAGAGCTTCAGGGTTTGTTTGTTTGTTTAATTTTTATTACTTCAGGTTATATCTCCACCACTCCTCCCAGTTCCGCCCTCCCACCCTCTACTCCCTATCCCTTCCATCACATTCCTCTGGAGTGAAATGTCCCTACATAACAGTCCCCTGCCCCCAGTTCAGCAGTCATATGAGGGCCAAGAGCCTCCTCATACACTGGGGGCCTACAAGGCAGCACCCCTAGGGCAAAGTGTCTCATTAACAGGAAAAAAGTCTATGTTCATGTTCCCTTTGTTGCATTCGTTGTAGTATAGTTATCCTGTACTATATGGCTAAAATCCGACTATAAGTGAATAGATGCCATGTGCATCCTTCTGAGTCTGGGATAGCTCACTCAGGATGAGCTTCTCTAGTTCCATCCATTTGGCTGCAAATTGCATGACTTCGTTGTTTCTGATAGCTGAGTAGTATTCCATTGTGTAGATGTACCACAGTTTTTTAATCCATTCTTCAGTTTTTTTAAGATTTATTTTATTTATTTTATGCATATGAGTGCTCTATCTCCATGTACACCTGCATTCCAGAAGAGGGCACCAGATCACATTGTGGATGGTTGTGAGCCACCATGTGGTTGCTGGGAATTGAACTCAGGACCTTTGGAAGAGCACTAGGCAGTGCTCTTAACTGCTGAGCCATCTCTCCAGCCCCCCATTCTTCAGTTTTAATAGTCATTTTGATACTGTAAACACAGGACTCTGAAACCAAACATGTATTTTCCCATCAGGGTATTCCACTAAGTCAATATTCTAATGTGCTCAAAGAAAAAGAAAGAAAAAGAAAAGGAAAAAGAAAAGAAAAGCAAGAAAGGCAACTTTCTGAGTTAACAGATATGCTGATTATCCTGACTCAATCATCACACAAAATATGTAGGTTATCAAAACATCATATTGAGCTCCAACATGGTGATGCATGCCTTTAATCCCAGCACTCAGGAAGCAGAGTCAGGTAGACCTCTGAGTTCAAGGCTAGCCTGGTCTGATACACAGACTGAGTTCAAGACATCCAGGACTCCACAGATAAATCCTGTCTCAAAAACAATAAAGGAAAATGTCATATTGTATTCGGTGAATGTGTACAGTTATTATGTATCCATTTTCAAAATTCTTGGAAATCAAAGTCTCCTATTTAAAATGATCTATCTTTATATTTAACTCAAATGTCATCTGAAGGGAATCATCCTCTATTCCTACAATGAAAAGTATGTACATATCCAAAATTAGAAGGAACCATCTTGTTGTATTGGCTGGAAAAAAAAAAGCAAACTATGTGGTTACAGTTTAGTAAAAGAAAGAACATGGTGGGATAATATCTCTTAAATGTCTCAGCGTAGAACAAAAACATAATTTTCTCTTATTTCATTGGTTAAAATTAGTCACAAGGAAGCAATACAGAAGCAGAGTCTTTGTGTGAAAAAAGAAACAGATCCACTGGGTGTCTATACCATGATTACTCTGATTCCACAGATAAAATATATCTTGATCAATTTATTGGCTCTTTGCAAACATTTGTATCATATTTTTACTGTTTTTCAAAACTATATCTACTTTTACTCCCTTTTCTAAGTGAACATTAAGATACTATTTTAAAACCTAGTCAGAACACTGACTACCACTAACTAAAGTTATATAAAGCTTACGTCTCTATGGACTTCTGCCATTTTTTTTTTCAATAATCTAACATTTCTCTAGTTCACCATTATTCTTTAGTAACTACCACTGACTGAGCTCTTATATCTAAGCCCTGGCTAGAGCTTTATTAATCTATGACAGAAAACCTGAACCATTGCTAAGGCTAGATAGTCACTGTCCAAGATGTGTATCGGTTTCCCTTTAAAATATGATAATTTTCATCTCATCAGAAAAAGTACAAAAGAAATAAAAGTGAATAATATCTGAGCACAGCGGCATATATCTTTAATCTCAAAACTGAGTAAACAGAGGCAGGTGGGTTTCTATGTGTTCAAGGCCAGCCTTATACATAAGACTATGTTTCAAAATATTAAAAACTTGAAAAATGCTAGACTTGAACAGTATGACTTGCATTTCTAATATTGACTCAGTAGTTTAGAATAACTTTCCAATTATGTAAAACAATTACAAAAGTTAGGCAAAAAGTTTAAATCATCTGATTAAAGGCATACATGGGTCAAGACCCAAACCAAAAGAAAAAACAAGCAAACAAAGCACCAAAGTCCAGATATGGGAAGAAAAGACAGCTCAGGAATAAGATGAATAGAGTGTTAAGCCACTTCTCTAGACACTTGCTAACTCTGAAAATTCAGCTGAAGATTTAAAAGTAGAGCTTCTGATAGGCACAAAGGGATAAAAGAACTCCAGTTGAACAAGGGAAGGAGGGATGTTTGGAGCCAGTACCTACAGGGACTTTTCCTTTGGAAGCCTAAAATAAATGTACCATCTCTGAGATTACTGCCTACTCTCAAATGTTTTAGCACTTGAAACACAGTAGGGTGATTAGAATCATAGTGTTCCTGTCTTTTAATTCTCTGAAAACATTCAGCAGGTTTATTTTTTCAAAATTAGTAATGCATGAAGATAAAAGAGATGGCTCAGTGGTTAAAATGACACAACTGTTCTTGGAAAGGACCCAAGTTCAGTTCCCAGTACTCCTGTCTAGTGGTTCACAACTGCCTGTAACTCTAGCTCCATGGGACTCAACAATCTCTTCTGAATTCTACAGGTATCTATACTCCCACATGTAGATACCTCCATACATGTACACATAATTAAAAATAAATCTTTTTAAAAGGATTATTATAATTAATATAAGTGTGCACACTTAATTCAATGGGTCTTAGTGTGATAATTGTATTACCGCAACCAATATTATAAACATTTGTCTTTTTTTTTTTTTTTGAGACAAGGTCTCTATGTAGTAGCTCTGACTCTCCTGGTACTCTTTATGTAGATCAGGCTGGCCTAGAACTCACAGAGGTCTGATTACATCTGCCCACCACATGCTGGGATTAAAGGCGTGCGCCACTATGCCCTGCAAAATTATGACCAAGTCTTGCCCAAGCTCTCTTCTTTCTTTTCATTCTTTCTTTCCTCTTTTTTTTCATTGTTGTTGATGATGATGATGATGATGATGGATGAGGATAGGACTGAAGACCTCAAGCATGCAGGACAAGGATTCCACCAACGAGCTATGCCTAAGCCCTCAAGGTTCCCCCTCTTCCTCTAAAGAAAAGCTCTTGTGATGTAGCCTTGGTTGTCCTGAAACTCAGGCTGGCCTCAGACTCAGACAAATCTGCCTGCCTCTGCCTCCAAAGTGCTGGGGTTAATGTTGTGCCTCACACACCTGGCTTGTTCCCAGTTTCTTTAGACGCCTCTGTGATCTTTGCCTCTTATTTGCTCCTACCCTTACAACACCCCACATCTAAGCAATCTCTAGTCTGCTTTCTATCACTAAATATTTGTCTATATTTGGGGAATTTATATTAATATACAACATCTATTTTTGAGGAGATGGGGGAGCTTTTATTATGCAGATGCAGATACACCTGTGTTGATGCATTTATTCACTGAAGGAAGACATATGGGCTGTTTCCAGTTTGGGCTATTATAAATAAAGATACTAAGAACATTCTCATATAAGTCTATTCATGGACATAAAGCATAGTATTTTTCTGTGTTTCTTCTTTTTTGTTGTTCTGGGGATCAAACATTGAACCTTGCTAGAATAGGCAAACACTACCACTGAGCTACACTCTACACAATGCCCCAGCCGGAACCTCAGTGAAGCCTGCAAGATCAGCTTCTGCCTACAAACCCCTTAGGTCATCTAAACAGCTGAGAACAGAAGGACTGAACATAAAAGGATTGTACTAACATTTTTAATCATTTTTCCCATTTGGGTTGGGGCCCCAAACAGGTCTACTACGACCCAAATCAGCAGGAAGTCACTTTAAGAGAGCGACGTCCCATGCCCAGAGGGTGGGGAGGGTGTTTCTCCGCCCATCTTTTTGGTTATTTGAAGGATAACTGAAAACTCTGTTATGTAGGGGAAGAGACTACAAGCTGATAAATGGTCCTGTCTTAATGGGTTTTGGAGGTTAGCCCCAGGGAATTCCTACTTTTCCTTTTCTGTATCCTTCTTCCTCTCCTATGTAGGAGTGCATGGGCTTGAGAAAAATGAGATATAGACATAGCACAGGAAGGTCCAAGAAGAAGGGGCAGATTATTGAATATGCCCTTATACCTTTGTATATTGATACAAAATTAGTAGTTTATTTGGCTAAAGTGGTATTGACCATTGTTTATTGTGCAAAAATAAGATTGTATTGGATTACATCGGTATTGATCTTTGTATATTGATACAAAATTAAGATTATAGTTGGCCACAATGGTATTGACCCTTGCATATGGACGTAATATTAAGATTATATTGGGCTACATAGGCATTGATCTTGGTATATTGATACATAATTAAGAGTATATTTAACCACAATTGAATAGATCTTTGTATATTGATACAAATTTAAAGGTAATGTTTCCCAATGGTATCATACCTAGAGATACTTAAAAATAAAATGTGAAGCTCTGACCTCTTGATACCAACCGTCTAAAACGGTCTAGGATAGTTAAAACAAACTCCTAGTCATGCAAACATGTCTCTTTGTTGGCTACTATGACAGTCTATCACAGATATTCTCTAAACTACCCAGTAATCAAGTTGCTAAGAGACAAGCAACATTTGCTTATCTAAATACAAGAGATGGATAGGGCATCTTCAAAAACCCCTTGAGATCTGCAGAATATGGCATTCAAAGATGTTATCTTAAATCAAGATTTTTTTTTATATCGAGACATATCAGCGCCTGACGGCAACCCTATTCTACTCCAAGTAGAGGATAAGCATCGAAGAACCTCCACTGTAAGATGGTTGAATTGGTGGCAAGCCTTTCTCTTGGCATGAAAAAACCCCTTGCTTCAACTGTAGACAGACTGCTGTCCAAAAAGGACAAAACTTGGAAGCAGGTAAGTCGACAGCCTAGCTCTGCCAAGACAGGGTAGGCGAGTCCTTCATAACCCCTGCTCTACAATCAATGTCTGTCAGAGAAATGGGCCAAATGACTGAAGATTGATGCTGTAATGTATGGAGAGAAAATGGGAGCTGTCCAGGCAGCCACTGGTATGTCATTTCTTAGTTTGGGAAGCTGCAGCCCTGCACTTCCTATATAATCAGATATATTTGTCCCTCTCAGGTCTCTGAGGTGGTTGAAGAATAGATAGCTAGAGTCTCATAGTTAAATTTTGAGTTGTTTGGGAATCAAGAGGGTGTTCTAAGAAGATGCTTTTTAAATTGTGATGAAAGTTGAGTTGGATATAGAACTTTAAACTCATGGAGATAGGTCGACAGTAGAATGTTGAAGTCAGGTGCCAAATACATATAGACTGGACATTGGGATTGTATGCCAAGCCATATAACTCTCATAATTTTGGCCTAATTACCTCTGTTGTTTTGTATTGTATTTATTATTATAAGAGCAAGAGCCATTTGTTGGACTGAAAGGGGGAGCTGTTGGGGGGAAAAGATATATCTTAAACTTATAAAAAAGGAAGGGGATGTGTGGGTTGAGGCGGAAGAGGGTGGGAGGGTGGGACTGGAGGCGGGGTAGGGAGGGGATTTCAATTGAGATGTAACTTGAAGAAATAAAAAATAAAGTAAAAAAAAAAAAAAAAAGATTTATTTATTATGTATACAGTGTTCTGTCTGCAGGTATATCTGCAGGCCAGAAGAGGGCACCAGATTTCATTATGGATGGTTGTGAGCCACCATGTGGTTGCTGGGAATTGAACTCATGTCTAAGTCCTATTTTCAATGTGTCTGATAACACTGTTGTCAGTACCTAAAATACAATAATAATAAAATGTTAAAAATAGATGAATAGGCAAATATTAAGCAAAATAAAAGTACATACCTCTATTCACTTCAAACAGGTTTTCAGATAAAATGCATTACCAAGAGAGACACTTCACAATAAAAAAAGCTTAACTTCCATATTAAGATGTAACCATTTATTGCCTAATGAAAGCCTCGCTATATTAGAAACAAAAGTTAAGAAATAAAACTAGCATAAATATGTAGTATGTACATGTCTATGTGCTACGGTAAAAATAGAGGTTTTTTTCAACCCAAATACATTCTGTGGCTTATTCCTCAATGTGAAGTTACTGAGAGGGAGTAGACCAAAAACAGAGGTAACTTCAGTCATGACTTCATTGATGAATTTATGTCACAAAAGTAGGTTACTGGCTATTTTAGCAATAGGTTATTATAAAGCAAGTTTAAATTTCTCTTGGCTCCTCTAGTACTTGACCTCTCTTTAACACACATTCACTTCCCTATCTCACTGTGCTGAAGCAGCATTAAGACTCCATCCAAGTGCTCGCTTGGGCAGCACATATACTAAAATTGGAACAATACAGAGAAGATTAGCATGGCCTCTGTATAAGGATGACAAGCAAATTCTTGAAGCATTCCATATTTTTAAGAGTAATAAAAACAGCATAGTACTGGTATAGAAACAGACCAGTGGATCAATGGAATCAAATTGAAAACCCAGAAATGAATCCACACACCTATGGTCACTTAATTTTTGACAAAGAAGCCAAAATCGTACAGTGGAAAAAGGACAGCATCTTCAACAAATGGTGCTGGTCTAACTGGATGTCAACATGTAAAACAATGAAATTAGATCCATACTTATCACCTTGCACAAAACTTAAGTCCAAGTGGATCAAAGACCTTAACATAATGCCCAATACACTAAATCTAATAGAAGAGAAAGTGGGGAAAGGCCTTGAACTTATTGGCACAGGTAACAACTTCCTGAACAGAACGCCAATAGCTCAGGTTCTAAGACCAACAATCAATAAATGGGACCTCATGAAACTGAAAAGCTTCTGTAAGTCAAAGGACACTGTTATTAGAACAAAATGGCAACCTACAGATTGGGAAAAGATCTTTACCAATCCTACTTCCGACAGAGGGCTAATATCCAAAATTTATAAAGAACTCAAGAAATTAAACACCAAGAAACCAAATAATCCAACCAAAAACTGGGAAACAGAGCTAAACCGAGAATTCACAAAGGAGGAATCTCTAATGGCAGTGAGACATTTGAAGAAATGCTCAACAAACATCCTTAATCAACAGAGAAATGCAACTCAAGACAACACTGAGATCCCATCTCACACCTGTCAGAATGGCTAAGATCAAAAACTCAAATGACAGCACATGCTGGCCAGGCTGTGAAGAAAGGGGAACACTTCCATTGCTGGTGGGAGTGCAAACTTGTACAACCACCATGGAAATCAGTCTGGAGATATCTTAGAAAACTTGGAATAACTCTACCTCAAAACTCAGCCATACCATTTCTGGGTATCCACCCAAACAATTCCTCACCAAACCACAAGGACATACCTCATCTATGTTCATAGCAGCCTTATTTGTAATAGCTAGAAACTGGAAACAACCCAGATGTCCCTCAACTGATGAATGGATAAAAAAAAAATGTGAAGCCGGGCGTGGTGGCGCACGCCTTTAATCCCAGCACTTGGGAGGCAGAGGCAGGCGGATCTCTGTGAGTTCGAGGCCAGCCTGGTCTACAAAGCAAGTCCAGGACAGCCAGGGCTGTTACACAGAGAAACCCTGTCTCGAAAAAACCAAAAAAAAAAAAAAAAAAAAATGTGGTACATTTACACAATGGAATACCACTCAGTCATCAGAAACAAGGAAATCATGCAATTCGCAGCCAAATGGATAGAACTAGAAAAGCTCATCCTGAGTGAGCTAACCCAGACTCAGAAAGATACACATGGCATCTACTCACTTAAAATTGGATTTTAGCCATATAATACAGGATAACTATCCTACAACCAACACATCAAAAGGATCAGGAACATATTCGTTGTTACCTATTAATGGGACAATTTGCCCTGGGGTGCTACCATGTAGGCCCCCAGTGCAAGAGGAAGCTCTTAGTCCTCATATGACTGTTGAACTGAGAGGGGCTGATATGTAGGGACACTCCACATCAGAGGAGTGGGGATGGGTGGGAGAGGGAGGAGAGAGTGGGAGGGTGGAACTGGGAGGGGTGGAAAGAGGGGACTGTGATGGGGATATAACCTAAAGTAATAAATAAACATTTAAAAATTTTAAATAGAAAGAAAAAAAAATTTATTTGGGCTCATGGTTCCAGAGGTTCAGCGTCCATGATAGCAGAATGAAGGCATGGTGGCTACAACAGCAAACAGACAGACTCACTCTCTCTCTCGTAAAATGAATAAGTTTTTTCATTTTGCTTTTAAATAAAGCTTCTGAAACAATACTGGAAGAATATGTTGATTCATAGGGAAAGCTACCCACAAAGGAAAAGATAAATTCTATCTCATTAAAATGAATAACCTCTTCTTCACCACTAAAAAGGTAAAAAGACAGTTATAACACAGGCTAACTGACAATAGGGCTACATATATCTAGAACACAGAAATCACTTCTGTAGGGTAGACAGCTGCACATGTATGTGTGGGTACACATGTGTAGGTGCTTAGGCATGCACGTGAATGTGTGTGTGTGGACCAGAAGTCCCTTCCTCAGACATCATCCACCTTTTTTGGAATGTGAGGATAGCGTCTCTCACTGGACTGGGACTAGCAGACCCCAAGGATTAGTCTGTCTCTTCCTCTACCATTCTGCGGTTATAACTGTTGTGTCACCACACCCAGCATTTTTACATTAATTCGAGAGACTGAACTTAGGTCTTTAAAACACTTTACCAACTGAGCTATCTCTCCAGTTCTTCAAAATAACTCTTTGAAATCAAAAAAGACAAATAATCTAAAAAGAAAAATGAACAATATATTTAATTATGAATACTTTGATCTCATTCATAATAAGAAAATTACCATTAAAACCACAAAGCCAGGTGTGATAGCTTAAGTTTGTAACCTCAACATTCAGAAGGTGGAAAGAAGAGACTGTCATAAGTTCAAGACCAGTCTGGGCTACACAGTATGATCCTGTTTCAGATAGAGAGGGGTTGGAGCAAAACCAATGATGGCTGGGCATGCCTCTTACCAGAGGAACCATTGCCTGGCCTGCACAAGGCCCTGTTTCAATACCCAGCACAATAAAAAAACACAAATGCCTATTAAGTGCCATGCATGAAACAAGGTCTTTAGGTGTATATAGAAATGAGGAATAAAAATAACCCAAAGCTCATTAACAATTAGAAGGGGACACTGCAGCTTATTCACATAGTGGAACACTATCCTACCAAATAGCAAGCCACAACATACAACACAGATGAAGCTTAAAACAAAATGTTCAGGGGTAAAAAAGCAATGACAAAGAACACTTCCTATCTTCTTTCATTCACAAGAAGTAAAAACACAGCCAAAGTATTGTATAGAATCCTAAGACAGTCGGTGTACATCTCTGGAAAGACTCAATGTTTACAATTGAAATGGGGCCTAATGAGGGGTTGTAGGATACTGATAATGACCTATTTCTTAACCCAAGTGATGGCCGCACAGTGTTTTCATTTTGGCATCACTTACTGGGCTGTGCAGTTTGTGCACTTTCCCTATGCATGCTATAATTGAATAAAGGGTTTTTTTGTTTGTTTTTGTGTTGTTTTGCTTTTTTTTTCAAGACAGGGTTTATTCTCTGTGCATCCTTGACCGTCCTGGACTCACTCTGTAGACCAGGCTGGCCTTGAGCTCACAGAGATCTGCCTACCTCTGCCTCCCAGAGTGCTGGGATTAAAGGTGTCCGCCACCATGCCTGGTTTAATAAAGGTTTTTAAAAGGTGGTATAATCTACATTTACAGACACAGAACTTCTTTTTTTTTTTTTTGGTTTTTCGAGACAGGGTTTCTCTGAGTATCCTTGGCTGTCCTGGACTCACTTTGTAGACCAGGCTGGCCTCGAACTCACAAAGATCCGCCTGCCTCTGCCTCCCAAGTGCTGGGATTAAAGGCGTGCGCCACCACCGCCCGGCTGACACAGAACTTCTAATACAAAAGCCATTCCAAGAAAAAGACAAAACCGGTTTACATTATTAAATTTCTGTGCAATGAACAAGAAAATCACATACAACTAGTTCATGTAACAACTAATTAGAAAAGAGTAAGTTTTTATTCCCTTTAGTCTAATTCTCCATAAAAAAAGAAACCAAAGCCAATTCAAGTAGAAAGACTCTACTTTCCCAACATCCTCCAGGGCACATTCATCCAAAACAGATGCCTTCCTTTTTCTGTTACTCTGGTCTCCTGCACCCTGCCTTCTTGTGTGCATCTCTTTCATGTGTTTCTATGGCTGCTGCTGCCTTTTTGTAGATCCTTTCAATACCTACCTTTACCCATCACAGACAAATACCTTCTCATTTTTAGGTGTTATTTTCTTCAAACATTTTTAAAGGCATTAGAAAATTAATTACAAAAACTGTATTCCACCCTAATTACAAATGTACATGTTTCCTGACATTCTTAGTTTCTAAAACAGGACAGCTCTTTTGTGCATCTCATGCTGGGAATTGAACCCAGGGCTTTGTGTATACCTATGTGCGTTGCATATAAACTCATACGTAAACTACTATAAACTCAATATATATAATTCAACATCTCGTAGGCTTCATTTTGAACTTAACCTAACACTGCTTTTATCAGATCTTTAAGTTTATAAATAAAATGTGTAACTATGTAACAATTTAAAATTATAAAACCTGCATAAATTTTGTCAAATAGGAAAAAATCCTATTACTTAATCACTGAACACAAAGATCTGTTTTGGTGATCTATCTTTACTCCATTTTAACTTTGGTTTTGTTTTATGACTATAATTATTTTACCTATATAATTTGAGATTCTTTTTTCCAATAAGCCATAATCATCTCTTTTGAGCACACAAGGATAGGATGTAATATAAGAAATGCACTGAAACCAAGCATTTTATATTTTCAAGGGAAATTTTTAAGCTGGAAAAGGAGGTTGAAGTAAGCTAATTTGAGAACTTTAAAGCTAATTTGAGAACTTTAAAGGTTTTGGGTTTTTTTAATAATTACTTAGTTTTATTTTATGTGCATTTGGTGTTTTGCCTGTATATCTATGTGAGGGTATCAGATCTTGAAGTTAGAGACAGTTGTAAGCTTTCATGTGGGTCCTAGGACTGAACCCAGGTCTTCTGGAAGACGAAGCAGTGCTCTTAACCAGAGTCATCTCTCCAGTCCCCTAATTTGGGAACTTTAATAGGTAGACAATAAAAACAATTTTTCAGTTTTTCAAAAACTGGAAAATAATAGGACTGAAACACAGAAAGCCCTGGTTCAACACCTGTTGATGAAAAAACCAAAACTGAAGTAAATATAAATATGCTATGTCTCACCAATTCCACCACTGAGTGTCTCTCCAAAGGAAATGAAGACTATCTCAAAAAGACATCTACACTCTCATCTTCACTGCAGCCATATTCACAACAGCCATCGTATGGAACCAACCTAAGTGTCCATCAACAAATGTACAGAAGATGGGAGGGGTGGGAGAAGTGGGTTGGAACTGTAGTTGGCCTTAAAGAGAAGGAAGTCCTCATGTGCAACAATGTACATCAATCTAGTAAATATGTTAAATAAAATAAGCCAGGCACAGCAAGAAAAATATTATAAATGTATCTATACATGGAATCTAGAAATGGTAAACTCAAAGAAGCAGAGAATAAAAGGATGATTAATAAAGACTGGGAAGTATTGAGGAGATATTACTCAAACAATATGGAAAAACTTCAATAAATTTATTGAAATAATCATGCCTTGAGTTAAAAACAACATATATATTTGAAAATAGATAAAAGAGACCAGGTGTGGTGGTATGTGCCTGTAATCCTGACATTTGGAAGGATGAGGCAGGAGAATCAAGAGTTCAAGATCATTCTACATAAAAAGTTCAAGACCAGGCTAGATTACATACATAAACTCTACCTTAAAAACAAGAAAGAAACACTTCAATCACCACATCAAGGTCAACAATGCCACAAAGGCTAGTCCCACCTGCCTATGCGGTTAGCCTGATCTTATCAACTAAGTGAATTTTTGAGATTAAAGAATGTGAGTATTAGTAATATGCAAGATGAGTTCCTTCCAGTTACCAAGAGCTATATATACAGTTATATGCTACCGTATAAAACCCTGACAGCTGGTTCTATATAGCTCAGTGGTAGAGTACTTGCCAAGGAGACACTTGGCCCTAGATTCCAGCATGCAAAAAAAAAAAAAAGAAAAGAAAGGAAGGAAGAAAGAAAGAAAAGAAAAGAATTTGTACAGAACTGTCATGGTCTCCACAACTAAGCATCACTGATGTTATGTTTTAGGGTGAGTAAAATCAATATGCAAAAGGAAAACAATCAGAACCTTGACTGCCTATGGGAGAATAGCAATAGGAAATGAATGGAATGACTAGTCTTGATGGGGTTGAGTTGTAGGATCTGTTACTGATATCACCAGTACTAGCTATAGAATCTTGAGCAAGTAAGTTAATGGTTTTATGTCTCATTATCTTACACAGTTGTTGTAAAAAAATTAGACCAGTAAGTCTGGTACACAGTATCTGATAATATGCATTTCTAGTTGGAACTATGCATTCCATCTTTCACACATTTTTTAAAAAGACCAAAAGTGGATATTCTGTAAATTAATTCATACTGTGACAACTTGACCAAATGCTATATTTATTCTTCACATTTTCTTCAGTTTTCTACAGCCAAAGTTCTCAGATACATAATTTCAATAGAAGATAGCACACAGAGAAATAGTACAGTTTTTGTTGTTATTGTTGTTGCTGTTTGGCAATAGCTAACTTCTATTTTCAAAAGTATTCTTTTGCTTTTCTAAAAGGATTTTGTTTCTTGTTTCAAAAGAGAAAAAAATGTTTTACTACCTTTAGTTTTCAAGGGGCTTGTGTTTACTTGAGCTACAATTATTTGGTAGAATATCTGTCTCAAAATGAAAACAAGAAACATTCTTTTCAAATTCCAGAGCAGACCATGTGGGACAATTATATAAAGCATCCATAAAATTCACTCCAGTCCTAATTGCTACTTTCCACTGCAAACTAATTTTCTTACTGTTATGTTCCAAGTTTGTTTGGACAGTTAATTTCTCTCTGAATGTTACTAAGGTTTAGCTTTGGCTGAGAAAATACAACAGATGCCCTTGTACCTAGAACCAGACATCACTACCTACAAGCTGGGTTTCTGTTTTTTGTTTCACTTAAAAAGTTGCTCTGAAATTTCATTTTCTTTAAGTATTTTTCATTACAAGTTCTTAATTAATAGACTATTTTGTAGAAAGAAAATACATTGAGATTTCAGGTTTACAAACAAGTTGTGTTTTCTTAAACCAACTAATTAACCTTGTCAACTAATAAAGTACACAAAGAGCAACAGCAAATCAAAGAGAAAGATTGTGTGTGTGTGTGTAACAGACTCATAAGTGGAAACAAGCATTTCTTCATCAGGGAAGATACAATTCTTTCTCTTAATCTGCTAAACAAATCCCTGAAAAGAAAGGTCTACAACTATCTACTCAACAATCAGTCTGCTAAAATAGTTACAGTAACTCTGTTGAAAGGACTGTTTCCTTTTCCAGTTTCTCTAATTTCTCTACTCATAGAATACTGGGATATATCTGGACTCATGCTAATATATTTACAATCTAAATAAATTAGCAAATGCTAAAGGGAAGACTTTGAAATTTTCATAATTCATTATTTCTGTTTACAAAAACCCTTTGGATACAATGAAGACCAAAGGCAAGTACCAACTTTAATGTTTCTGACAATATAATATGAATTAAATATAAAGTTTGATCTTGAACCAACCGCTTACTGTCCTCATCTTTATGAAATCTAAGTTTTCTCTGCTGTTGCTTAAGCAGTAGCTCCTATTAAGTGGTGGGGGGTTGGTTTATCTAAAATCTCCATGGAGGAAATGGACATATTCCTATATTGCTAAGTTAGCATAATCTTTCTGGATGACAATTTAGTGTAGACCTAAAAATTATTAAAATTATTCTTTTCATTTTCAGACACAGCTGGAACTAAAGATATAAATGATATTTCCAAATGTCTGTTTCCCTTCTCTTTTTTTTTCTTTCTTAAAATTTTTGTTTGTTTGTTTTTCAAGACAGGATTGCTCTGTGTATCCTTGGTTGTCCTGGACTCACTTTGTAGACCAGGCTGGCCTCGAACTCACAGAGATCCACCTGCCTCTGCCTCCTGAGTGCTGGGATTTAAAGATATGCCCCACCACGTCCGGTGTCTGTCTCCCTTTTCATTCTAACTTAGGTTCTGTAATTATTTACACTCCTGAAATGGACCAAAGAAAATACCCTTGTTAGTCTCATCTTAGTATTTCTGTCAGGCCAGTACAAAGAAAGAGGCTTTGCTTGCTCCCAAAAGAAGAAACCTAAGGTAGGAGTTATCGAAGCTGGATTGTTCCAAGAAGTCTTTCTCTGGGGTGGCAAAGAGATTTACCCCTCCCCCATTACAGAGCACCAATGACAAACCTAAGTATTACTCCACCAAAGTCCAACTTGAGGAACAAGTGGATTTACTGACCTGACTTACAGAGCATGGGTGACCCCAAAGCAGCCAGCAACACCAAAAATCTCATCCCATTGCGACACAAACAGCATTCCCACCTTCAGTTAACCTTGCACAGTCTCTGTGTGTATACAAAAACACACTTGTACCTCAGACTAGAACATGCAATTGGAGTAGAACCACATACTATTACTGCGAGATTCAGAAGTGACAGTAAGAAACTCTGGAAGGGCCCAATGACCCACACCACCCTTTTATTCTATGTCCTGTAAGAGAACTTCAAGAGTCAACAAGACTGAACTTAGGGGCTTTTAAAAGGTTACAGATACTCTGATAAAAACAGAGTCTGATGTGCTCAGAGGACAGCTATACAACAAAGACTGACATTTTGCCTGAGGCCACAGTACAAGCTCCCTTAACAATGTTAAGCACAAAATTAATAGATTTCCATGTGAAACACTTGTATTCTGACCCAGCAGTTCCACTTCTACGAATGAAAGCTTACATTGTAATTGTGCTCCAGAAATGGTTTAAAGCACTTATAAAAATTACTCATTTACTCTACAACCAATGTCTGTCAGAGAAATGGGGCCAAATGGCTGAAGATTGATGCTGTAATGTATGGAGAGAAAATGGGAACTGTCCAGGCAGCCACTGGTATGTCATTTTTTAGTTTTGGAAGCTGCAGGCCCTGCACTTCCTATATAATCAGATATATTTATCCCTCTCAGGTCTCTGAGGTGGTTGAAGAATAGATAGCTAGAGTCTCATAGTTAAATTTTGAGTTGTTTAGGAGTCAAGAGGGTGTTCTGGATCTAAGAAGATATTTTTAAAATTATGAGGCAAGTTAGTATGAAAGCTGAGTTAGATATAGAACTTTAAACTCATGGAGATGGTTAGATAGTAGAATGTTAAAGTCAGGTGCCAAATACATATGGACTGGACATTGGGAATGTATGCTAAGCCATATAACTCTTATAATCATGGCCTATTTATTTCTGTTGTTTTGTATTGTATTTATAGTTATAAGAAAAAGAACCATTATTTGGACTGAAAGGGAGAGATGTTGGGGGGAAAAATAAATACCTTAAACTAAAAAAAAAAAAAAAAAAAAAGAGAAGGGAAGAGGGGGGGGGGGGAGGGGGAGGAGGGTGGAAGGGTGGAACTGGAGGGGGGAGTAGGGAGGGGATTGTGATTGAGATGTAACTTGAAGAAATAAAAAATAAATTATTAAAAAAAATTACTCATTTAATCTTTATAGCAACTCTAGGAGGTAAATACTGCTAGTCACTATTATTTTGTTTTGTAGACGCAGAAAGAGAACAAGTAACTAACCTACGGCCAAAAGTATTTGGAGGCAAAACTAGAAATCAAATTCAGACCACATGGATTCACCTCACTTTCAATTTCACTTGACCTACACTTTGTATTTTAAATGATAATCAGTCACTTAGCTAATAAATCTTAATGCTGTTGTATAATATATTATGTCAAAAGTAGGTATTAAATATGCAATTAGTACAGACTGCATAAAGGAACAGATACTATGACCTTGTTTTATGAGAAGTAACAATACACATATATGTACATAAAAATGTATATGTGTAAGTATATACATTTAAATGCACATATAGATGAACACACAAAAAAATTTTTTTAAATTTTTCATCAGGTCATCAGGTACAATGTATACCACTGTATCTCCACTGGGATAGCCACGACCATAAAAGAACAAGGCAATGATTCTAGCAAAACCAAGGTGTGACAGCAAGGCTCCAGCTAAGGCTTACTTATCAACCATTATCAAATACTCATACAATGTCTTTGAGTCTTTTAACAATGTCTTTAATAAACCTCATGACCACAAGTATAAATAACCTTTGGTAAACAGTTTTTTAATCATACTATTTCACTAGAATTATACATTTAACATAGCATCTCAGCCTTCTAGATGAGATCAAGTGTAGAACTATACATTAAAATAGTCCCTACAAGCCAGGGATGGTGGTTCATGCCCTTTAATCCTAGCACTCAGAAGGTGGAGGCAGGTGGATCTCTGTGAGTTGAAGGTCAGCCTGGTCTACAGAATGAGTCTAGAACAGCCAAAGCTATTATACAGAGAAACCCTGTGAAACCTAACCTTTTGAATTATTCAATATGTATTTATTGGTAATTACATTCACTTATAATATATATAAACACTTACTTACCTACTAGCCCCACGAATGCCTACAACCCCTATTACCTACCCACTAAACCTATTGATAACTATTACAACTATTTTCATAACCTTTTAGAAGGATACATTCTCTGGGGCAGGTTCCTCAGTCATCAGGAACACAGTCTCTGTTGTAGACCCTTTAATGCACTTAGCAGTCTTTTTTTGGAATATCTCAGACGTAGATCCATCAGGGTAAATTGGCTATGGCGACTTCACCTTAAATAAGGCTTGAGGCTTTCTTCTCTCTGGGAGACCTCAGCCGTCTATAGGCCAACTTATTTCCTTTGTATCAGCAACTCTGCCGCTCTGCCTCAGTATTTAAAGCTGGCCACAGTTTCGTTCAGGCCACTGTTTGGACAGGTCAAACCCCTCTAGGCAAAAGCTGAGCCACAGGGTTTAGTCCTTGGCCTTTTGCTGTCTTGCTGAGGCTTTTCTCTGCTCACCAGCTTCTTTCTGCCTCAGGGAGATCTGGCCATCAGTCCACCAGCACTTTCTTCATCAGGGGATACAAACTACTCATTGCTAGCATCTGAGCTCTCTAGCATAAGGCTCCCCCAGGCTCATCCACTTGTCTTTAAATAGGATCTCTCCTTGTTCCACCTGGCTTCAGCCTCCGGGCTTTGCCCACTTAGCAGCTGAAAATAATGACAGGCCATAAACCTTGTTTATAGTCCATAGAGTCTCTCCTTGTTTCACCTGGCTTCCTCCTTGTTTAGTCCATAGAGATTCCCCTCATTTCACCTGACTTTGTCCTTGTTTTTAGTTCATAAGATGATAAGCTAATTGCCCAGAGCCAAGTTGATCTTCATGCCCCGGGTTAAGAGACTGTATCAGAAACTCCTAGATTATTTACTAAATCTAATTTATATTAATCTAACTCCTTACAACCCTGTCTAGAAAAAAAAAAAAACCTCAAATAAAATAAAATAGTCACTAAAATGAATCTATGCCCTATGAAAATAAAAGATGGCTTTGTTTTGGCCTTTGAATTAAATGCTTTAAAAACTAACTATTCTGTTTAATCATTGCAAGCAAAAAAAAAAAATCATGCCTGTTATTCCAGGGAGTAAAGCAGAAAAGATGAGTCAGCGTTCCAAAACCATTGCAACTTAGCTACACAAATTAATCAGCTCATAATCTAGATACTTCTAGATCCGAATCATTTTGTTAAAAACTCCAACTAACTTAATATAAAAGTAATTATTTTTTTCAAATTAAAATCAAAACAAAAAAGATTATATTGATTAAAATGTAAATTCATAGTTTTATAAGGCTTATTTTTCCTTTAAAAATAGAAACTATGATGCTTGTTTAGCTGAACTAGGACCTGTACATGAAGGTTGTGAGCATGTTTCCAGATAACATCAACATTTTCTCAATGCTGGGACAATAGGTGGCAAATAAGTACAAAAACAAAGATGTCCCATCACATTCTGCTGTGTTTATGAGTCCCTCCTTGTACTAACTTTCTTATAGCCCAGTTGGTGTTGTTAAGAGTAAGGATTGGGGGCTGGAGCTATAGCTCAGTGACAAAGCTCTTACTTGGCATGTACAAGGCCTTGGGTTCAATTCCAAGTACCGCAAAAAGAGTAGGGAATGACGTATCTCCTCAGGCATACTTCTGACATCACCCAAAAATCAGACTGATCCTCAGCCAGAATATGAGATCCAGGAGAGGAACCTTAGGCAGACCTGAGAGTAATAGAATTATCGGCTGGCCCCCATGTAGGGTCTAGATACTGTCAGACATGTGGAAATATAACTTTTATCATATGGTAACATACTAAAATAGGTAGGATAATAACCCTTTAAGAGACCACAGCCTGGAAAGGAGTAAGCTATTCCTAACAAACTGAACAACTGACTTAAAAGTTATTCTCTGGCTTCATCACCTTCTTGTTTTCATCATTTAGAACATCTTATTTCAGTGCCCCAGCCTTTCAAGCTTCAGCACTTCTCAAATAATAAAGGGAATATTATTTGGTTCAGGGAAACTTGGACCAGAATATTAAAGAAAAGTGTTATTCTATAAGATCACTGAAGAAACAGAATTGAAGCCCTGAGGTCAAGGCAATCTTTCCCAAGCAGGGGCTTTCCTAACACTGCCAACTTTAGAGGACTGGATACTAACTTTCATGTTATTAAAAGAACCAGAAAGTGCCTGTACTGGTCCTTAGAAACAAATTTACTACGACAAATTCTAAAGAGACAAACAGCACAAAGCCATCAACTTTCTGTTTTAAGATTTTGCAAATATGACTACTTCAATAAGAGAGATAAAACAAATTAGTAATATGTAAAAGAATATGCACTAGTAATGTGCACTAGCATCACACAGCTGAGTCAAAGCTAAGTGGAAAAACACGGAGTGATTGGAGCTCAACCCTTAGTCAGGCCCTGGGTTCACCTCAGCACCAAAGAAAAGGAGGGAGAAGGGAAGGCAAGCAGCTAAGCAAAGACAACCACACAAACACAAGAATTTAAGAGCTGAGCAGAATGGGTCCGTCAAAACCCAAGTCTCCACAGAGGAAAAGTCAAATGTGAGTACACAGGTCACACAACTTACTAAGAAAAGAAGAAAGAAGGAGACTAGACCACCAGTCTGCAATCAAAGGCTTTCCAGTAAAGCTGGCCTTTCCCCAAGGTGTTAGTTACTGCCCTAGTACTTGTAGCTGAGAAGGAATAACAAGGCTTTCAAAGTCTTCAGCAGCGATTCCCTAGACTTCAACACTAAAATACAGCATTTTACTCCCTGAAAGCTAATTCTGGGGAACATGATACCTATTTCTCCTGTTTTCCACTTACAGAATACAAAGCAAAAGTATTCTTTTATTTTAAATACTGAATATTGGATTAAGTTCTGTGCTTCTCATTCCTAAGGTAGAGTGTACACCTTATAAAACTAAAACTTGTTTTACTTATGTAACTTTATTCACTGTTTTTCTATGGTTTATCAGTTGCCCTGGTTTATTTCTCTGTTGCTATAATAAAGCACTGAACAAAAGCAACTTAGGAAAGAGTTTACCTGGCTTACAGGTTACAATCCATTGAGGGAAGCCAGGGAAGTAACTCAATGCAGGGACAGAAACCAAAACCATGAAAATCAGTCACTGGCTTGCTCAGTTACCTTTTGTATACAGCCCAGGCCCACCTGCCTACGAATGGTACCATCCACCTGCAGGAATGGTACTATTCACAATGGACTGGGCCCTCCTACATCAACTAGCAATTTGAAAAATGTCCTTCCTGACCCCCCACTCCCCCCCAACACACACACACCCACGGGGCCAATCTGATGGAAGCAATTCTTCAGTTAAGGTTCCTTCCTCCCAGGTGAGTCAACCTGACAACCAGAATTAGCCATCATAACAGTCTTTGTCTGAAGAAAAGGGCTGAGGCTATAACTCACTGGGGGGAGGGAGGAGAAGTGGAGGGGGAGGGGGGAGGGGGAGAGATGGGGAGAGAGAGGGGGAGAGAGAGGGGAGAGGGGAGAGGGGAAAAGAGAGAGAGGGAGAGAGGGGAAAACAGAGAGAGGGAGAGAGGGGGAGGGAGAGGGGGGAGAGAGAGGGGGAGAGAGATTTCCAATGCACAATTCCTAGTACAAGGAAGAAAGAAAGAAGGGAGGGAAGGAAGGAAAGAATAAAGCAAAACAAGGCCTCCTAATCCTCTCTAACATGCAGAACTGAGAACTGAACATGGGGCCTTAAGCACACTAGACAGGTGCTTCACTACTGAGCTATAGCCACAGTCATTTTTCTATTTTTATTTTTTATTTTGAGATTAAGTTGCCCAGTCAGGCCTTGAACTCATTCTGTAACTCACAAAAACATTGAACTTGCTTTCTACTGGCTTCTGCCTCCCAAATAGCTGGGATTACAGACATAAGCCACCAGGCTGGGCAAAGAAATTGTTCTTATGAAAATGAAAAATATTCAAACAAAGAAAGCCATGTGAAGAAAGGACAAAAAAAATTGAATTATGGTGCCATAAGTTAACACTGGAGACTACCAGAATCTAGAAGAGATAAATATTCTTCCATAGAAGCCCTCAAAAGAACTCACCTCCTGACATCTAAAGTTCAGAACCATCCTCCAAAATTATACAAGAATAAACACCTGTTGGGTTTTTTTTCTTACAACAATAAATACAACACAAAACAATAAGAATAATTAGGCCACAATCATGAAAATTATAAGGTATAACATACATTCCCAATGTCCAGTCCATACATATTTGGCAACTGATATTAATATTCTATTATCTATCTATCTCAATGAGTTTAAAGTTCTATACCTAAACTCAGTTTCCATCCTAACTTGCATTACCAACTTAAGACATCTTCTTAGGGGACTGAAGAGATGGCTCAGAGGTTAAGAGTGCAGCACTGACTGCTCATCCAGAGATTCTGAGTTCAATTCCCAGAAACCATGTGGTGGCTCATGACCATCTACAATAAGATCAGGTGTCCTCTTCTGGCCTGTAGGCATACATGCAGACAGAACACTGTATACATAATAAATAAATAAATCTTTTTTAAGACATCTTCTTAGACCTAGAACATCCTTTTAATTCCTAAACAACTTAAAATTTAACTGTGAGATTATAACTATCTAGTCTTCAACTACATCAGAGACCTGAGAAGGATAAATATATCTAAATATACAGTAAGTACAGAGCAAGCAGCTTCCAAAACTACGAAATGACAGACAACTGGCTGCCTGAACAGTCCCCAATTTCTCTCTACAACATTGGAGCATCTATCTTCAGCCTTTTGGCCCAGTATCTTTAACAGACATTAATTGTAAACCAGGAATTATGAAGGACTTGCTCACCCTGTCTTGACAGAGCTAGGCTGTCAACTTACCTGCTTCCAAGTTTTGTCCTTTTCAGACAGTATTCTGTCTACAGTTGAAGCAAGGCCTTTCTCTTGCCCAGTGACAAGTTTGCCGCTAATACAGCCATCTCCAAATGGAGATTCTTCGATGCTCATCGTCTACTTGGAGTCGAATACAGGGTGCTGTCAGGAACTGACATGTCTCAATATCAAAAAATCTTAAATTAAGACAACATCTTTGAATGCCATATTCTACAGATCTCTTGAAGTTTTTGAAGACCACACCTGTCTATCTCTGTATATTTGGATAAGCAAATGTTGCTTGTCTCTTAGCAACTTGATTTCTGATTAACTGAGAAAACATCTGTGATAAACTACACTAGTACCTAACAAAATGACATGTTTGACACCTGCTGTTTTTAAGACCCCAAACTTATGATACTTTGTTACAGCAGCCCCAAAGGTAGAAAACTAACTTGTAACTATTATGTAATCCATCATTAAGAAACAGAATTAAGCCCACCACCATCACCTTTTTTTTTTTTTTTTTTTTTTTTTTTTAAAGATTTATTTATTATGTATACAGTGTTCTGTCTGCAGGTATATCTGCAGGCCAGAAGAGGGCACCAGATTTCATTATGGATGGTTGTGAGCCACCATGTGGTTGCTGGGAATTGAACTCATGACCTCTGGAAGAGCAGCCGGTGCTCTTAACCGCTGAGCCATCTCTCCAGCCCCCACCATCACCTTTAATCTCAGAATTTGGGAGCCAGATGGCCACAGATCTCTGAGTTCCAGGCTACCCTAGTCTACAGATTGAGTTCCAAGACAGTCAGGAGTACACAGAGAAACCCTATCTCAAAGAAATAAAAAATAAAAAAAATAAAGAGAGAGAAAGAGAAAGAAAAAAAGAAGGAAAGAAAGAGTGGTAAAACATTTTTTTAAAAAATGAAGATTAAGCAGGGTGTGGTGGCTCACCTCTTTAATCCCTGCACTCTGGAGGCAGAAGCAAGTGGATCTCTGTTAGTTGAAGGCCAGCCTGGTCGACAAAGTGAGTCGAGGACAGCCAGGGCTATGAGAAACTCTGTGGGGGGGGGGGAGTATTACTTCTTTTGCATTTCCCTCTTAAAATGCATGGTTTGTAAGTACTGGTAACATATACTTAGTGAGTTCCAGGCCAGTCTAGGCTACAGAGATCCTGTCTCAAAAAAAAAAGGAAGGAGGGAAGGAGGGAGAGAGACAGAGACAGAGAAAGAGAAAGGTAGACAGACCAGACCACATTGATACATGGTACATGGAACTGGTCTTTTTAACAAAATACACTCAAAGTTTTCCAACCAGATATTCATACTTATCACAATGAGATTTCTCAAACAGGAAGTTTAATCTGCTAACTCCAATTCCTATAATTTCTTCTACCATTATTCTTCAATTTGGTTTATAAAACAATCAACTAAGAAAAGTTAGAGTTAAAAAATGATCCTATATGCTAGGCAGTGGTGGCACACACCTTTAATTCCAGCACTTAGGAGGCAGAGACAGGCAGATCTCTGAGTTTGAGGCCAGCCAGGTCTACAGAGCTCGTTCCAGGACAGCCAGGGCTTTCTAGTCAGGTCAGACAGAGAAATCTTGTCTCAAAACATAACAAAACAAAACACCCAACAACAACAAAAAAGAAAAAAAAACTCCCATATAAATTCTTAAAAGACAGCATTATTCACTAGAGTAAACTTGGGAGTTCATAATTTACCATTCAATAATGGAGTTAAATACTCACAAATAAAAACAGGAAGCCACAGGGAGGAGGGAGCCTTCACTGGCTTTCCTTATTGGTACACTGCACATTAACAGATCATCTGTACATTCAACCACAAAGCTCTTCAATAACTGCTCCTCTTAATGGTCTCAACTGGCTGCACATGACACTGAGAAACATTCCTTCACTATCACACTGGATCCTAATACCCCATCCCTTCACCATGTACCTGTATTGCCAACATGAAACTGAAAACTCAGATTTATAGTGACTTAAACATGTTATAATTTATCATATTAAAAACAAACAAAAAACAAAATCGCAAAGCAGCTATCTAGGTCTGCTATAGCAATCCTACTGTAAGTCATTAACTAACCAAGTTCTTTCTACCTTTTTGCTCTGCTGCCCTAACCCAAGATGGCTATTAGATCTAGCCCTTTGTTAGCTTATTGGTTTTGGGCTTTGTTTTGTTTTTTTGAGACAAGGTTTCTCTATGTGGGTTTCCTGGCTGTCCTGGAACTACATCTGTAGAGCAGGCTGGCCTTTAAGAGATCCTCCTGCCTGCTTCTGCCTCCCAAGTGCTGGGATTAAAGGCATGAGCCACCACTTGCCAACCAATCTGCAGTCTCAGGTTAAAGAAAAGCTGGGAATATACACCCAGAAGATATTACCTTCTCAGAATACTTTTAAAACATTCATTCATCATTCCATTAATACATAATTAACCCAAACATAATCACATGTTTATATCTATTAAAAAATTGAAGAGAGCTGGAGATGGCTCACCAGTCAGTGGAGGCATATGTCTTTAATCCCAGCATTTTTGAAAGGCAGAAGTAGACAGATCTCCATGAGTTCGAGGACAGCCTGGTCTACAGAGTGAGTTCCAGGACAGCCAGGGCTACAGAGGGAAACCCTGTCTTGAAAAACAAACAAAACAAACAAAAAGAGTACTGACTGTTATTCCACAGGACACAGGTTCAATTCCCAGCACCCAACTGCACATGATGTACACACACATACATGCAAAAAAACCTATACTCATAAAATAAAAAATCAACAACAAAATTTAATTTGAAAACAATCTTTCTCTTCTGCACAGCCATGTAACTAGACAAAAATCAGGGGTCATATCACCTAAAGAAAAATAATTCTATTAGGGAGAGTTGAATGTGTCCTCCAAACTCAACAAACCCTTCTTGTTGCCCCTTTTCATTCCCTAAGCAATAGTGTTCCCCAGTGCCTGGCCCCAGATCATTTATTCCTATCTCTGTGCCAATTTTCTGAGGACATCTACACAAATACCACAGCTCTACCTATTCTAATGATTCCCAGATTTTTATATTTAGTCTCTACTTGCCCTGTCTTTTCACATTTCACTTGGATGGTATTATAGAACTTTCCTTCAGGGCATGATGTAGCTGCTACCATCTTAATGAGAGCAGCTCTAATTACCCATACAAGACCCTCAGGAGTCAAGGGAACATCACTAGATCCTCAAGTGAAATTACAGCCACTTCCCTGTACCCTGAATATAATTCTGCTCAGTTACACATTCTTTTCTTCCTGCCTGACAAACAACTGGCTAGTGACAACTGCCAGATCAATCTCTAATCTTCACCTGTCTTCATTCCTGGCCCATGTATTTAAGCACCCAAATAACAGTTCTATCTTGATTAAAGATAGTCATATTAAACATGTCCAAAATTAAGTTTGGTATTTCTCCCCTTGCTTGAATTTATACACCAATTACCCAGGTATTCTAAACTTTGTTACTCTCAACTACTTTTCCTTCTTCACCCTTCATAGTGATTTATGGTGAAGTTGAATTTCAGCTTCCTAACTCTAGCATCCACACCTTCTGTCCACAGCAAGTGTCCTGAGTTTTCTCACACTGGTCCTTCTGTGTCCAGCTCACGGCCACTTGAGTCACATTTTTATTAATTCTTGCTTTTCAAGAACTCTCATTTTTGAAGCCAGAGATATGGCTCAGCAGGAGCCTGCCACCAAGCCTGATGATCTGAGTTTACTCTTCAAAATAGGCTTTGAGGAGAGAACACACTCCAGCAAGTTGTCCTCTCACTTCTAGACATACACAGTGGACAACAACACACACACACACACACACACACACACACACACACACAAAATTCAGTCTCAAAATACAATATTTCATTTATGCAAGAATTTATCTTTTGTTTATTTCACCTGCAATATACTGCTTAATACTTAACAAAGCATTTTTGAATACTTTCTCTAATACATTGAAGCAGACTGGGTTTTTTTGTTTATTTGTTTTTGGGGTTTTTTTGTTTGGTTGGTTGGTTTTTGGTTTTTCAGGACAGGGTTTCTCTGTTCAACAGCCCTGGCTGTCCTGGAACTCACTCTGTAGACCAGGCAGGCCTAGAACTCACAGAGATCTGCCTGCCTCTGCCTCCTGAATGCTGGGATTAAAGGCGTGTGCCACCACACCCAGCCAGACTGATTTTTAAAATCTACAGAACCTCAAATGAATATCAAACATAAACTTAATCTAGTTTAATAACATCTAGATAAGTAATTCTGCCTGCAAATAATTTTCACCTGTACCATATCTTTAGCTTTAGGACCGTGTGCATGCTAGACAAGAGCTCCATTACTAAACTACATCCCTAGCTAAATGGATTATTTCTAAAACAGTAGAACAAAAATAAGCATAAAGGCATATAAAGAAATTAACTCAGCACTCAAATTTACTTTGGCAAATCTCAATAAAACTAAAGCAAAATAATATAGTATGAAAAGTAAAGGTACTTGAGCCGGGCGGTGGTGGCGCACGCCTTTAATCCCAGCACTTGGGAGGCAGAGGCAGGCGGATCTTTGTGAGTTCGAGGCCAGCCTGGTCTACAAAGCGAGTCCAGGACAGCCAGAGCTGTTAAATAGAGAAACCCTGTCTCGAAAAACCAAAAAAAAAAAAAAAAAGAAAAGAAAAGTAAAGGTACTTGAATAAGTAACTTTGTCCTTTAGAGACAAATTATACTTGCTAATTACTCTGCAATCATCCAAATACCATGTTATAGAATGAAGGGTTTTTTTTTGGGGGGAAGCTAATATATGAGTTTGGAGACCAGAGTTGGACATATTGTTTCCTCAACTGCTGCCCACCTTATTTCTTTACACAGGGTTTCTTACAGAACCTGAAGCACACTGATTCAGTTAAACCATATGGCCAGGAAGCTCCAGGAATTTCCCCTAGTCTCTAGTTCCCCAGCACTTGGATTACAGATGCTGTGCTAGGGACCAGGCCCTCATGGCTACACAACAAGCACTTTACCAACTGAGCCATCTCACTATGCCTAAAAAATATAGTTTTAAAATAATGAATTATCAAAATCAAACCGTCATAAAAATTATTGATTTTTAAACTATGTTCTTAATGAATGATGACGTTAGCATAAAAAGTACAAAGCTGAAAAACAGTAAGTGTCCAATAATAATAAAGTCAATGAAGTTGATCCTCAAAAATATAGCCGGTGTGGTGGTGCACACCTTTAATCCCAGCACTCAGGAGGCAGAGGCAGGCGGATCTCTGTGAGTTCAAGCCCAGCCTGGTCTACAAAGTGAGTCCAGGACAACCATGGCTACACAGAGAAACCCTGTCTCAAAAAAATATACATACATATATAATATATATATATAATTCTATCATTAAAAATTATGCTTTTCTGAAGTTCATAGACTAAGAACTTCCTTATCTCATCATTGTTAAGAAAAACAAAGATACTAAAGGCACATTTTTATCTTCTTTATGATTTCTGGACTTTTTAAAATTTATTTTTTTTCTTCAAGTTACATCTCAATCGCAATCCCCTCCCTATTCCCCCCCTCCAGTCCCACCCTCCCACCCTCTTCCCCCTCACCCCCATCTGCTTCCTTTTTTTTTAAAGTTTAAGGTATATCTTCCCCCCCCACACAGCTCCCCCTTTCAGTCCAACAAATGGCTCTTTCTCTTATAACAACAAATACAATACAAAACAACAAAAATAATTAGGCCACAATTATGAGAATTATAAGGCTTAGCATACATTCCCAGTGTCGGTTTCTGGACTTCTTATGTTAACAAAGTTGTAGATTTACCAATAGTTACAGGAATAACACACACCATGGACGCCTTTACCTCATTTCCTCACAGACAAGCTGCATCCTTACAGTACAGTATCACTGTTAGGATGCTGGTATATAAGAAGCCACCATTCTTCTCAGATTTCCCCAGTGCGTGAGCGCTGTGTGTGTGTGTGTGTGTGTGTGTATGTGTGTGTTTGGTGAGATGGGAACACAGCTCAGTTGACAATAGTGCTTGTTTAGTATGTAGGAAGCCCCGATTCCATTTCTAAGACCACATAAACTGGGCATGAGGGTACTCACCTATCATCATAACACTGGAGATAGAGGCAGGAGGATGAGAATTTCAAGGTCACCCTTGACTACATTGTAAGTTTGAGGTTAGCCTGAGCTACATGGGAAAGGGGATGAGGAAAGAAGGGAAGGAAAAAGAAAGGAAAGAAACGGAACAATACAGTAATGAGTTAAGTTCAGTGGCAGAGTACGTGTTTAGCATGGGTGAAGTTCTGGGTTCAAAACATAGCACCGAAGGGAAAGGGGAGCCATGTAGGGGACAATTACCAATAAATACAACATGGATAAATCTCAGTGTATGAATCTAAGTGGAAAGTAAGCCAAACATTTTTTTAAAAAACTGTCTGATTCTATTTATATGCCACTCTAGAAACAATAAAAACATACAGACAGAAAACAGATGTGCAGCCATCAGAGGGTAGGGAGGAAACAGACTGCAAAAGGGCATAAGAGGGCTTTTTACAGGGAAGAAAATGTTCTGTACCTTGATTGTGGTAGTGATTATACTAGTGCATATAGTTGCTTAAAACCACTCCACTGTTCACCTAAGTTTTTTGCACATAAATTATGCTTGAATAAACTACATAAATTACACAGAAATGTAACAGAAAAAAGCATACATTTCATACTTGAGATTATAATTTATGAAATATTCTGAGTTTCACTTAAAAAACAAAAGGAAAGAAAGAAGTCTTCCCTTTGTTCCATGTGGTAAGAAGAGTAGTCATAGTAGCCATAGGATAGAGATAGGACTTGCAAAATCTCAAGCAACTTCTGGGGGGAATCCATGTAATCAGAGAATGGCCAAAGGAAAACACATTGTGTCAGAGACCCTGGGTCAAAGCAGGAGCAGACTGATTTGGAGCATTAAGATGCAAAGGGAGTGCGAGTGAGGATGCCTTCATAAGGCAGAAATCGTGAGTGGGAGGGTGAGTGGGAGGTCAGAGCATGAGCAGATTGAGAAGTGTGTCCACAGAAGCTATCATAAGGAGTCAGAACACAACAAAATCGGGGAGACACTGTGTTGTGGCATTCTGACATGGGTTCTTAGATAAAACAGGGCTGGAAGTGAGGGAGGAGAATATGAAATGAAGAAATAAGACTCAGCTTGGAGAGGAAAGGAGTGGTTATAAACAAAAACAAACAAGGGGTGTGTGTGTGTGTGTGTGTGTGTGTGTGTGTGTGTGTGCGCGCGCGCGTGCGCGCGTGTGTGTATGTAAAGCCAAATTTCTCACTCTTTGAGACGGATACACTATGAGAAAGGCAAATGCTAGCTTGCTGGAGCTGAAGTCAGAAGTACTAGAGTGAGTTCACAGTTTTCAATGTATAGACACAGAAATATAGATATATGTTTATATATACATAAATATATTCTCCAGCTCCAATAATGAAGAGCCTGGGAATAGTTACAACCCAACAATAATAAAGATGCTAGCACTGAGAAATTAGCCTCTGGGAGAAAGCAGGGAGCCCTAGAGAAATTATTGATTACCAGGGCTGCACTTGCTTCATGTGTAAGTGGCCCCATGTCAGAAGCTTAGCACCACAAAGTAGAGAGGAAATGGGTTTAGAGGAAATGGGTACCAGGAATATCTTATGTCAAAAAGTAATGATGCTCAAAGAATGATGGGGACACGTCAAAAGGACATAGAGCCAGATATATGAGCTCTCATTGGTCAAATGACAAAACAATTTAAATATCAAAATAGATGGTCTGAATATCTAGGTCCTCCCAAAATTCCTATGTTGAAGTCCTAAGACCCAAAGTAACAGAACTGCATGAGATCTTTAGAGGTACTCAGGTCTTGGAAGAGTCTTCATAAATATGATCATTCCCTTATTAAAGAGATCCTATAAAACTCATGTGGCCCTTTAGGCCATTGAGGTTAAAATGAGAGCATGACTGTGAGTAAGCAAGCATCCCTCCACTAGACCTCATATTTGTTAGCACTTTAACAGCATAATTAACAAACTAAATGGAATACTTTTTTATCATGAATTTCCTATAGGACAATGTTCTTGTCTGTATAAAATTCACACTAAACTATTCTGAGTGACATGGCATAAACTCAGCAGCTTCCTCTCAAAATGTCCAAAATAAAATAAAGTAAAACAGCAATAACTGTGTACCATACTTGTAACTTTGTTCAAGTTTGTTTCAAATTTGTTGTTAGGGGAAACTGGGCGTGGCCTTTAACCACAGCCCTCAGAAGGCAGAGGAACGCAGATCTCTGTAAATTCGAGGCCAGCCTGGTCTACATAGGGAATTCCAGGGCAGCCAGGGGCTCTGTTGAGAGATCCTGTCTCAAAAAACCAAAATAAGATAAAATTGTTGTTGGTGAAAGGACAATGTAACTAAAAACAAAACTGATTCTCCACACTGCAGTCTAGTAAGACAGACTATGTCATCTTGATAAAAGACTGAAAAATGACTAAGAAACATGACATTTTGGACAGTTAGAAGATTATCTAAATACAGCCCCCGATGCCTTCTCTTTTTATTGTGTGTGCGTGTTCATGATGGCGGGGGCATGCATACTAGGGCCAGAGGACAGCTCTGTGCAATCAGTTCTTGCCTTCCACCTTTTCATGACCCGGGGAATCAAGCTCTGGTCTCCAGGCTTACCCAGCCAGAGCCTTTATCTGCTGAGCCATCTCACAGACAGGCAAGAGGTTCTCTTAAGTGACCTCAATTAAGGAGTGAGAAAATAATGTGAAGGCTCCCTTCTCTGAAATAAACTCTTAGGGATGGATAAATAAAGAGGTGGGTAGAACAATGGTACACTAGTGCTCTCAACGACTAACCATCAGCAAAGCACAACCTAAGAACTTCCTGAGACAAGGAAGGGGCTGGAGGGTTGGTGTCTAAACTTCCTTGCAAGTGTGAAACTGAAATTACCCTGAAATAAAAGCTTTCCCAGTTCTACAATCACCTTTTTATTACATCCCGCTTATCTCTATATAGCAACACAAGGAAGATACAAATAAGAAAATAAGCGTGCGTGAACCCTAAACTCCCGGCTGTGCAAGTCCATCAAAGTATAACAAGCAATGTGTCTTGCCAAACTGTTCCCCGTGAAAAATGCTCTGAGAAATAAAGAGAACAATCAAAACACACGAAAGCCGAGCGGGAGCACCTGCAGCGGCTGGCTGGCTAGCTTTACTTAAGAGAGTCATTTCATTCTGGAACGCCGGCACAGGCGTCCAGAAAGAATTTTCCTAGAAATGGTTCCAAGTACCCGGCGGCGGCCGGCCGGGATGTCCAAGGCCCTCCCGCCCCCCAAGAGGGCAGGAGGAAGGCAGCCGGGACTCCCTGCACTTCCTTTCCGGGAGGACTGCCCCCCAGCGTCACTCTTACTCAGGATGCAGGGCACAAGTGGGTCCCGAGGAGCTCTGCACACTGTGCTCCCGCCCTCCCCGCCCCGCCGGCGGGAGGGCGCGGCCCCGGGGGCCAGCGGCCCGCACAGAAGCGCGTGGCGTGGCGGCGCGCGGGCAGGCTCTCCCCACCGGCCCGGCCAGCCAGCCCCGGGCCCCACCGCGGCCGCGGCCTAGCCCCGCGACCGCCGTCCGGCGATTCCCTCACACACGCCCACCGCCAGTTAGGCTCGGCCGCGCCGCGAAGGCCGACACCCGGGGCCCCGCCGCTCCTCCACCGTGGGGACCCGGCCCTCCCGCCTCCCCGCCTCCCAGCCACGACGCCCGGCCCCGCGGAGCCCACTGGACGGCTGCCGGGGGCGGAGGCGAAGCCCGGGGGCGGCGCCCGCCCCACACCCTTACCTGGCTTCTCGTGGTCGTAGCCTACCACAATGAAGTAGTCGGCCAGCCGAGCCATGACCGCCGCCGCCGCGCCCGGGAAGCGGGCTCCCGTCGCCGTCCTCGCCGCCGCCGCCGCCTACCCGGCCCGGGCGAGCTCAGCATTTTCCCCTCAGCGGCTGTAGCGGTAGCGGCGGCGCTTCAGCCATGTTTGACAACCGAGGCGCGCAGTGCGCCTGCGCCGGCGCCGTGCCTCGCGCCCGCCCCTCCCCCGCCCCACCCGAGAGGGTTCGCGAGCCCACGCGACGCTCAGGGGCCGCTCGGACACGAGGCTCGGGAAGTGGGCGGCGGGGCGCGGCCTGGCCACGCGCCGCCACCGAGGCCGCGCGCTTTCAGGCCCCGCTGCTGCCTCAGCACCCCCTTCCCTGTTCTTTATTTCCCTGAGCTGGGGTCTTCCCTTCCGCCGTCTCCCTCCCTTTTGCAGTTGGGGGGAAAGGGCATGGAGGGGCGCGGGGTCACTTGGAAACTTTGCTCTTTTCTGCTGCTTGCTGCCCCCAGCAGCACGGATGAGATTCTCCCGCCCTCGGCTGGAAGCTTGGAATTTGCATCGCCAAGGCTTTTTGCTGCACGTTTCCTGTTTATGTTGTGCAGATGGGAATTTTAGAAACATGCCACCGAGCAGGCCGGGGAGGAAAAGACTTGCGCAATCTTCAGAGGCGCCTATGCTTTCAGGGCTGCCTGGGCTGGGGGCGGTCGGCTTGGGCTTTCCTCTGCGTGCCCGAGGGAGTTGTGTTCCACCTAAGAACAGGGCATCCCCGGGATCCTCCTGAAATAGGCCGGTCCCTCCCCGGGGAGCCCCGCCTGCTTGACTTTCATTGTCTTTTTCACTGTCTCAGGGCTCTGGTAGCTGAAGCAGGTGTTAACTTCGAAGTTGCCCCGCTGCAAATACGCATCAGAATAAATTTGTAGGGCTCTTCGCCCAATCTAGAGATTATGCAAATCGACTGTGTTTTTAAGAAGTATCCCCAGCCGGGCGTGGTAGCGCACACCTTTAATTCCAGCAGAGGCAGAGGCAGGTGGATCTCTGTGACTTCAAGGCCAGCCTAGTCTACTGAATGAGTTCCAGGACAGCCGCGATTACTCAGAGAAACCCGTTCTCGAAAAACCAGAAAGGAAAGAAAGAAAAAAGAGAGATCCCCTATTGAGGTTTTCGAATCTGGGTGGCACATCACTTGGATGAGTTTACTTTATCACTTCTGAGTGGTCATAAAATTTTATCAGAACATGTATGCGAATTAAGACTGAAGTTCTCGGCACCTGTGGTTTAGAAATGATCTTTGTGAGGACATCATTCACTGTGGGTTTGATCCTTAATATATTGTATATAGTAGGTCCTAATGTGTTTAGTGCGACACACACAGCCTCTTGCCAAAGACTAGCAGAAAGCTAATGACTGGAGCTGTGAACTCAAGAGTCCAAAGGGTCATCGTCTCAGCAGCTCTGATCGACTGGTTCTCTTTTCTTGGCCAGTGTTCCTCTTCCTGCTTCCGTGCTGGGAACTGAACTCCTTAAGGCCTCATACATGCTAGACAAACCTTCTACCATTAAGCTATATTCCCAGTGAAAGACTAGATTTTTTTCAGCACGTGTCTGAGAGGGTTGGGCTATGCTAGAAGAACTGAAACTGAAGAGGTACTTTAACTCAGGACCTGGTTTGGAAATGGCTACTAGTCAGACGGAGGGAGTCAGCAGAATTGCAGTGATGAAAAATGGGCTGGTTCTCAAAATAATGAAAGCAAACAAAACTACCCACCACACCTCATATAGAAAATTTCCCAATTAGCTTCCCTGGGAGTTCTTCCTCCACTTTTTCAGTAAAGAGTAATTTCATTTCCTCTAGGGACAGGCCATTCCACTGCTTAATAGCCATGTTAGAAAGTTCTTCCTCATTACGTCAGAGTTGTCCTCCTGTAACCGCCCTCATTGTGTTCTCTGAAGCTACTGGGTAGAGGAGGGACACTACATGACTGTTTGATTTTTAAAACAATTATTGGAGGGTTCCCCACAAATTTAACCTTTTAAAAATTTTGGATAAGGGACTGGAGAGATGACTCAGCAGTTGAGAGAACTGTGCTGCTCTTCCAGATGACCAGATTTGATTCCCAGCATCCACTTGACTGTTCACATCATCTGTAACACCAGAGTTGCATGGAGTCCAATAGCCTTTTCTGGTCTCCTCCAGAAACAGGCAAGCATGTGGCACATGAACATGCAAACATCCATACACATAAAATTTAAAAAAAATCTTTTTTTATAACTGGCATAAAATTTATATATTATAAAATGAAATATACACTTCAATGGCATTTAATATCTCACTGTTGGACCATGACCACATCTATCTAGTTTCAAAACATTTTCTTCACCCAAAACCCATTAAAGACATTCCCATTTCCCTCTCTAGGCCCTGTCAATAACCCCTTGCTTTCTGATTCTATGGGTTTGCCTGTCGTAGATATTTCTTATAACTTGAATTGCAAAGTATGTGACTTTTTGTGCCTGAGGATCTCATTTGGTATATTGTTTCCTAGGTTTTTAATTTTGTTTCATTACTTTGTTTTCTGAGACAGGTTTCTCTGTGTATCCCTGGCTGTCCTAGAACTCTCTCTGTCGAGCAGGCTGGCCTCAAACTCACAGAGGTCTGCCTGCCTCTGCCTCCCAAGTGCTGGGATTAAAGGCAAGGAGGCATCACCTCCTGCCTTGTTTCCTAGTTTTATCCCTGCTGTGTCTTCAGTACTGTCTTTAACTGCATTGTAGCATCAGTACTACATTCTCCCTTACTGCTGAATAACCCTCCACTGTATGTACAAACCATGCATTACTATCCACTGGTGGGTTGGGATATTGTTTCTACTTTATGGGTACTGGCACTGTGACCATGTATAGAAAGTATGTGAGTATCGATTTGCAATTCTTTTGGTATATCCTTATATAAAAACGAGTGCACCACCACTGCCTGGCCTAATAGGTATGAATTATTAACCTTTGTTGTTGCTCTTAAGACTAGATTATCCTTGAACTCTGGATCCTCCTGCCTAATCCCCCCCCCCCCCAATACTGAGGTTAACAGCATGGAATTAACCATCAGGCCTAGCTGAATGTCTTACTGCCCTCTTGATTTATATTTCTTTAGTGACTCATGATGTTGAGCATCTTTTCCTGTGTACATCAACCATTTCTAAACCTTCTTTAGAGAAATATCTATTCAAGTCCTTTGCCTAACCACACACTCTTCCCACCCTGCTAAGGGTCTAACCCTTGGCTTCCCCCATGCTAGGCAAGCTCTGTTCTGTTAAGTCATCCCCCTAACCCAGCCCTGTTCGTTTTTGCTGTGTTTGTGTACTCTAAAAACTAGATCCCTATCAAATATAAACTCTGAAGATAATCATGTAGACTGTCATGTCATCTTCTTGATTTTCCCCTTTCACTCACAAAAGTATTTAACTTTGACAAAGTCTAAACTTTTATTGGTTTTCTATTATTTTTGTGTCATATCTAAGAATCCATTGTTGAATTTAAGACCATGAAGCTCTACTTCTGTGTGAGCAATGCATAATTATAGTTCTTATATGTGAGCCTTTGATCCATTTTGGGTTAACTTTGTAATGGTAGGGTTCTCATGTTACTTTTTTTTTAAGATCTATGTTTATTTTTTTTGTGTGTGTATCTCTGTGTGTATACATATGTTTGTGTGTGCTTGTAATGACCAGAAGAGGGTGTCAGAGCCCCCAGAGCTGGAGTTATAGGCAATTGTGAGCTACCCAGGATAGATGCTGGGAACTGAATTTAGTTCCTTGGATTAGAATCAAGTTCTCTTAACCAGTGAGCCATCCCCCATTTACTTTTTAAATGCATATTTTTAAAATTCTATTTGCAAATATTGGCATTTTTCTTCTGATACTAGGAATAAAACCTGAGGTAATCAGTATTCTTTCTACTAAGCAACATTCCCACCCTGCAAGTTTGTTTTAATTTTTTTCACTTTATTGAAGTTGTTTTTCAAACCTAGAATCAAGTGCTATCTTCCCAGGTATATTTATTCTATTAAGGTCTTAGGTAGACTAGTAGACATTTAAATGGCTGTTTTGTAAATGAGGTTTTCCCATGTCCTGAGGTTTATGCCTAATGGTACTGTGTGTTCCTATCTACACATGAACACATTAGCATCCACTGAACTATACTTTGCTTTCTCACCCAACAACTGCCAGGCTGCTGAAACTGATAAGCCTGGACAAGGCAGCCTGATTGCTGAAGCTGGCTGAAGGCCATCCCATCCCCTAAGATAACTACCATCATCTTTCACTAACAAGGGAGAGAACAAAGCAAGTCCAGATTTGTTTTGCTAAAGGCTGGAAGCAGCAAGGGGGGAAGGCCCTACAGCACAGCAATGAAACATACACAAGAGAGATGATGGTCTCTCTTGCCTTAGAAGACAAAATGGAGCTGATTCCTAGTGAGGAGGATTTCTCACCCCAGTACTCCTCCAGTGGGCTGTGGTGGAGTAAGTGGTTTAACTGTACAGTCATTTCAAGTGCTTCCTGTGGTTAGCCACCACAGTTCAGGGAGGCAGAATGAGAGTTGGATTTGACCATATGTCCTGGAGGCACAACCAGGGCCCCTTCAAATTGCTTCTGCCAACCCATAACAAAGGAGACTGAGAGCTGTGGTGGAAAATTCCCTGACTCATTGCCACATCTCCAACCACTCAGTTGCCTAAGCGAGAATCCTAATGACTGCTACCCTTGATGCTGGTCTTTCTCTCAGCCCTGAATTCGTCCTACTTCTCACATCACTGTCATCTCCCATCTTGATAGCTATTAAACCGTCTTTATCTGTTTCCCTGTTCATTGGTTCCATGTATGTAAAATATGGTTTTATATATGTAAAAGTTTTTTTTAAAAGATCAGGTTTTATGTATCTCAGGCTAGCCTCAAACTTGCCAAGCACTCAAAGATGACCTTGAACTTCTGGTCCTCCCTACTCTATCTCCTTGTGTGTCCCAAACTCCAGGTTTCACGTATGTAAGGCAAACACTTTACCAACTGAGCTACATTCCAAGTCCTTATATATAAAACCTAAAGACAAAAATCAAGCTATTGACCCTGTCTTAGAATTATTTGTGTACCAAGCACATTATTTTTGGGATGCAGGGAAGAGGACTTCAGAGATGGCTAACTGAATGTGTGTCATAGGCCATTGAATCCCGACATTCATTTGAAGTGCCCATGACTGTGCCAGCTACAGTATTAATAAGTACCATGAGGTTTTAGAGCCTGCTTTTACTTAGATTGCATGTTTAGTGAACAGGTCTTGGCAACATAATTTGTAGAGTTCAGTACAAAATGAAAGTGAAGGACCCCTTGTTCAAAAATTAAGACTTTCCAAAGAGCTTTAGCAGAACATTAAAACAAAGGCAGGCCCTTCTGAGTGCAAATCCCATGCACTTGAACAGGGTGCATTTCCACAAAGCTGGCTGTGTTGGTGCAATGTGTGTACACACTGGAGTGAGGAGTTGGGTGGATGCTGATCTACCTTGGATGCTACAACCTTTCCTCCCTTCCTGTTCTTCTTGCCCATCCACCACATTCATTAGTTGAGGTGATATTCTCCTTTTCTTGGTGTTATTCTTGAGCTGACAATGGGACCCAGAGTCTTGTGCATGCTTAGCACATGATTTACCACTGAGCTACACCCCCCAGCCTCAAAATAATCTTTGGTTGTTGTTGAGAGGATCTCGCTAAATAGCCCAAAGGATACAGTCTTTCTGCTCCAACCTCCTGAGTGCTAGAATGACAGAAGAGTACTGTAGAAATAAATATAACTAATTAAACTATTTACCCAGTATTTATATTATCTTTAATTGGTTCAGCGGTGTTAATCCTTAACCTGCCATTATAAATGAATACACACAGACACCGGGTGGATCTTAACAAGTCTAGTCCTGGGTTGCGCAATCCTAGCCCATCTAAGCTAGCTCATAATTCTATTACCCAAATATAACTCCATATATACATACGTCCCTTTGGACTATTATTCTCCACACTAAGTCCATGTTCCAAGCCACGTGGAAGGATCTTCTTTAATCTACCCCATGGCGTGTCTTCCTTGTTTACTCTTGGCTTCTCCTCCCACCTTCTTGTTCCCAAGATGCTCTGTGTCTCCCAAAAAGCCCGCGAACCTTAATCCCACCTATCTCTGTCTTTGCCCAATCTCCAGGCATCAGCATTTATTTAACCAATCAGAGTCAATTAAGTAACAGACAGCAAACAGGACAAATTAACATTTAGAATGCTTAACACCACCTCATCAGAGTACCTTTATGCCCAACACTCAAAACTATCTTTTAAATTTTGTTTATAACATTTTTTTAATTTCTGAAATCTTATTAAATATACATGACAAATGGATCTTCGAGATAAGAGTGCATCAAATAATTGCTCTCCTGTTTTCAAACCCCTTGTCTTGGTTACTTTTCTATCATGACCAAGGCAACTTAGAGTAGAGACAACAGGTTAGGTACCTAGAGCTTCGGAGGGTGAGTCCAGGGCCATCGGGATGGGGACCATGACAACAGATAAGCAGGCAGGCACAGCACTAGAGCACTAGCTAAAAGCTTACATCCTGATCAACAAGCATGAGGCAGAGAGCTAACTGGGAATGATGTGGGCTTTTAAAACCTCAAAGCCCACCCACAGTGACACACCTCCTTCAACAAGGCCACGCCTCCTAATTTTTCCAAAAACAGTTCCACCAACTGGGGATCAAATTTTCAAAAGTATGAGTCTACAGAGGTCATTATCATTCAAACAACCACACTCCTCAATAGCTTCCTATGTAGCCAAGTATTAAATTCAAATTTTTCAATGTCCCAAAGTGTCCCAGGTACTCAGATTCTTGTAGGTTTTTATTGTTGTAGTTGTTTTGTTTTTGCAAAGCTTCATATAGCCCAGGTTGACCTTGAATTCCTGACCTTCAGAAAACTCCTTCTACAGGCATGTGTTGCCACACTTGCTTTGTGACCTCTTTTCTTTTTAAGGTTTATTATTTTTTATCTTTTGTGCATATAAGTGATAAGAGTGTTTCACTTGGATGTGTATAAGTGTACCTTATACTCCAAGAGGTTATAAAGTGTCACATCCCCTGGAACAGGAGCTACAGAAGATTGTCAACCAACATGGATATACTAGGAACTGAATCCAGGTCCTCTGCAAAAGCAGAAAGTGTTTTTAAATCAGTAGCCATCTCATCTGTCAGCCTCTGTGATGTCCTCTTCAATCTCTTTTCATCCCTCTCTTCTTCTGAGGCATTTTTCAAATAAATTCACCTCCTTTCATTTTCTCTGCTGAACTAAAATGTTCTCATCTCTGGGCCTTTGTACATGTTCTTCCTTCCATCTACAGTGTTAGGTCCCTCTTGCTTTTCTTTAGACTACTTACTGGGATTTGTAGCACTGTATACATGCCTATGCTTGGTCGACGGGTTTGTTTATGGTGGATTATTACCCCACAAGACTGTAAGCTTATAGAGAGAAAGAATGATGTTTGCATATGAATCATTGCTGTGTGTTCAGGACTTAGCACAGTACTGAGTACCTAATTCACAAACACTAACTATCTAGGAAAGTGCAAATGACCTTTTAAATAGTACATGCCTTTAACAAGGTCTTCATAATCTAATAGTAATACAGAATTCCTACCTAGAGGATGGGAGGAGGTAGCATTTTATTTGTTAATGCCAGTTATTGTGCCATCTGTAACAAATTTCTCCTGAAGTCTTTTTTTTTTTTTTTTTTTTTTTTTTTTTTTTTTTTTTTTTTTTTTTGGTTTTTCGAGACAGGGTTTCTCTGAATATCTCTGGCTGTCCTGGACTCGCTTTGTAGACCAGGCTGGCCTCGAACTCACAAAGATCCACCTGCCTCTGCCTCCCAAGTGCTGGGATTAAAGGCGTGCGCCACCACCGCCCGGCTCCTGAAGTCTTTTTATCCTGTTCTGTTACTACTGTTAGTAGCACAGCCTTCTGTATGTCTGTTGCCTTCTCTGTGTTCTCTTTTATTTATCCTAAAACAAGTTACATTCTTCGAGCTTTAGTGAGGTTTAGCATCTGGCTCAATCCTGTGCAAAGACGATCTGCCTGTTTTGTTATTTTTTTTTTTTTTTTTTGGTTTTTCAAGACAGGGTTTCTCTGAATATCTCTGGCTGTCCTGGACTCGCTTTGTAGACCAGGCTGGCCTTGAACTCACAAAGATCCTCCTGCCTCTGCCTCCCAAGTGCTGGGATTAAAGGCGTGCGCCACCACTGCCCGGCTAATCTGCCTGTTTTGTACAGAAGCTAGGAATGCAGCTCTGTGCTAGAACACCTGCTTCACATACTGAGGGAAAGAAGGAGGAGGAAGAAGAGGAAGGGGAGGGGAAAGAGGAGAGGAAGAGGAAGAGGAGAACCAGAGCATTGCTTTTCCTTCTGCAGATGCTCTGCCTCAAAGACAGGATTAACAGTCTTTCTGTCTCTGCCACTCCGAACAAGACAGAGAACAGTGCTGTTTTTTTGCTGTTAGTTTTTAACCTGGTCCATCTCCTGACATTCACTGTATACCTACTTTATACTTAGTTTTCTGTACCTGTTCATTTCCTGGGAAGAATCTATATTTCATTAAGTCTTATGAGAAATCAGATCCCCGGAAAATGCCCAGGGCTTTGCATCCTGCCTTACTTAACCCCAGGAGACCAAATCCACACAGCTGATTGTGTCCTCTCTGTAAACCACTTGATGTTATGACTTCAGGATGCATCTTGAACCTTGTTTTCAAGAAAATGTTGTAAACAAGCCCTAAGCTTAACAGGCATTTTGTGCCTTGTGAATTAAAAAAAAAAAAAGCATCATAAATTTTCCTGTCTGAACAGAGGCATCTGAGATCATTGTGCAGTGCATTGAGTTGCTCTCATGTCAGTCAGTAGCATCTCTAGTGCTATTTATTGTTTCTCATTACTTTTCTAAAGACCCAAGAATGACGACACTAGTGTTAGGGACTGTGTACACACTGTTAACTAACAAAATAAAACCACACGTTCAAAACAAACAAAACCTCCAAATATTGCTAAGAATTCGGTTCAGATTTAGGCCCTAAAAAGTAACTGAGTTAGAATGTGAGGAAGACATTGAAATGCCATTATTCAGCCAGCTTTTAGAGTAAATATATACATATGTCTGTAAATATGATGGCAGGATGTACACACCAACACAACTTAAGAATTCTTGGGCACACACGCAAAGTAAACCTTCATTAACCAGGATTTTTTTCTTTTCTGTTTTCTTGCCTGGAAGATTTTAGCATGTCACTTCCTCCCTTGCTCAGTGTGACTTTACAGTCATCTAACTTGAATGGATACACTTCTGCGAATGCACAGCCAGAAGGACCTTTGCTGCCTCACCTCCAGACCTTGAACCTAAAATGCATTCGAGTGATTTCCTTTTTCCCTTGTACTGGTGATTAAGAAAGGCAACCCACTTTCACAAAACGGGAGGGAAGAAGTAGACACCCAGACTTGGCGAATTCCCCATCTATTTCCTGCTTACACCCTTCAGCACTTTGGGGAGCACATTGGCAGAGGTTCCCCACCCACGCAAACCACAATCATACACGCGCTTTCTAAGATTCTCTAACAAAATTCTCCGAGTTGCCAGTCCTGGACCGTGCCTGAAAAAAGAATTGGCTTGGTTCTCAGGCGACAATCTCTAAGTGCCAGCGCAGCGAAGAGCACCCAAGCTGATAAGGCGCGTGCCAAGGTGCTCAGGTGGGAATTCTTGGCACAGTGCCAGTAGATTGGCACTGGCACAGGAGCTTGGTGGAGCCAAGCCTTCCACAATTGGGCTCTGTTTGCTTCCTTGTTGAAGCCACCTGTGGCTCAAAAAGTTTGAGAGGTTGGGGGTGTAGTTCCGTTGATAAGAGGTGGAGCAGAAGAATCAGAAATTCAAGGTCATCTTCTGGCTATTTAGTTTCAGGCCAGCCTGGGCTACAGGGGACCCTATTCAAATACTGATGACGATATGATGATAATAATAGTAATAATCTCAATACGTTTCAGCTAAGAGCATATTTGGCGATCATGTCTCAAGCCAGAGCTAACCTCAGGTCATCCATAGTCCTCAAAGAGGAAGCAACGAGGTCCAGCTCGGCAGGATTATCTGCAGACAGACCCCTCAAGGCTGGTAGAGACTGGAGAGGAGGCGTCCAGCTCACGAGACTTGCACTGGCTGTGGGCCAATGCCCGGCTGTCCTTGACTTAGGCAGGCTGGGCCAGGGAAATGAAAGTAAAACCTGATGCGGCCGGACCCAGCTGGAAGTTGGCTACAGGTAGGTTGCATTCTCAGAGAGACTGACAGCCGCTGAGGTCGACAGACAGTCCTGGGATGAAGTGAAAGGAAAGTCAGGGAAAGGGACAGAAGTGAGAAAAACCTATGGTGAAGTTTGGGTTCCTGGGAACCCCGCAGAGCTCTGCGCTACCTGGACTTGGTGGTGTAGACACACCAGTGCCTGGCTGGGGCTGCTTCGGTCACTGTCCCGTGGCCCAGAAGACCCTAAGGCGGGGCAATTCATCCAGCTATAGACCTTCCCACATCCGTGTCCCCGGCCCCTATCTACCAAAAGCAGAATCTGGAATCTGTCCGTCCGTCCGTTCGCCGCCCCCCCCCCGCCCTAACCCCGCCTCAGGCGGAACTCGGATCTCTTCTTCTAGGAAGAATTCCCAGAATAAGTAATCAGAGTCAGTGCGGCCATTTCTTCCCCAGGTGCAATGTCCACGGTTCAGTCTGGAGAGTGACAAGTGGGCTGAGCCAGAGCAGTGCTCAGCCCAGACCTTGCTTTGAGCAAGGTCCGCGGGACACACTGCTGGCCGGCTTTGCGTTTGGTCTCAGAACACTTAATGGCAGATCAGGTAGGAAGCTTGGAGATCTGCTGGCGGCGCTAGGAAAAGGACATGACTTATCTGTGTCCAGATCGTCAGGCCTGGGGACTAGGAATGTCTTTAGGTTCGGGACCTTCTGGAGACCTTCAAGCCGAGCTGCGCCTGGTTGCCCGGTTTGGCCCTAGAAAGGAAGAAAATGAACTCAAGAATCTGTGAAGAGCACAAACGAGAAGCAAACGTGTTCGAACTGATTCATCATGAATTAGCACATATCTCTGGGCGGGAGCTGGAATTCTCCTCTTCCCCCTGATGAGAATAGTGACCCCAGCCAGAAAAATTTGGGCCGCCGCACCCAAGTCTTTTGAGTTTGGACTCCATAGCTTCACACCTTGAGAGTGACTGGGCACTACACTTGCTCTCTCTGAACTTCACTTTTATACATGAGAACCCCAGCTCAGGAGTGTATGTAAAGATCAAAAGAGGTTGGGATCTGGCTGGGATTTGCCAACAGTAAAGCGATTAACATACGTGAAGCATTAGTGTGCTTCCAGTCAGTCAATCCTCACGTTTACAATGGGTGATTGAAGGCGGGCTGGCCAACTCTCAGGTTATAGCCTTATAAGGCATAATAGTATTACGACGAAAACAAAACTATTGCTCTTCCTAATTTTGGCTATTCCTGTATTTCCAAATAGGAATGTGAATTCTCAATCTTCAGATAACTACCCTCTCCAAACCCCAATTTTCAATTGAGCTGTTTCCAGCTTTCCCCTTATTACAAAATCTTAAGAGCTAGCCCATCGAGAAACCCTTCAGTCTCAGCTACTGTCAGCGGGACATAGCCTAACCCTTCTAGGTGTACCCGGGCGGGCAGAGGTGAGGGTCGAGGCTCAGTCAGGTGCTAAGCAGGCAGAGGCGCGGCCCATTTGAGGCCACAGCTCCCCAAGTCCAAGTTTTAGGTTAGTCGTGTGCCCCGCCCGTCCCCGAGTTCTTGAGGCTCTATCCAGAAAGCTCAGATCAGCACTCCAGGCTGTAGAGATTCTGGGAAAAGGATTCCCCCTACCCAAGTTGTTCTGGTCCTTTCCTTCTCACTGTTTGAACCCTATGCCAGGAAATTAGAGCAACGAAAGTCCTGCACCAGTCTAATCTCTCAGAGATGATCTCTGAGATGCCTGGCCACAAGGGACCTCTACTCCTACCCCCATACCCACAGGCAAGCCGCTGGGTAGATCTGATCTTAGAAGCGAGCGCACTGAGGAAAGGGAAGGCTTCGGGGCAGAGCAGGCCCCGCCCTCCCTGAGCGAGTATAAAAGGCTGGCGCTGGCGCTGGCTGTTCAGTGGTTTCTTGGTGACACTAGGCAGAACAGCTCCAGCGTTAGGGCTCCTGGTTTCTCATCGCACTCAGTTTTGGACTTTGGGGTTTTGCCACGGTCAGAAGGACGTCTCGGACTTTCTCCTTCAAGTGTTTGGCAACTTACTCCTTCAGCAGGTAGGAATCGCTGGCCTCCAGCGAGTTGGGAGGGGAGCCGCTTTGCCAAAGCCCCAAAAGTTGCAGCGCTGACAAGGAGAACAGCCCAATTTGGAGGGACCCACTGTACACCTCCTGTCCCACGTCTAGCTCACGCACACAGCTGCAGCTCTCCTGAGATCCCTCTCTACCTTGGGACATGATCCTAGGAGTTGAGTTGGGAACCTCTGGAAGCCTGACACTGTGCAACGGCTTCCTCTGCCTTGCTTGTCACCCACCCGGCCAGTGCAAAAGCCTCCGGTGCCTCTCTGCGCCAGGGGGAGATAAGCAGCTGAGCCCAGCCGAGCGCCGCCAAGCTTCCCCCGCTCCTGCCGCCGCCCTTCGTGCCCCGCCGGGACTGTGTAGCTGGCCCGGTTGCTCACACTAGGCTTCTTGCTCCTTTCCAGAGTAGCTGAGCATCGCCGCAGAATGAAGCTGGTTTCCATCATCCTGATGTTCCTGGGTTCAGTCGCCTTCCTAGGTGCTGACACCGCACGGCTAGACACGTCCTCGCAATTCCGAAGGAAGTGAGTTTGGGGCAGTGCCTTCCTTCAGTCCTAATACCTGGCAGCAAGGGAAAATTGAGGGATGGTCTGGAGGGGTTAGAAGGAAGTGGAGACAGGAGCTGGATAGGACATCACTTGAACAGAAGCCAAACGCATCTGCTTGTGTTTCCTAGGCTGAATAAATGGGCTCTAAGTCGAGAGAAAAGGGAACTGCAAGCAGCCAGCAGCTACCCCACGGGACTCGCTGATGAGAAGACAGTCCCTACCCAGACTCTTGTTCGGCTTCAGGACAAGCAGGCCACATCTCGGAACCCGCAAGCCAGGTAACTATGCCCTCAGCAGAGGATGTGCCCTCTCTACTACCTGGCCCCGGGGATTATCTGGGCAGGACTGAAGCTCCGGTGGAGGGAGCAGGTTCCAGGTCCCTCGGGTTCTTTATGGCTTTGGTCCCAGGTGATTAGGGCCACAGCCCTAGTTGATGAAGTTTCAAGTGTCCTTTCTCCTCTGCAGCACTCAGAGCGTAGCCCACATTCGAGTCAAACGCTATCGCCAGAGCATGAACCAGGGCTCCCGCAGCGCCGGATGCCGCTTTGGGACCTGTACAGTGCAGAAATTGGCCCATCAGATCTACCAGCTGACAGACAAAGACAAGGATGGCGTTGCCCCCAGGAACAAGATCAGCCCTCAAGGCTATGGCCGCCGGCGCCGGCGTTCCCTGCCCGAGGTCCTCCGGGCCCGGACTGCAGTGTTCTCCCAAGAACAGAAACACGCAGCCCCAGCCTCCCGGGGACACGGAGTCATCTCTAGGTTCTTCAGGATTTAGGTGCGGGTGGCAGCATTGAACAGTCCGGCGAGTGTCCCATTGGCGCCTGCGGAATCAGAGCTTCGCACCGGGGCAAACTGAGACAATCTTGCAGAGATCTGCCTGGCTGCCCCTAGGGGAGGCAAAGGAACTCAAGATCAAGCCAGGTTCACGACAGAAACTGAGAATTACAAGCTGATACCCTCCGGGCAGGGGTCTGAGCCACTGCCTTGCCCACTCAGAAACTGGTTTCTCACGGGGCATAAGCCTCATTACTACTTGAACTTTCCAAAACTTAGCGAGGAAAAGTGCAATGCTTGTTGTACAGCCAAAGGTAACTATCATATTTAAGTTTGTTGCTGTCAAGAGGTTTTTTTTTTGTAACTTCAGATACATAGAGATATTTTTGTACGTTATATATTGTATTAAGGGCATTTTAAAGCGATTATATTGTCACCGTCCCCTATTTTAAGACGTGTATGTCTCAGCGAGGTGTAAGGCTGTTTGGTTCCTTGTGTGTGTGCGCGTGTGTGCGTGCGTGCGTGTGTGCGTGCGTGCGTGCGTGTGTTTGTGTGTGTGTGTGTGTGTGTGTGTAAGGTGGAGAGCGCCTGATTACCGCCTGTGGAAGAAAAAAACATTGTGTCTCTTATAATCTATTTACATAAAATATGTGATCTGGGAAAAAGCAAAACAATAAACTGTTTCAATGCTGATTCATTCTCGGTTCATGTATCTAGGAAAGGATGGTCTTGGTTTGGGTCGGCCTGGGAGTGCTGGGATCTTGCTTCTTGTTTTGGGAAGACTGAACCGCAGTGTGGGTGCAAGCCAACCTCTCTATGCACGGGCTTATCATCACGAGCTCTGTTGTCTATGTGGGTGCGCGAAGCGCGCGTCCTGAGTGGGAGTTAAGATCTCTTGGAGACACTCGAGTTCATCACCTTTGGGCGGGGTTGGGTAGGGTGGGCCCTAATAGGCGAACCTGGGCTCCCTAGGTTGCGCAACATACTCCCAATTTTATGGGGTTGCTCACTGAACCTGAGCTAAGGCGTTTTTTGGAGATTTACGGAGGTGATCTTCGAGGCTTTCTAAGCAGAGAGTTTATGCTGCAGCTGCGGGTGTTAAAAGTTATTCCGGCAAAATGTTCACACATCTCTGGGAAACCCTGTTTGCATCCCAAGTTCTCACTGGCCCTAGCATCCATAAACGGGGCTGTGGCGCCCCCTGCTGGCCGTCGCACGGGGTTGCCAAGAGTGGTGGTGTAGTACGTGCCGTTTAATAAGTTCTTCTACGTGGGAGTCAGCACATAGCCTTAATGAAAGAGGAAAGAAAAAAAAAGAAGAAACAGTTTGCAGATGCCAGTTGGGCTCCTCCCCCCCCCAACACTCCCCCTCGACCTGCACGCGGGCTCGCTGTACCGGGACAGTGACTCAGCGCCCACACGCTGCGCAGTGAGCGGCTGCTGGCCAGAGGCAGGCCGGATGGACGTGCAGCCTGAACCGTGCGCCTCCGAGGGCTTGAGACCTTCATTGTTCCGTCGCCCCTTCTAGTTCTCCTCTTCCTTCCTCTTTCCCAAGCCTTTTTCATGCTCTCTTCACTTCTCTCTAGCCTTCTCTCCCGCTTTCCTTCTTCCTTGCTGTCAACTCCAGATCCGGTGAGGAGTGCTAGACTCTAAGCTTGAAGGCCAAGGGCACAGGGACTATTAGAAAGGGAGGCTAAGGTGGCGCCATATACCTGCCTACGTAGGAGGCCCGGCCAATTGGCTCACTTAGCTAATCTCCAAAGATCAATTACTGTGCTTTCCTGAAAGTTTTGCTGACCATTTGGACATACTGAATTGCCTGTACCCCTCTAACTGGTTTAGGATCTCTGGAAGCTGTTTGGTTTGGAGGATGGAACCATTTGGGGATGATATTACAGGGCCCCAGCTATGGGGCTGTATGGTTCTTTTCCCTTGCAAAAGAAACCTAAAAACACAATGAAAAGCACTGGGCCTGGGTCTGAGTCCACACACAACCTGTTAGAGGCCGCTCCTGCTTCAGAAGAAAGCAGCCTATGGCGTATAGAAATCCCCGAAAGGGGATGTTGACCCCTGACTCTAGACAGTATCAGTCCTGTCCAGTTCCGTGTCCTGTTTGATCTTAATAGTTTCATGAGGCTCCCAGCCACCAGTAGATCATAAATGCAGCGACAGACCAGCCTGGCCCCAAGGACTTCTGGCTAAGTATTTGCCTGGAACTGTGCCAGGCACTGAAGAGGCACAGGGCATGTATGAAAGAGAAAATGACTAGAAGCTCCAGTCCTGCAACTTCCGTGCCGGTGGGTTCAGGGTGGTCTGAAGGGGCTACCGGAACCGCTAGGACCAGAGACCACCTTGGCCTCATTGACAGCGGTTCAGACCTCTCATTCATTTTCTTTCTTTAAGCCAAGTTTTGTCCCGTAACCACAGAGCCCTCCAGCCAAAACCTCACTCTGGCAGAACTTCAACCTTCCAGACAAAGCTGCCAAAGACAGGTTGGGCACCGGCTTAGGGGCAGCTGGGAGCAGGGAACAGGCATCTAGCCTTCGTCTGAGGGAGTCTTATGACCTCAGGGAATTCAAGGCAAGTATAACCGCAGTGGTTCAACCCTGAGAGTAAGTGAACAGCTGTTCAGCTGGAGTCTTTCCGATGGCTAAACCTGTGACTTGAGACATTTCTCAGCAGACAGAGACCCTCTTATGACCAGCCTGGTACAGCATTTGGGATTAACCAAAGGTCACCATGAAGCCTTGGGCCCTTCTCTGGATGGAAGCTGTTCAACTGGCCTTTTGGATTTTTTGTTTTTTTCATAAGGTGCTGAAGGTTATCAGGATAGGGCCTCCTGATGCCAAGAACACATCATTTATCAGCGGTGTTGAGTCATTTGTGAGCTGATTTGAACCTGTCCACAGCTGAGAAGTAGTCACAGTTTTATCTTGTGCTACTGTTATTGGCAGTGGGAATGGCATTGTCCATTTGTAATGAACCAAGGGTACCAGGCAATTTCTTGAAAATTCAGCACCAACAGGTTGTCTACACAGCTAAGGGTGGAAAGGAGAGATGGGGTGGAATGGAAACCAGTTCTGTTTTTAGTCCTTGCTTGGTGTCAGATACTGTCCTAGCCACTTTATATACCTTATCTCACCAAGTTCTTACAGTGGCTTCATGAAGTAGGTGTTATCATCTCTAGTAGTAGATAAGGAAACTGAACCTCAGAGACATAAAGTAACTCAGGCAAGGTCACACAGTGAGTAGTAAGTGGTGGAGCCGGGATTTGCACCCAAGTGCTGCAGGCTATTTTGATGCTATGAAGACATAAGAAGTAAAATGAGATAATTTTAACCTTTAGATTCTCAGGCCAGGTGTCCCCAAATGTCCTCTAACCCCAAGGATGAGTTAAGTCAGTGATTTACACCTGTGGTTCTGAGCGCTTCCCATAGGGGCCAATAGGATGGGGAATGAGAGTCACTTCAGCACTGAGTTCAATATGTGCAAAAGAAAGAAATGAAGTGAGTCTTGAATTCTTGGTCTTAGTTTGGAGCAAGGATTATAAATCAGGAATAGCTTTTTCCCATCCTGAGCTAAGCCACTGACCTCGTTGGTTTGCATTGCCAAATATAGTTAGGACATACACTGAGAGGCCTGCAGAGCTGGCTTCTGAGAGAAGGGCTGCTGAGCTATTCCTGGAAGTGCATGGTCCTGGAGTTCTCCAGTGGCCTGGAAGAACACCTGTGTCTACAAAGCTGCAAACAACATTTCCACCCTTGAGGTGGGAACTTTTGTTTTAGCCTCTGCTGTTTAATGCAACTTTTGAAAGGAGATTTTGAGTCCGACTCTCAGGGAGCTACATGGACCATCCCTCCTTCCCAAGAGGAGGAGCAGTAGGCCCTGTTATCCTGAATTCCAGGAGGGTTTTGCCAAAACTGGATTGGAGACTTTGTCTTCATCTGCACTGGAAGAAGGGTGAGGCTAGATAGATATCTGGTGGTCCCACTGGTCTTGTTCCAGAGCTATTTCGGAACATGCTGGAAAAACAATAAAATGACTGTGGCCACACAGGCAGCTGAGCTTTAGTAGACTGTTACACGTGTATCTAACAGCAGGAAGTATTTGACTTATTACATAGTATTATTCAGCATAGCAAAGACTCACCTTTATCCCCACCCCAGTCATAAACACCAGTAGTATTCTAGTCTATACTTTTTTAGACACTTTAATACATCATAGACACATGTATTATAGACACATAGACATATACATCTAATACACAGACACATTCTTTTAAGAATGGAACTCTTAGGTGGGGAGAGCTGAATTAAATACACTTGTGTGCATACACACTCTCATGCACACACACACATACACACAAGCATATGTGCCACCACACACTTGTGGAAGTCAGGAGAACACTTTCAATAGATAGCTCTTTCCTTGCACTTTGTGTGTCTCAGCCTCATACTTAAGTAGTTAGGCGTAGTGACAAGTAACTTTACTCACTGAACCTTCTCTTTTTTTTCTGAGTCAGGGTCTCTCAGCTCTGGCTATCCTGGACTCCTTGCTCTGAAGACCAGGTTGGGTTCAAACTCACAGAGATCTGCCTGCCTCTGCCTCTCCAGTGCTAGGATTACAGGCATGTGCCACCACACCCAGTTCACTGAACCTTCTCATTGATCTTTCTTGTCTCTCATGAAGGACACTTGTGTTGCCTCTGCCACAAGAAACATGTAGATGAACATCCAGTCCCATGACCTCTTCTGGAGCTGAGTGTGCATTGCTCAGTCAATTGTGTCCAGAATTGTCACCATTTAGTCAGGAGGCTTTGGCATGCAGATAAACTGCAGGAACTGCATTTGAGAAGGCCTTGTATCAGTTTCTAATCTTACCAGCAGTGCATGGGACTTCTCACCTCCCCATGGCTTTGCCAACCCTGGAATATGTGATGGTTAATTATATATGTCAAATTGGCTGGGCTACAGGATGCCCAGCTAGCTGGTAAAACATAATTTATAGGTGTGTCACTGAGGTTGTTTCCAGAGGAGATTAGCATTTCAATCAGCAGACTTAGTAAGAAGATCCACCCTCACCAATGTGGGCAGCCATCATCTGGTCTGTTGAGACTGGTGAAGGACAAGAAGGTGCAGAAGAAAAGGGAATTCCCTCTCTTCTTGAGCCAGGGTATCCATTCTCTCCTATGTATAGACATTGGACTCCTGGGTTTTGACCTTCAGACTCCAGGCCTTACATCAGCACCATACCATCCCCAAAGACTGGGAGCTACACCCTTAATTCCTCAGATTCCCAGGCCTTTGGACTCAGACTAAATTATACCTTTGGCTTTCTGGTTCTTCAGCTTACAGATAGCGGATATTGGACCTCTCAGCCTCTATAATTGTGTGAGCCAATTCCTATGCCAAATATCCACACATCTATGCATCTATGTATCTATGTATCTTTGTATCTATCTATGTATCTACGTCTGTATGTATCTATGTATCTAACTATCTACCTGTCTATCATCTCTCCTGTTAATTTTGTTTCTCTGGAGAAATATAATAATGCTTACAAATATAGCATGAATGTCTTTTCTGATGTATGATTTTGATCAGAGCTGGGGATGTGATGAACACTGTGACAATACATTTGCCTAACGTGTTTGAGGCTCAGGGTTTGATCCTCAGCACTGCAAATAAGGAAATAGAACACAAATTCCATATTGTTTTCATTTCCACAACTCATTCCTAGTGGATTTTAATACCCCTACATTTACTTATTTATTGGGTATGTGAGCTTTCTCTAATGAGGCAGACAATTTAAAAAGAAGTGGGATCATGCTTGCCTGTTGTTTGCTTTTTTCTATTCAGTGTATCTTGGACATCTTTCAGTGTCAATAAACACATCTATATACAACATTGCTTTCATATACTGCATGGCATCTCATTAGACAAAAACATCACATTTGTTTAGCCATTCTGTTCTGTTACACAATAGAATTTTCCTATATTTTTACTATTAACAATGCTTCTAATGTACATCTTTTTTCATTTATTTTTGGATCATTCCATGGCTAGTTTTTAGGATAAATAATTGGAAGCAAATGATTGGGGAGCAGAGGTAGGAGGATCTCTGTGAATTCCAGGTCAGCAAGTTCCAGGCAAGTCCCAGGCCAGCTAGGGTTACATAGAGAGACCCTATCTAAAAGAATGAATTTGAGTTGTGCAAGTGGGTGTGGGCAGAGGACAGCTGTAGGGAGTTGCTTCTCTCCTTCCACTGTAGACTGGGGATCAGTCGGGGGAGCTCAGGAGGCCAGGCTTGTAGAGGGCTTTTTACCCACTGATCCACCTCATAGGCCCTCATGGATCTGATATTGCCCTTTATATCTTGAGAACTGCTAGAAAATACTTAATTTATAAGCTCATTCTAATAACATGGTTATCATTGTCAGCTGCCTCTTCTTCATGCTTCATTGCCTATTATAATTTGAACTTTCTGGTTCATTTTATTAAAGCTTGATCTATTGTATCTGTGTGGACTGGGCTGAGGTGAGTCACTCTAGAGAGGCAATTTGCTTCTTTTTGAGACAGAGTTTGTGTGTGTGTGTGTGTGTGTGTTATTCTCTATCACCTTGAACAGTAGCATTCAGGCTGTGTCTTGCCTCGAATGGCTCCATTTGCAAACAGCAGTTGGCTGTATTTTGAGTGCAAAAGCTGAAACAGAATGATTCCGCATCTTGTTTGTGTAAGCAAATAACTGGCACAAAGAATGAGGCAAAGACTTGCAAATAACATTTACACACAGAAAATGCTACCACCTATGACTTTATCCAAGTAAATTAGGAACACATGGGTATATCAAAGCCCTGTCAGAAAACAATAAAACAGGCTTGTGAAATTACAAACACACCAGACCAGCAGAGGATGCAAACCCTCACCTGGTTCATATAAAAAAGGAACACCTAGCACTGGGGAACCACGCTCATCAACGAGTCGTCATCATTAGGCCATTGGGTGCACAAGTCTTGAAGGAGCTCCTGAAAGCCAGTCTTTGTCCTCAGAGCTTCAGCTGTGGGCTGGAACAGTTTTGTGACACCAGCTCTCTTCATTAGCTATGGACTTTTTCACTAAGGTCATTGGAGCCCTGTTGTCCTTTAACCCTTTATTTGCTATTCTGTAACATTGTGTGTGTGTGTGTGTGTGTGTGTGTGTGTGTGTGTGTGTGTGTGT